>CAWVQF010000007.1:1200000-1599102 GCA_963932165.1 Pimpla rufipes
GGATCTTGTGTATTTGAGTAGAGTGAAGGTTTTTGACACATTTACACCGAGCTGTGCTCTCAGAAACGCTCGAAACACGCGATATCACGATTTTGGTGTTCGTCGATTTTTCGTTCGCCACAGCTGTGCCAGACGACTTTTAACGCATGGATATCGTGCATTTGAGTAGAATGAAGGTTTTTTTTTACACATTTACACCGAGCTGTGCTCTTAGAAACGCTCGAAACACGCGATATCACGATTTTGGTGTTCTTCGATTTTTCGTTCGCCACATTTGTGGCAGACGATTTTTAACGCATGGATAATGTGCATTTGAGTTGAATGAAGGTTTTTCATACATTTACACCGAGCTGTGCTCTCAGAAACGCTCTAAACACGCGATATCACGATTTTGGTGTTCTTAGATTTTTCGTTAGCCACAGTTGTGGCAGACGACTTTTAACGCATGGATAATGTGCATTTGAGTAGAATGAAGGTTTTTCATACATTTACACCGAGCTGTGCTCTCAGAAACGATCGAAACACGCGATATCACGATGTTGGTGATCCTGTTTCGTTCTCCACAGCTGTGCCTGACGACTTTTGACGCATGGATATTGTGGATTTGAGTAGAATGAAGGTTTTTGACACATTTACACCGAGCTGTGCTCTCAGAAACGCTCGAAACACGCGATATCACGATTTTGGTGATCTTCAAAGTTTCGTTCGCCACTGCTGTGCCAGATAACTTTTAACACATGGATCTTGTGTATTTGAGTAGAGTGAAGGTTTTTGACACATTTACACCGAACTGTGCTCTCAGAAACGCTCGAATCACGCGATATCACGATTTTGGTGTTCTTCAATGTTTCGTTCGCCACAGCTGTGCCAGACAACTTTTAACACATGGATCTTGTGTATTTGAGTAGAATGAAGGTTTTTGACACATTTACACCGAACTGTGCTCTCAGAAACGCTCGAAACACGCGATATCGCGATTTTGGTGTTCGTCGATTTTTCGTTCGCCACAGCTGTGCCAGACGACTTTTAACGCATGGATATTGTGCATTTGAGTAGAATAAAGCTTTCTGACATATTTATACCGAGCTGTGCTCTTAGAAACGCTCGAAACACGCGATATCACGATTTTGGTGTTCTTCGATTTTTCGTTCGCCACATTTGTGGCAGACGACTTTTAACGCATGGATAATGTGCATTTGAGTTGAATGAAGGTTTTTCATACATTTACATCGAGCTGTGCTCTCAGAAACGATCGAAACACGCGATATCACGATTTTGGTGATCTTCAATGTTTCGTTCGCCACGGCTGTGGCAGACAACTTTTAACACATGGATCTTGTGTGTTTGAGCAGAATGAAGGTTTTTGACACATTCACACCGAGCTGTGCTCTCAGAAACGCTCGAAACATGCGATATCACGATTTTGGTGTTCGTCGATTTTTCGTTCGCCACAGCTGTGGCAGACGACTTTTAACGCATGAATATTGTGCATTTGAGTAGAATGAAGATTTTTGACTCATTTACACCGAGCTATGATCTCAGGAACGCTCGAAACACGAGATATCTCGATGTTGCTACTGTTCAAAGTTTCGTTCTCCACACCTGTGCCTGACGACTTTTGACGCATGGGTATTGTGCATTTGAGTAGAATGAAGGTTTTTCATACATTTACACCGAGCTGTGCTCTCAGAAACGATCGAAACACGCGATATCACGATTTTGGTGATCTTCAATGTTTCGTTCGCCACTGCTGTGCCAGACAACTTTTAACACATGGATCTTGTGTATTTGAGTAGAGTGAATGTTTTTGACACATTTACACCGAACTGTGCTCTCAGAAACGCTCGAAACACGCGATATCACGATTTTGGTGTTCATCAATGTTTCGTTCGCCACGGCTGTGGCAGACAACTTTTAACACATGGATCTTGTGTATTTGAGTAGAGTGAATGTTTTTGACACATTTACACCGAACTGTGCTCTCAGAAACGCTCGAAACACGCGATATCACGATTTTGGTGTTCTTCAAAGTTTCGTTCGCCACTGCTGTGCCAGATAACTTTTAACACATGGATCTTGTGTATTTGAGTAGAGTGAAGGTTTTTTTTAGACATTTACACCGAGCTGTGCTCTTAGAAACGCTCGAAACACGCGATATCACGATTTTGGTGTTCTTCGATTTTTCGTTCGCCACATTTGTGGCAGACGATTTTTAACGCATGGATAATGTGCATTTGAGTTGAATGAAGGTTTTTCATACATTTACACCGAGCTGTGCTCTCAGAAACGCTCTAAACACGCGATATCACGATTTTGGTGTTCTTCAATGTTTCATTCGCCACTGCTGTGCCAGACAACTTTTAACACATGGATCTTGTGTATTTAAGTACAATGAAGGTTTTTGACACATTTACACCGAGCTGTGCTCTCAGGAACGCTCGAAACACGAGATATCTCGATTTTGGTACTTTTCAAAGTTTCGTTCGCCACTCCAGTGCCAGACAAGTTTTGACACTTGGATCTTGTGTATTTGAGTAGAATGAAGGTTTTTGACACATTTACACCGAGCTGTGCTCTCAGAAATGCTCGAAACACGCGATATCACGATTTTGGTGATCCTCGATGTTTCGTTCTCCACAGCTGTGCCTGACGACTTTCGACGCATGGATAGTGTGCATTTGAGTAGAATGAAGGTTTTTGACACATTTACACCGAGCTGTGCTCTCAGAAACGCTCGAAACATGCGATATCACGATTTTGGTGTTCGTCGATTTTTCGTTAGCCACAGTTGTGGCAGACGACTTTTAACGCATGGATAATGTGCATTTGAGTAGAATGAAGGTTTTTCATACATTTACACCGAGCTGTGCTCTCAGAAACGATCGAAACACGCGATATCACGATGTTGGTGATCCTGTTTCGTTCTCCACAGCTGTGCCTGACGACTTTTGACGCATGGATATTGTGGATTTGAGTAGAATGAAGGTTCTTGACACATTTACACCGAGCTGTGCTCTCAGAAACGCTCGAAACACGCGATATCACGATTTTTTTGTTCTTCGATTTTTCGTTCGCCACAGTTGTGGCAGACGACTTTTAACGCATGGATAATGTGCATTTGAGTAGAATGAAGGATTTTCATACATTTACACCGAGCTGTGCTCTCAGAAACGATCGAAACACGCGATATCACGATTTTGGTGATCCTCGATGTTTCGTTCTCCACAGCTGTGCCTGACGACTTTTAACGCATGGATAATGTGCATTTGAGTAGAATGAAGGTTTTTCATACATTTACACTGAGCTGTGCTCTCAGAAACGTTCGAAACACGCGATATCACGATTTTGGTGATCCTCGATGTTTCGTTCTCCACAGCTGTGCCTGACGACTTTTGACGCATGGATATTGTGCATTTGAGTAGAATGAAGGTTTTTGACACATTTACACCGAGCTGTGCTCTCAGAAACGCTCGAAACACGCGATATCACGATTTTGGTGATCTTCAATGTGTCGTTCGCCACGGCTGTGGCAGACAACTTTTAACACATGGATATTGTGTTAATATCCATGTGTTAAAAAATGAATGAAGGTTATTGACACATTTACACCGAGCTGTGCTCGCAGAAACGCCCGGAACACGCGATATCACGATTTTGGTGATCTTCGATTTTTCGTTCGCCACATTTGTGGCAGACGACTTTTAACGCATGGATAATGTGCATTTGAGTTGAATGAAGGTTTTTCATACATTTACACCGAGCTGTGCTCTCAGAAACGCTCTAAACACGCGATATCACGATTTTGGTGTTCTTCGATTTTTCGTTCGCCACAGTTGTGGCAGACGACTTTCAACGCATGGATAATGTGCATTTGAGTAGAATGAAGGTTTTTGACACATTTACACCGAACTGTGCTCTCAGAAACGCTCGAAACACGCGATATCACGATTTTGGTGTTCGTCGATTTTTCGTTCACCACAGCTGTGCCAGACGACTTTGAACGCATGGATATCGTGCATTTGAGTAGAATGAAGGTTTTTTTACACATTTACACCGAGCTGTGCTCTTAGAAACGCTCGAAACACGCGATATCACGATTTTGGTGTTCTTCGAGTTTTCGTTCGCCACATTTGCGGCAGACGATTTTTAACGCATGGATAATGTGTATTTGAGTTGAATGAAGGTTTTTCATACATTTACACCCAGCTGTGCTCTCAGAAACGATCGAAACACCCGATATCACGATGTTGGTGATCCTGTTTCGTTCTCCACAGCTGTGCCTGACGACTTTTGACGCATAGATATTGTGGATTTGAGTAGAATGAAGGTTTTTGACACATTTACACCGAGCTGTGCTCTCAGAAACGCTCGAAACACGCGATATCACGATTTTGGTGATCTTCAAAGTTTCGTTCGCCACTGCTGTGTCAGATAACTTTTAACACATGGATCTTGTGTATTTGAGTAGAGTGAACGTTTTTGACACATTTACACCGAACTGTGCTCTCAGAAACGCTCGAAACACGCGATATCACGATTTTGGTGTTCTTCAAAGTTTCGTTCGCCACTGCTGTGCCAGACAACTTTTAACACATGGATAATGTGCAGTTGAGTAGAATGAAGGTTTTTCATACATTTACACCGAGCTGTGCTCTCAGAAACGATCGAAACACGCCATATCACGATTTTGGTGTTCTTATATTTTTCGTTCGCCACAGTTGTGGCAGACGACTTTTAACGCATGGATATCGTGCATTTGAGTAGAATGAAGGTTTTTTACACATTTACACCGAGCTGTGCTCTCAGAAACGCTCGAAACACGCCATATCACGATTTTGGTGTTCTTATATTTTTCGTTCGCCACAGTTGTGGCAGACGACTTTTAACGCATGGATAATGTGCATTTGAGTAGAATGAAGGTTTTTCATACATTTACACCGAGCTGTGCTCTCAGAAACGCTCGAAACACGCGATATCACGATTTTGGTGATCTTCAATGTTTCGTTCGCCACGGCTGTGGCAGACAACTTTTAACACATGGATATTGTGTGTTTGAGCAGAATGAAGGTTTTTGACACATTCACACCGAGCTGTGCTCTCAGAAACGCTCGAAACACGCGATATCACGATTTTGGTGTTCGTCGATTTTTCGTTCGCCACAGCTGTGGCAGACGACTTTTAACGCATGAATATTGTGCATTTGAGTAGAATGAAGATTTTTGACACATTTACACCGAGCTATGATCTCAGGAACGCTCGAAACACGAGATATCTCGATTTTGGTACTGTTCAAAGTTTCGTTCGCCACTGCTGTGCCAGACAACTTTTAACACATGGATCTTGTGTATTTGAGTAGAGTGAATGTTTTTGACACATTTACACCGAACTGTGCTCTCAGAAACGCTCGAAACACGCGATATCACGATTTTGGTGATCTTCAATGTTTCGTTCGCCAAAGCTGTGGCAGACGATTTTTAACGCATGAATATTGTGCATTTGAGTAGAATGAAGATTTTTGCCACATTTACACCGAGCTATGATCTCAGGAACGCTCGAAAAAGGCGATATCACGATTTTGGTGTTCTTCAAAGTTTCGTTCGCCACTCTTGTGCCAGACAACTTTTAACACATGGATCATGTGTATTTGAGTAGAATGAAGGTTTTTGACACATTTACACCGAACTGTGCTCTAAGAAACGCTCGAAACACGCGGTATCACGATTTTGGTGTTCGTCGATTTTTCGTTCGCCACAGCTGTGCCAGACGACTTTTAACGAATGGATATCGTACATTTGAGTAGAATGAAGGTTTTTTACACATTTACACCGAGCTGTGCTCTCAGAAACGCTCGAAACACGCGATATCACGATTTTGGTGTTCTTCGATTTTTCGTTCGCCACAGTTGTGGCAGTCGACTTTTAACGCATGGATAATGTGCATTTGAGTAGAATGAAGGTTTTTCATACATTTACACCGCGCTGTGCTCTCAGAAACGCTCGAAACACGCGATATCACGATTTTGGTGATCTTCAATGTTTCGTTCGCCACGGCTGTGGCAGACAACATTTAACACATCCATCTTGTGTGTTTGAGCAGAATGAAGGTTTTTGACACATTCACACCGAGCTGTGCTCTCAGAAACGCTCGAAACACGCGATATCACGATTTTGGTGTTCTTCGCTTTTTCGTTCGCCACAGCTGTGGCAGACGACGTTTAACGCATGAATATTGTGCATTTGAGTAGAATGAAGATTTTTGACACATTTATACCGAGCTATGCTCTCTGGAACGCTCGAAACACGAGATATCTCGATTTTGGTACTGTTCAAAGTTTCGTTCGCCACTGCTGTGCCAGACAACTTTTAACACATGGATCTTGTGTATTTAAGTACAATGAAGGTTTTTGACACATTTACACCGAGCTGTGCTCTCAGAAACGCTCGAAACACGCGATATCACGATTTTGGTGTTCGTCGATTTTTCGTTCGCCACAGCTGTGGCTGACAACTTTTGACACATGGATATTGTGCATTTGAGTAGAATGAAGGTTTTTGACACATTTACACCGAGCTGTGCTCTCAGGAACGCACGAAACACGCGATATCACGATTTTGGTGATGCTCGATGTTTCGTTCGTCACGGCTGTGCCAGACAACTTTTAACACATCGATCTTATGTATTTGAGTAGAATGAAGGTTTTTGACACATTTACACCGAGCTGTGCTCTCAGAAACGCTCGAAACACGCGATATCACGATTTTGGTGTTCGTCGATTTTTCGTTCGCCACAGCTGTGCCAGACGACTTTTAACGCATGGATATTGTGCATTTGAGTAGAATGAAGGTTTGTTACACATTTACACCGAGCTGTGCTCTCAGAAACGCTCGAAACACGCGATATCACGATTTTGGTGTTCGTCGATTTTTCGTTCGCCACAGCTGTGGCTGACGACTTTTAACGCATGGATATTGTGCATTTGAGTAGAATGAAGGTTTCTGACACATTTATACCGAGCTGTGCTCTTAGAAACGCTCGAAACACGCGAGATCACGATTTTGGTGTTCTTCAATGTTTCATTCACCACTGCTGTGGGAGACAACTTTTAACACATGGATTTTGTGTACTTGAGTAGAATGAAGGTTTTCACACAAGGTTTAACACAAGATCCATGTGTTAAAAGTCGTCAGCCACAGCTGTGGCGAACGAAAAATCGACGAACACCAAAATCGTGATATCGCGTGTTTCGAGCGTTTCTGAGAGCACAGCTCGGTGTAAATGCGTCAAAAACCTTCATTCTACTCAAATGCACAATATCCATGCGTTAAAAGTCGTCTGGCACAGCTGTGGCGAACGAAAAATCTACGAACACCAAAATCGTGATATCGCGTGTTTCGAGCGTTTCTGAGAGCACAGTTGGGTGTAGATGTGTCAAAAACCTTCATTCTACTCAAATACACAAGATCCATGTGTTAAAAGTTGTCTGGCACAGCTGTGGCGAACGAAAAATCGACGAACACCAAAATCGTGATATCGCGTGTTTCGAGCGTTTCCGAGAGCACAGTTCGGTGTAAATGTGTCAAAAACCTTCATTCTACTGAAATACACAAGATCCATGTGTTAAAAGTTGTCTGGCACAGCAGTGGCGAACGAAACATTGAAGAACACCAAAATCGTGATATCGCGTGTTTCGAGCGTTTCTGAGAGCACAGTTCGGTGTAGAAGTGTCAAAAACCTTCATGCTACTCAAATACACAAGATCCATGTGTTAAAAGTTGTCTGGCACAGCTGTGTCGAACGAAAAATCGACGAACACCAAAATCGTGATATCGCGTGTTTCGAGCGTTTCTGAGAGCACAGTTCGTTGTAAATGTGTCAAAAACCTTCATTCTACTCAAATACACAAGATCCATGTGTTAAAAGTTGTCTGGCATAGCAGTGGCGAACGAAACATTGAAGAACACCAAAATCGTGATATCGCGTGTTTCGAGCGTTTCTGAGAGCACAGTTCGGTGTAATTGTGTCAAAAACGTTCAGTCTACTCAAATGCACAATATTCATGCGTTAAAAGTCGTCTGCCACAGCTGTGGCGAACGAAAAATCGACGAACACCAAAATCGTGATATCGCATGTTTCGAGCGTTTCTGAGAGCACAGCTCGGTGTAAATGTGTCAAAAACCTTCATTCTACTCAAATGCACACTATCCATGCGTCAAAAGTCGTCAGGCACAGCTGTGGAGAACGAAACATCGAGGATCACCAAAATCGTGATATCGCGTGTTTCGAGCGTTTCTGAGAGCACAGCTCGGTGTAAATGTGTCAAGAACCTTCATTCTACTCAAATACACAACATCCATGTGTTAAACGTTGTCTGCCACAACCGTGGCGAACGAAACATTGAAGAACACCAAAATAGTGATATCGCGTGTTTCGAGCGTTTCTGAGAGCACAGTTCGGTGTAGATGTGTCAAAAACCTTCATTCTACTCAAATACACAAGATCCATGTGTTAAAAGTTGTCTGGCACAGCTGCGGCGAACGAAAAATCGACGAACACCAAAATCGTGATATCGCGTGTTTCGAGCGTTTCCGAGAGCACAGTTCGGTGTAAATGTGTCAAAAAACTTCATTCTACTCAAATACGCAAAATCCATCTGTTAAAAGTTGTCTAGCACAGCAGTGGCGAACGAAACATTGAAGGACACCAAAATCGTGATATCGCGTGTTTCGAGCATTTCTGAGAGCACAGTTCGGTGTAGATGTGTCAAAAACCTTCATTCTACTGAAATACACAAGATCCATGTGTTAAAAGTTGTCTGGCACAGCAGTGGCGAACGAAACATTGAAGAACACCAAAATCGTGATATCGCGTGTTTCGAGCGTTTCTGAGAGCACAGTTCGGTGTAGAAGTGTCAAAAACCTTCATGCTACTCAAATACACAAGATCCATGTGTTAAAAGTTGTCTGGCACAGCTGTGTCGAACGAAAAATCGACGAACACCAAAATCGTGATATCGCGTGTTTCGAGCGTTTCTGAGAGCACAGTTCGTTGTAAATGTGTCAAAAACCTTCATTCTACTCAAATACACAAGATCCATGTGTTAAAAGTTGTCTGGCATAGCAGTGGCGAACGAAACATTGAAGAACACCAAAATCGTGATATCGCGTGTTTCGAGCGTTTCTGAGAGCACAGTTCGGTGTAATTGTGTCAAAAACCTTCAGTCTACTCAAATGCACAATATTCATGCGTTAAAAGTCGTCTGCCACAGCTGTGGCGAACGAAAAATCGACGAACACCAAAATCGTGATATCGCATGTTTCGAGCGTTTCTGAGAGCACAGCTCGGTGTAAATGTGTCAAAAACCTTCATTCTACTCAAATGCACACTATCCATGCGTCAAAAGTCGTCAGGCACAGCTGTGGAGAACGAAACATCGAGGATCACCAAAATCGTGATATCGCGTGTTTCGAGCGTTTCTGAGAGCACAGCTCGGTGTAAATGTGTCAAGAACCTTCATTCTACTCAAATACACAAGATCCATGTGTTAAACGTTGTCTGCCACAACCGTGGCGAACGAAACATTGAAGAACACCAAAATAGTGATATCGCGTGTTTCGAGCGTTTCTGAGAGCACAGTTCGGTGTAGATGTGTCAAAAACCTTCATTCTACTCAAATACACAAGATCCATGTGTTAAAAGTTGTCTGGCACAGCTGCGGCGAACGAAAAATCGACGAACACCAAAATCGTGATATCGCGTGTTTCGAGCGTTTCCGAGAGCACAGTTCGGTGTAAATGTGTCAAAAAACTTCATTCTACTCAAATACGCAAAATCCATCTGTTAAAAGTTGTCTAGCACAGCAGTGGCGAACGAAACATTGAAGGACACCAAAATCGTGATATCGCGTGTTTCGAGCATTTCTGAGAGCACAGTTCGGTGTAGATGTGTCAAAAACCTTCATTCTACTCAAATACACAAGATCCATGTGTTAAAAGTTGTCTGGCACAGCTGTGGCGAACGAAAAATCGACGAACACCAAAATCGTGATATCGCGTGTTTCGAGCGTTTCCGAGAGCACAGTTCGGTGTAAATGTGTCAAAAACCTTCATTCTACTCAAATGCACACTATCCATGCGTCAAAAGTCGTCAGGCACAGCTGTGGAGAACGAAACATCGAGGATCACCAAAATCGTGATATCGCGTGTTTCGAGCATTTCTGAGAGCACAGTTCGGTGTAGATGTGTCAAAAACCTTCATTCTACTCAAATACACAAGATCCATGTGTTAAAAGTTGTCTGGCACAGCTGTGGCGAACGAAAAATCGACGAACACCAAAATCGTAATATCGCGTGTTTCGAGCGTTTCCGAGAGCACAGTTCGGTGTAGATGTGTCAAAAACCTTCATTCTACTCAAATACACAAGATCCATGTGTTAAAAGTTGTCTGGCACAGCTGTGGCGAACGAAAAATCGACGAACACCAGAATCGTGATATCGCGTGTTTCGAGCGTTTCCGAGATCACAGTTCGGTGTAAATGTGTCAAAAACCTTCATTCTACTCAAATACACAAGATCCATGTGTTAAAAGTTGTCTGGCACAGCAGTGGCGAACGAAACATTGAAGAACACCAAAATCGTGATATCGCGTGTTTCGAGCGTTTCTGAGAGCACAGTTCGGTGTAGATGTGTCAAAAACCTTCATGCTACTCAAATACACAAGATCCATGTGTTAAAAGTTGTCTGGCACAGCTGTGGCGAACGAAAAATCGACGAACACCAAAATCGTGATATCGCGTGTTTCGAGCGTTTCTGAGAGCACAGTTCGGTGTAAATGTGTCAAAAACCTTCATTCTACTCAAATACACAAGATCCATGTGTTAAAAGTTGTCTGGCACAGCAGTGGCGAACGAAACATTGAAGAACACCAAAATCGTGATATCGCGTGTTTCGAGCGTTTCTGAGAGCACAGTTCGGTGTAATTGTGTCAAAAACCTTCAGTCTACTCAAATGCACAATATTCATGCGTTAAAAGTCGTCTGCCACAGCTGTGGCGAACGAAAAATCGACGAACACCAAAATCGTGATATCGCGTGTTTCGAGCGTTTCTGAGAGCACAGCTCGGTGTAAATGTGTCAAAAACCTTCATTCTACTCAAATGCACACTATCCATGCGTCAAAAGTCGTCAGGCACAGCTGTGGAGAACGAAACATCGAGGATCACCGAAATCGTGATATCGCGTGTTTCGAGCATTTCTGAGAGCACAGCTCGGTGTAAATGTGTCAAAAACCTTCATTCTACTCAAATACACAAGATCCAAGTGTCAAAACTTGTCTGGCACTGGTGTGGCGAACGAAACTTTGAACAGCACCAAAATCGTGATATCGCGTGTTTCGAGCGTTTCTGAGAGCACAGTTCGGTGTAGATGTGTCAAAAACCTTCATTCTACTCAAATACACAAGATCCATGTGTTAAAAGTCGTCAGCCACAGCTGTGGCGAACGAAAAATCGACGAACACCAAATCGTGATATCGCGTGTTTCGAGCGTTTCTGAGAGCACAGCTCGGTGTAAATGTATGAAAAACCTTCATTCTACTCAAATGCACATTACCATGCGTTAAAAGTCGTCTATTGGAAGTTGGGTTTCGGCATGGAACGGTCCGCAGTAAAGAAATCCAGGTGATTACGTTTCGACTCTCATCGGAGCCCTCATCAGAAATATATTTTTGACATCTATAATATACATACAAAAAAATAATAGAAAATTGTGATACAATCAGATTATTAAACAAAAACTATATCAATTAACCGAGATTCATGTAAAGTATTCTCAATAATTGTAGCTAGCGACTCACCAACACACATTAATCAATAGTGCCTGCGACACCAACCCCTGCGCTCATTTATTTTGTAGGATGAATGAGGTCAGGATTCATTAATGTAAATTGCTGCCAAATATTAGTTGAACGATGAAAAATTGATGCCCTTATGGGGAGAAAACAACGAAAAAATTGACTCGTTCTGCAACCGGGTCCTCCGGTTGAAACTTCTGACTCCCTTGATGTCCACGGGTCGTCGAGTGCGAGGTTAGAAAAACTGTCAAGCGCAAAAAATAAATGTAACGAGTGAGAGAAACCCCCGAGAATGATAAACTATAACGCAACTAATTTTTACTCTCACCTCCTATTGTTTTTTCACTGAATTTAACAGTAATCCACTACATTTTAACCAAAAGTTTCAACCGGAGAAGCCGGTTGCACGTGCTCGTCGCAGCCGATCCGCCGCGAGGATCTAGTTCAGTGCCGGTCGATTCACCATATCGCCCCGGTCTCCCGCAACGGAAGCCGCGAATTTGCCAAGACCCAAAAGAACCCCAAAAAGAACCGCTGTCAAACCTAATAATCAATCCATAGGCGGCCAATGAACCATCCGAATACATTTTTTAAACAGTAATAACTAAATAGAAAATCGATATTTAAAGACACGTTAAGAACACAGGCATCTGTCCGCAAGTGACCGAGCATCCAACTTTAAATTTCAATATTCTCCAAAAACAAATTTTACTATTTTAACCGTAATTAACAAATAAAGCTTTTCATGACAATAACAACAGTATTCCTAACCACTTATATCCTTTTACAGCTCAAGTTACATAGAGAAAAGAATCAACCCCAACGTTGGCAGTTATATTACCCAGTTCACGGTCACTTACAACTCAAATCTTAAATTTCAATATTCTCCAAAAACAAATTTTACTATTTTCAACGCAATCAACTAATAGAACTTCCCATGACAATAACATCAATATTCGTAACCCCTTATAACCTTTTTTAACTCAAGTTAAGTAAAGAAAGGAATCCACCCCAACGTTAGCAGTTATATTACCAGCTACCGGTCACTTACGGACAGAAACCCGCGTTATCCACGCGTTAACAATTCGTAAATTCTCTTGTCTTATAAATACTTTTTACATTTAAAAAACCATATATATATATACACTATTGTTATACTATATTAACCGATTATTTCCGCGCGACGGCCGGTGGTACAACATTCTTGTTAGTGAATCCGTACTCCAAACAACCACCAATGAATCGATGTATCCGAGTTAATAATCATACCACCTTGATGTAACCCACGCAGAGCGCACTTAGTCCTCAAATTACCGAATTATAAATCACGCTCAGTCTCTCTATGTCCGTCCTGTAATTTACCGTATTTCTTTCCTTTTTAATCCATATCATTTCTAATATAAGTCTTTTGCTCAAAACCGGTTCCGTCGCCAAAATTTTAACATCATCGAATCTAAAGACATGATTGGCCTGTCTCGCGTGCGAGGATAACCCGGAGTGTTCCTGAGATAAATGATTCAGCCTACTTATATGCTCCCGTACTCTAATTTTCAGATATCTCTCCGTCTGTCCTACGTAAGTGGCATCGCAATTACCACACGGAATACTATAGACAACTCTGGAATGTAGTAGTTTCTCAATCCTATCTTTGGTAGAACCAACTATGGAAAAAATGTTGTGGCTATTGTTAGTAACTAAACGAATGTCAAACTCTCTAAGCAATCTGAGTAGAGGATAATGTAAATGCTCGATAAACGGGAAATTCATCATTCTTTTCAGGTCCAACTCCGGTTTCTCCTCCGCCGGCCTCGCTTCGACAATTGACTGTTTTCTGATTCTAATGTACTTTCGGACGAAACTCTCTGGATAACAGTTTCGAATCAAAGTGTCCTCTATCAAAGCTAAATTTTGTTCCCAGAATCTACGGTGAGACAACTTCAGCGCCCGATCGACCAACATATAAATAATTCCGATTTTTTGTTTCAACGGATGGCTCGAAAAGAAATTGATAAATCTACCTGACCACGTTGGCTTTCTATACCAATTCGTGACGATTTTTCCGTCCTCCCGAATTAGCAACAAGTCCAAGAACGGAATTTTACCGTCTACTTCATTTTCAATCGTGAACTGGAGTTTAGGATGATACGAGTTGAACGTTGTTAACATCGATTGAACCTGATCTTCGGGCAGTGCGACAATAATGTCATCCACGTATCGTTTATATAGTATCGGAGTAAATGCGAGCTTAGATAGACAACTCTCCTCCAGATCAATCATTACTATATTTGACAGTATCGGTGCGAGAGGGGACCCCATGGGAAGACCCGATACCTGCTTATAAATCGTGTTGTTGAAACTAAAATACGTGGATGACATTATTATCTCAATCGCCTTCTTCAACTCATCCAGCCACGCACCCCTAATGAACGAGGCCCTTCTCTTTTCCAGACTCGCCATTACTAATTCGATCGGAACGTTGGTGTAGAGGGAGGTAACGTCCAACGAAATGAGAACGTGTGACTCAGGTAGATTTAACTTCGACACTATTTCTCTCAGTGAAAAACTATCTTTAACGTATGAATTCGCTCTTGTAACTTTAATATATTTGTTAATTTGTCTATGAACATAATCAGCTATTCTGTGGGTCGGACTATTAATAGACGAGACGATCGGCCGCATCGGAAAATTGTTCTTGTGAATCTTCGGTAAAGTATACATTCTGGCTAAGTTAGTATTCGCAGGCTTCAGAAAATCGTACACGCCGTCCTTTATGTATTTGTCTCTCTTCCATCCATCCAACACTCGTTTGATCAAATTTTGCGTACTTTGAACCGGATCTCTTGTTATTACCTTATAAGTTGTTTCATCTCTCAATAAATCAAGTGTCTTGTTCAGATAATCAGTCGCATTTAAGACCACAGTACTGTTGCCTTTATCGGCTCTCGTTACAATTAGTTCTGGATTTGAATTCAAAAACTTTTTTGTGTCAGAAACTACTTTGTTCGTGTGCTTTTTTAGATCACTGTTGTTATTTCTACTCAAAATATTCGCAAGAGACCCTCGGATCGTGTCTATCCTGTCTTTCGGAAGGAGGTGTGCCTGAGATTCAAATTCACAAATGACTTTGTGATTAGCCAATTTTTGCTCCTGCGCGCTCGCATACGGGTGACAAAATTTCGGTCCTAACGACAAAAACAGCTCTACGTGTGGTGGTATTTCAACATTGGTCAAGTTAATGAGCCAGCCTTTTGTGTTGTTATTCAAATCGCGCGACAATCGATTATTTTGTAAAATGATTCTGAACGGATCCTGCCGTGCATACGTATTTATCCAATTGTTGTTATTATTCGAACCCTCTTCGCGACGCATCCGCACGCTACTGTTTCTCTCCGTTAAGTTATTATTGCGCTCACCACGACTTTCGTTATCCCGAGTCATTGCACTGTCGTTATCGCCATCAACCACGTCGTTAGTATGATAAATAGAATTGTTATTATTGTCCGTCATTCTGTTGTCTGTGTTTACGTCAAGAATTAAATTATTATTGCTTCTCTGCGAGTAAATAGTCGTTAGAAAGTCCCTACCAGTAAAATTGTAATTGTGCAATTGATTGTTCCTGTTGTTTCGCAGTATTTGAAGTTTTCTCTGGTGTTTAAAATAAAACTGTCTAGCCAGTCGTGTCAGTCTGTTGTTCTCATATGCGAAAAAACTACAATGAATCTGTGTCGGAGTACTATAAATTTTTGGCAATGTCTCTCTAATTCTGTGGTTGATTAGCTTTTTTCTAAAAATGATGTCGTCAATCTCTATATTTAAAATCTTTCTCTGCGCATGATTGAAAATCTTTGTTAACTTATCTTGATTCTTTCTACACATTATAGTCGGTTGGTTTCTAGTCGCTAACTCCAAATGTTTGGGCACGAGGCCCTCTTGCCTACAGCGAAGGAGAAATTTTTGCTGTTCGTGGAGTCGTAGTCCCCTCTCGCTTAGCTTTTTCCAGGTTTTGAAGGCGATGTAAATGCCCATCCCGAAGTGAGTCCTGATGTTCTTGAAGAAGTCCATCCTTGGTTTAATGCCAGTTCTCTTTAATGTTGAAATTGATTTTGACCGCTGTTGTTTATTGGAAGTTGGGTTTCGGCATGGAACGGTCCGCAGTAAAGAAATCCAGGTGATTACGTTTCGACTCTCATCGGAGCCCTCATCAGAAATATATTTTTGACATCTATAATATACATACAAAAAAATAATAGAAAATTGTGATACAATCAGATTATTAAACAAAAACTATATCAATTAACCGAGATTCATGTAAAGTATTCTCAATAATTGTAGCTAGCGACTCACCAACACACATTAATCAATAGTGCCTGCGACACCAACCCCTGCGCTCATTTATTTTGTAGGATGAATGAGGTCAGGATTCATTAATGTAAATTGCTGCCAAATATTAGTTGAACGATGAAAAATTGATGCCCTTATGGGGAGAAAACAACGAAAAAATTGACTCGTTCTGCAACCGGGTCCTCCGGTTGAAACTTCTGACTCCCTTGATGTCCACGGGTCGTCGAGTGCGAGGTTAGAAAAACTGTCAAGCGCAAAAAATAAATGTAACGAGTGAGAGAAACCCCCGAGAATGATAAACTATAACGCAACTAATTTTTACTCTCACCTCCTATTGTTTTTTCACTGAATTTAACATTAATCCACTACATTTTAACCAAAAGTTTCAACCGGAGAAGCCGGTTGCACGTGCTCGTCGCAGCCGATCCGCCGCGAGGATCTAGTTCAGTGCCGGTCGATTCACCATATCGCCCCGGTCTCCCGCAACGGAAGCCGCGAATTTGCCAAGACCCAAAAGAACCCCAAAAAGAACCGCTGTCAAACCTAATAATCAATCCATAGGCGGCCAATGAACCATCCGAATACATTTTTTAAACAGTAATAACTAAATAGAAAATCGATATTTAAAGACACGTTAAGAACACAGGCATCTGTCCGCAAGTGACCGAGCATCCAACTTTAAATTTCAATATTCTCCAAAAACAAATTTTACTATTTTAACCGTAATTAACAAATAAAGCTTTTCATGACAATAACAACAGTATTCCTAACCACTTATATCCTTTTACAGCTCAAGTTACATAGAGAAAAGAATCAACCCCAACGTTGGCAGTTATATTACCCAGTTCACGGTCACTTACAACTCAAATCTTAAATTTCAATATTCTCCAAAAACAAATTTTACTATTTTCAACGCAATCAACTAATAGAACTTCCCATGACAATAACATCAATATTCGTAACCCCTTATAACCTTTTTTAACTCAAGTTAAGTAAAGAAAGGAATCCACCCCAACGTTAGCAGTTATATTACCAGCTACCGGTCACTTACGGACAGAAACCCGCGTTATCCACGCGTTAACAATTCGTAAATTCTCTTGTCTTATAAATACTTTTTACATTTAAAAAACCATATATATATATACACAATTGTCAGGTTGAAGATCAGGTTCAATCGATGTTAACAACGTTCAACTCGTATCATCCTAAACTCCAGTTCACGATTGAAAATGAAGTAGACGGTAAAATTCCGTTCTTGGACTTGTTGCTAATTCGGGAGGACGGAAAAATCGTCACGAATTGGTATAGAAAGCCAACGTGGTCAGGTAGATTTATCAATTTCTTTTCGAGCCATCCGTTGAAACAAAAAATCGGAATTATTTATATGTTGGTCGATCGGGCGCTGAAGTTGTCTCACCGTAGATTCTGGGAACAAAATTTAGCTTTGATAGAGGACACTTTGATTCGAAACTGTTATCCAGAGAGTTTCGTCCGAAAGTACATTAGAATCAGAAAACAGTCAATTGTCGAAGCGAGGCCGGCGGAGGAGAAACCGGAGTTGGACCTGAAAAGAATGATGAATTTCCCGTTTATCGAGCATTTACATTATCCTCTACTCAGATTGCTTAGAGAGTTTGACATTCGTTTAGTTACTAACAATAGCCACAACATTTTTTCCATAGTTGGTTCTACCAAAGATAGGATTGAGAAACTACTACATTCCAGAGTTGTCTATAGTATTCCGTGTGGTAATTGCGATGCCACTTACGTAGGACAGACGGAGAGATATCTGAAAATTAGAGTACGGGAGCATATAAGTAGGCTGAATCATTTATCTCAGGAACACTCCGGGTTATCCTCGCACGCGAGACAGGCCAATCATGTCTTTAGATTCGATGATGTTAAAATTTTGGCGACGGAACCGGTTTTGAGCAAAAGACTTATATTAGAAATGATATGGATTAAAAAGGAAAGAAATACGGTAAATTACAGGACGGACATAGAGAGACTGAGCGTGATTTATAATTCGGTAATTTGAGGACTAAGTGCGCTCTGCGTGGGTTACATCAAGGTGGTATGATTATTAACTCGGATACATCGATTCATTGGTGGTTGTTTGGAGTACGGATTCACTAACAAGAATGTTGTACCACCGGCCGTCGCGCGGAAATAATCGGTTAATATAGTATAACAATAGTGTATATATATATATGGTTTTTTAAATGTAAAAAGTATTTATAAGACAAGAGAATTTACGAATTGTTAACGCGTGGATAACGCGGGTTTCTGTCCGTAAGTGACCGGTAGCTGGTAATATAACTGCTAACGTTGGGGTGGATTCCTTTCTTTACTTAACTTGAGTTAAAAAAGGTTATAAGGGGTTACGAATATTGATGTTATTGTCATGGGAAGTTCTATTAGTTGATTGCGTTGAAAATAGTAAAATTTGTTTTTGGAGAATATTGAAATTTAAGATTTGAGTTGTAAGTGACCGTGAACTGGGTAATATAACTGCCAACGTTGGGGTTGATTCTTTTCTCTATGTAACTTGAGCTGTAAAAGGATATAAGTGGTTAGGAATACTGTTGTTATTGTCATGAAAAGCTTTATTTGTTAATTACGGTTAAAATAGTAAAATTTGTTTTTGGAGAATATTGAAATTTAAAGTTGGATGCTCGGTCACTTGCGGACAGATGCCTGTGTTCTTAACGTGTCTTTAAATATCGATTTTCTATTTAGTTATTACTGTTTAAAAAATGTATTCGGATGGTTCATTGGCCGCCTATGGATTGATTATTAGGTTTGACAGCGGTTCTTTTTGGGGTTCTTTTGGGTCTTGGCAAATTCGCGGCTTCCGTTGCGGGAGACCGGGGCGATATGGTGAATCGACCGGCACTGAACTAGATCCTCGCGGCGGATCGGCTGCGACGAGCACGTGCAACCGGCTTCTCCGGTTGAAACTTTTGGTTAAAATGTAGTGGATTAATGTTAAATTCAGTGAAAAAACAATAGGAGGTGAGAGTAAAAATTAGTTGCGTTATAGTTTATCATTCTCGGGGGTTTCTCTCACTCGTTACATTTATTTTTTGCGCTTGACAGTTTTTCTAACCTCGCACTCGACGACCCGTGGACATCAAGGGAGTCAGAAGTTTCAACCGGAGGACCCGGTTGCAGAACGAGTCAATTTTTTCGTTGTTTTCTCCCCATAAGGGCATCAATTTTTCATCGTTCAACTAATATTTGGCAGCAATTTACATTAATGAATCCTGACCTCATTCATCCTACAAAATAAATGAGCGCAGGGGTTGGTGTCGCAGGCACTATTGATTAATGTGTGTTGGTGAGTCGCTAGCTACAATTATTGAGAATACTTTACATGAATCTCGGTTAATTGATATAGTTTTTGTTTAATAATCTGATTGTATCACAATTTTCTATTATTTTTTTGTATGTATATTATAGATGTCAAAAATATATTTCTGATGAGGGCTCCGATGAGAGTCGAAACGTAATCACCTGGATTTCTTTACTGCGGACCGTTCCATGCCGAAACCCAACTTCCAATAAACAACAGCGGTCAAAATCAATTTCAACATTTAAAAGTCGTCTGGCACAGCTGTGGCGATCGAAAAATCGACGAACACCAAAATCGTGATATAGCGTGTTTCGAGCGTTTCTGAAAGCACAGCTCGGTGTGAATGTGTCAAAGACCTTCATTCTGCTCAAACACACAAGATCCATGTGTTAAAAGTCGTCAGCCACAGCTGTGGCGAACGAAAAATCGACGAACACCAAAATCGTGATATCGCGTGTTTCGAGCGTTTCTGAGAGCACAGCTCGGTGTAAATGCGTCAAAAACCTTCATTCTACTCAAATGCACAATATCCATACGTTAAAAGTCGTCTGGCACAGCTGTGGCGAACGAAAAATCGACGAACACCAAAATCGTGATATCGCGTGTTTCGAGCGTTTCTGAGAGCACAGTTCGGTGTAGATGTGTCAAAAACCTTCATTCTACTCGAATACACAAGATCCATGTGTTAAAAGTTGTCTGGCACAGCTGTGGCGAACGAAAAATCGACGAACACCAAAATCGTGATATCGCGTGTTTCGAGCGTTTCCGAGAGCACAGTTCGGTGTAAATGTGTCAAAAACCTTCATTCTACTGAAATACACAAGATCCATGTGTTAAAAGTTGTCTGGCACAGCAGTGGCGAACGAAACATTGAAGAACACCAAAATCGTGATATCGCGTGTTTCGAGCGTTTCTGAGAGCACAGTTCGGTGTAGATGTGTCAAAAACCTTCATGCTACTCAAATACACAAGATCCATGTGTTAAAAGTTGTCTGGCACAGCTGTGTCGAACGAAAAATCGACGAACACCAAAATCGTGATATCGCGTGTTTCGAGCGTTTCTGAGAGCACAGTTCGGTGTAAACGTGTCAAATACCTTCATTCTACTCAAATACACAAGATCCATGTGTTAAAAGTTGTCTGGCAGAGGAGTGGCGAACGAAACTTTGAAAAGTACCAAAATCGAGATATCTCGTGTTTCGAGCGTTCCTCAGAGCACAGCTCGGTGTAAATGTGTCAAAAACCTTCATTGTACTTAAATACACAAGATCCATGTGTTAAAAGTTGTCTGGCACAGCAGTGGCGAATGAAACATTGAAGAACACCAAAATCGTGATCTCGCGTGTTTCGAGCGTTTCTAAGAGCACAGCTCGGTGTAAATGCGTCAAAAACCTTCATTCTACTCAAATGCACAATATCCATGCGTTAAAAGTCGTCTGGCCCAAATGTGGCGAATGAAAAATCGACGAACACCAAAATCGTGATATCGCGTGTTTCGAGCGTTTCTGAGAGCACAGCTCGGTGTAAATGTGTCAAAAACCTTCATTCTACTCAAATACAGAAGATCCATGTGTTAAAAGTTGTCTGCCACAACCGTGGCGAACGAAACATTGAAGAACACCAAAATAGTGATATCGCGTGTCTCGAGCGTTTCTGAGAGCACAGCTCGGTGTAAACGTGTCAAATACCTTCATTCTACTCAAATACACAAGATCCATGTGTTAAAAGTTGTCTGGCACAGGAGTGGCGAACGAAACATTGAAGAACACCAAAATCGTGATATCGCGTGTTTCGAGCGTTTCTGAGAGCACAGTTCGGTGTAGATGTGTCAAAAACCGTCATTCTACTCAAATACACAAGATCCATGTGTTAAAAGTTGTCTGGCACAGCTGTGGCGAACGAAAAATCGACGAACACTAAAATCGTGATATCGCGTGTTTCGAGCGTTTCCGAGAGCACAGTTCGGTGTAAATGTGTCAAAAACCTTCATTCTACTCAAATACACAAGATCCATGTGTTAAAAGTTGTCTGGCACATCAGTGGCGAACGAAACATTGAAGAACACCAAAATCGTGATATCGCGTGTTTCGAGCGTTTCTGAGAGCACAGTTCGGTGTAGATGTGTCAAAAACCTTCATTCTACTCAAATACACAAGATCCATGTGTTAAAAGTTGTCTGGCACAGCTGTGGCGAACGAAAAATCGACGAACACCAAAATCGTGATATCGCGTGTTTCGAGCGTTTCCGAGAGCACAGTTCGGTGTAAATGTGTCAAAAAACTTCATTCTACTCAAATACACAAAATCCATGTGTTAAAAGTTGTCTGGCACAGCAGTGGCGAACGAAACATTGAAGAACACCAAAATCGTGATATCGCGTGTTTCGAGCGTTTCTGAGAGCACAGTTCGGTGTAGATGTGTCAAAAACCTTCATTCTACTCAAATACACAAGATCCATGTGTTAAAAGTTGTCTGGCACAGCTGTGGCGAACGAAAAATCGACGAACACCAAAATCGTGATATCGCGTGTTTCGAGCGTTTCCGAGAGCACAGTTCGGTGTAAATGTGTCAAAAACCTTCATTCTACTCAAATACACAAGATCCATGTGTTAAAAGTTGTCTGCCACAACCGTGGCGAACGAAACATTGAAGAACACCAAAATAGTGATATCGCGTGTTTCGAGCGTTTCTGAGAGCACAGTTCGGTGTAGATGTGTCAAAAACCTTCATTCTACTCAAATACACAAGATCCATGTGTTAAAAGTTGTCTGGCACAGCTGTGGCGAACGAAAAATCGACGAACACCAAAATCGTGATATCGCGTGTTTCGAGCGTTTCTGAGAGCACAGTTCGGTGTAAATGTGTCAAAAACCTTCATTCTACTCAAATACACAAGATCCATGTGTTAAAAGTTGTCTGGCACAGCAGTGGCGAACGAAACATGGAAGAACACCAAAATCGTGATATCGCGTGTTTCGAGCGTTTCTGAGAGCACAGTTCGGTGTAGATGTGTCAAAAACCTTCATTCTACTCAAATACACAAGATCCATGTGTTAAAAGTTGTCTGGCACAGCTGTGGCGAACGAAAAATCGACGAACACCAAAATCGTGATATCGCGTGTTTCGAGCGTTTCTGAGAGCACAGCTCGGTGTAAATGTGTAAAAAACCTTCATTCTACTCAAATACACAAGATCCATGTGTCAAAACTTGTCTGGCACATTTGTGGCGAACGAAACTTTGAACAGCACCAAAATCGTGAAATCGCGTGTTTCGAACGGTTCTGAGTGCACAGCTCGGTGTAGATGTGTCAAAAACCTTCATTCTACTCAAACACACAAGATCCATGTGTTAAAAGTCGTCAGCCACAGCCGTGGCGAACGAAACATTGAAGAACACCAAAATAGTGATATCGCGTGTTTCGAGCGTTTCTGAGAGCACAGCTCGGTGTAAACGTGTCAAAAACCTTCATTCTACTCAAATACACAAGATCCATGTGTTAAAAGTTGTCTGGCACAGCAGTGGCGAACGAAACATTGAAGAACACCAAAATCGTGATATCGCGTGTTTCGAGCGTTTCTGAGAGCACAGTTCGGTGTAATTGTGTCAAAAACCTTCAGTCTACTCAAATGCACAATATTCATGCGTTAAAAGTCGTCTGCCACAGCTGTGGCGAACGAAAAATCGACGAACACCAAAATCGTGATATCGCGTGTTTCGAGCGTTTCCGAGAGCACAGTTCGGTGTAAATGTGTCAAAAACCTTCATTCTACTCAAATACACAAGATCCATGTGTTAAATTTGTCTGGCACAGCAGTGGCGAACGAAACATTGAAGAACACCAAAATCGTGATATCGCGTGTTTCGAGCGTTTCTGAGAGCACAGTTCGGTGTAGATGTGTCAAAAACCTTCATGCTACTCAAATACACAAGATCCATGTCTTAAAAGTTGTCTGGCACAGCTGTGGCGAACGAAAAATCGACGAACACCAAAATCGTGATATCGCGTGTTTCGAGCGTTTCTGAGAGCACAGTTCGGTGTAAATGTGTCAAAAACCTTCATTCTACTCAAATACACAAGATCCATGTGTTAAAAGTTGTCTGGCACAGCAGTGGCGAACGAAACATTGAAGAACACCAAAATCGTGATATCGCGTGTTTCGAGCGTTTCTGAGAGCACAGTTCGGTGTAATTGTGTCAAAAACCTTCAGTCTACTCAAATGCACAATATTCATGCGTTAAAAGTCGTCTGCCACAGCTGTGGCGAACGAAAAATCGACGAACACCAAAATCGTGATATCGCGTGTTTCGAGCGTTTCTGAGAGCACAGCTCGGTGTAAATGTGTCAAAAACCTTCATTCTACTCAAATGCACACTATCCATGCGTCAAAAGTCGTCAGGCACAGCTGTGGAGAACGAAACATCGAGGATCACCAAAATCGTGATATCGCGTGTTTCGAGCATTTCTGAGAGCACAGCTCGGTGTAAATGTGTCAAAAACCTTCATTCTACTCAAATACACAAGATCCAAGTGTCAAAACTTGTCTGGCACTGGTGTGGCGAACGAAACTTTGAACAGCACCAAAATCGTGATATCGCGTGTTTCGAGCGTTTCTGAGAGCACAGTTCGGTGTAGATGTGTCAAAAACCTTCATTCTACTCAAATACACAAGATCCATGTGTTAAAAGTCGTCAGCCACAGCTGTGGCGAACGAAAAATCGACGAACACCAAATCGTGATATCGCGTGTTTCGAGCGTTTCTGAGAGCACAGCTCGGTGTAAATGTATGAAAAACCTTCATTCTACTCAAATGCACATTACCATGCGTTAAAAGTCGTCTGGCACAGCTGTGGCGATCGAAAAATCGACGAACACCAAAATCGTGATATAGCGTGTTTCGAGCGTTTCTGAAAGCACAGCTCGGTGTGAATGTGTCAAAGACCTTCATTCTGCTCAAACACACAAGATCCATGTGTTAAAAGTCGTCAGCCACAGCTGTGGCGAACGAAAAATCGACGAACACCAAAATCGTGATATCGCGTGTTTCGAGCGTTTCTGAGAGCACAGCTCGGTGTAAATGCGTCAAAAACCTTCATTCTACTCAAATGCACAATATCCATGCGTTAAAAGTCGTCTGGCACAGCTGTGGCGAACGAAAAATCGACGAACACCAAAATCGTGATATCGCGTGTTTCGAGCGTTTCTGAGAGCACAGTTCGGTGTAGATGTGTCAAAAACCTTCATTCTACTCGAATACACAAGATCCATGTGTTAAAAGTTGTCTGGCACAGCTGTGGCGAACGAAAAATCGACGAACACCAAAATCGTGATATCGCGTGTTTCGAGCGTTTCCGAGAGCACAGTTCGGTGTAAATGTGTCAAAAACCTTCATTCTACTGAAATACACAAGATCCATGTGTTAAAAGTTGTCTGGCACAGCAGTGGCGAACGAAACATTGAAGAACACAAAAATCGTGATATCGCGTGTTTCGAGCGTTTCTGAGAGCACAGTTCGGTGTAGATGTGTCAAAAACCTTCATGCTACTCAAATACACAAGATCCATGTGTTAAAAGTTGTCTGGCACAGCTGTGTCGAACGAAAAATCGACGAACACCAAAATCGTGATATCGCGTGTTTCGAGCGTTTCTGAGAGCACAGTTCGGTGTAAACGTGTCAAATACCTTCATTCTACTCAAATACACAAGATCCATGTGTTAAAAGTTGTCTGGCACAGGAGTGGCGAACGAAACTTTGAAAAGTACCAAAATCGAGATATCTCGTGTTTCGAGCGTTCCTCAGAGCACAGCTCGGTGTAAATGTGTCAAAAACCTTCATTGTACTTAAATACACAAGATCCATGTGTTAAAAGTTGTCTGGCACAGCAGTGGCGAATGAAACATTGAAGAACACCAAAATCGTGATCTCGCGTGTTTCGAGCGTTTCTAAGAGCACAGCTCGGTGTAAATGCGTCAAAAACCTTCATTCTACTCAAATGCACAATATCCATGCGTTAAAAGTCGTCTGGCCCAAATGTGGCGAATGAAAAATCGACGAACACCAAAATCGTGATATCGCGTGTTTCGAGCGTTTCTGAGAGCACAGCTCGGTGTAAATGTGTCAAAAACCTTCATTCTACTCAAATACAGAAGATCCATGTGTTAAAAGTTGTCTGCCACAACCGTGGCGAACGAAACATTGAAGAACACCAAAATAGTGATATCGCGTGTCTCGAGCGTTTCTGAGAGCACAGCTCGGTGTAAACGTGTCAAATACCTTCATTCTACTCAAATACACAAGATCCATGTGTTAAAAGTTGTCTGGCACAGGAGTGGCGAACGAAACATTGAAGAACACCAAAATCGTGATATCGCGTGTTTCGAGCGTTTCTGAGAGCACAGTTCGGTGTAGATGTGTCAAAAACCGTCATTCTACTCAAATACACAAGATCCATGTGTTAAAAGTTGTCTGGCACAGCTGTGGCGAACGAAAAATCGACGAACACCAAAATCGTGATATCGCGTGTTTCGAGCGTTTCCGAGAGCACAGTTCGGTGTAAATGTGTCAAAAACCTTCATTCTACTCAAATACACAAGATCCATGTGTTAAAAGTTGTCTGCCACAACCGTGGCGAACGAAACATTGAAGAACACCAAAATAGTGATATCGCGTGTTTCGAGCGTTTCTGAGAGCACAGTTCGGTGTAGATGTGTCAAAAACCTTCATTCTACTCAAATACACAAGATCCATGTGTTAAAAGTTGTCTGGCACAGCTGTGGCGAACGAAAAATCGACGAACACCAAAATCGTGATATCGCGTGTTTCGAGCGTTTCTGAGAGCACAGTTCGGTGTAAATGTGTCAAAAACCTTCATTCTACTCAAATACACAAGATCCATGTGTTAAAAGTTGTCTGGCACAGCAGTGGCGAACGAAACATGGAAGAACACCAAAATCGTGATATCGCGTGTTTCGAGCGTTTCTGAGAGCACAGTTCGGTGTAGATGTGTCAAAAACCTTCATTCTACTCAAATACACAAGATCCATGTGTTAAAAGTTGTCTGGCACAGCTGTGGCGAACGAAAAATCGACGAACACCAAAATCGTGATATCGCGTGTTTCGAGCGTTTCTGAGAGCACAGCTCGGTGTAAATGTTGTTACGTCAGGCCGTAACTTCATTTTATTTTGACCGATCGAGTCGATAATTTGACTGTAGACCTGTTGAAATCTTAAGCAGAGAAAATTACCCGACTAGTGGGGACGGAGGAAACGATCTTGGTAGATCCCGCAGTTACTATATCTAGATACAAATACCGGTGGGTCAGATGAGGTAAAAGGGTGCGGAAGATGGTACAACAGTGCCCGATTTCCCAAATCTCAGGCCTTTCTAGA
The DNA here is from genome assembly GCA_963932165.1 of Pimpla rufipes. NCBI lineage: Eukaryota > Metazoa > Arthropoda > Insecta > Hymenoptera > Ichneumonidae > Pimpla > Pimpla rufipes. The sequence continues at coordinate 1,226,932 of CAWVQF010000007.1, forward strand.
AATGTCGCTGACGCCACTCGAGTGAGCGGCGATAGACAAAACTAGTGTCAAGCGAGCGCAACGGTTATCGACCGTCAGTCCAAGGCCCGCGCGACACCTCGCCTCCGATCGATGCTCGATCGCCCGTTACAGCCGAAAACCACCAGGTGTCAGTAAAAATAAAAGAAATCTACTAGATCTTAAGAGTACAAAGATGCTGGGGCACCGCGAAGACGCTCTCCGTCCCACCGAAGCCGACACTCTGACTTTCTCGCATCAAAAGAACTACGAGTTCAATTCTAACAAATAATAATTTGACGAACGAATTATAGTATTTTTCCCGCCTTTCTCGAAGATATAAATGAAAACACTAGATAATGAACAATTAAGGGAAACGAACTAAAGTAATCAACAATTCAAGATAAACTTTGGAATTCAAAAGACGAGCGTCCCACAAAATAAAATATTACACCTAGAAATATATAAATATATTATCGAAACATACAAGAAAATGTACGAAATAACAAAGTAAGCCTAAGAATTGTAGAATTCGCAAGGATACTTTATTAACATAGAAAGGTGAAGGAATTAGTTAACTATAAAATACAGTTTTGACGTTAAACAATATAACAACGTTATATAAATCTTGGGAAAAATTAAGGGAAACGAACTAAAGTAATCAACAATTCAAGATAAACTTTGGAATTCAAAGGACGTCCGTCCCACAAAATAAAATATTAAACAAAGAAATATATAAATATATTAACGAAACATACAAGAAAATGTATGAAATAACAAAGTAAGCCTAAGAATTGTAGAATTCGCAAGGATACTTTATTAACATAGAAAGGTGAAGGAATTAATTAATTATAAAATACAGTTTTGACGTTTAAACAATATAACAACGTTATATAAATCTTGGGGAAAATGAAGGGAAACGGACATGCATTGCGCAAACCAGGGATTTGAAAAATATATAAAGCAACAGTAATCCTCATTGGAAATAATGTACCAGGATGAGTCTTCAACGTACGAGTCAGAGTCTGTAAATCCTCTGTCGTAAAAATCATAGTGACCTCATTGTATTATTGAGAATTCATTTTCGATCAGACACCAACACCAGTCAAAACACGCCGAAAAATTTCCTTGAATTTATTTGCTAATGCAACGAACAAAATCTACATTCACGGAGGAACGAATTAACAATGAAACAAAAACGTATCTAAAACCTTCGATCATTCCCACATCAGTTAAGATAAGAGCGCGCCCGAGCAGCGAGATGTGACATGTCCACGTCAGAAAAAAAGGCGTAGGAAGCGTGCACCACCTGCGAGCACCTATGAGATTTCGGGGAATACGGAAACACCGCGAGCGAGCGAACGCGCGGACGACGAGGGGTTCGAGACGCAGCATCTCCGGTCCCTCTCGTATGTCCGATGCCTAGGTGCGAGTCTACCTAGCGCATATATGCCAGACTTCCAGAAACGAATGCTCTGTAACGAGAATATAGTAGGGACATCTCTGTCCTCCTCGCGACCGTAATAAAACGCGTATACTCCATCCTTTCTTAATCAGCATAAAACACGCGACAAATCGACTAAAGTCTGTGAGAATCTGGCAACAAGGCCCAGGTGTTCAATCTTCTAGCTGGCCAGCGAATCCCGATGGGCGCGCCGTCACCTAGCCCGCGATGAGGTGGATTGAATCACACCTAGCTACTACCCCTACTTAAGTTTTTGTCTATGTGAGACAAAGGAGCAATAGTATAAAAAGACGAAAAAACACCGAACGACAGACAGTGCGCTCCGAAAATTAGTTCTACCTACATCGAAACTCTGCCCGATTGACGTCCGAAACTTTAATTCCGAATTAACTTCGAATTTCTGTCCGACCGTGGACTTAGAAAAATTCACTTCGAATTTAACATCGAATTTTATTACTACCGTGGACTTAGAAAATTCAGTTTCGAATTTTATATCGAATTTTCATCCGACCACGGACTTTAGAAAATTCAGTTCGAATTTAATATCGAATTTTCATCCGACCACGGACTTAAGAAATTCAGTTCGAATTTAATATCGAATTTTCTTCCAAATCACGGACTTAAGAAATTCAGTTCGAACTTAATATCGCATTTTCTTCGAACCGCGGACTTAAAAGAATTCAATCCTTCGCAACGATTCCGCCACCTATAATCGCATTCTTTGTCCTAACTGGGGATTAAAGAAATCATTGAGCGAATTGAAATTTTATAATTTTGTACGTTTCGGACTCGATTCGGTCATTTTTGTATTCATCGGATTTTTATAATTTTTGTGCGCTGCGGATTGTAAGAACTTTTGTACACAAGAGCCTTGAATTTTGTACGATACGACCGGAGATCTTTGTGCGACGACTCGTTTATCTTACGTTAACATTTGTCCGTTGAGAAAATTCAGTTGAGCATTTTTCCTTGTTTTACGAATAAATATTCGACGCTTGTACATTAAATTCGGTGTCTCGAGTTTCTTTTCGAACGTGCCCATCCATCTGCATCCTCATCGTCCACAGCAATACAAAAGGGTAAGTGAAATTTTCAATTACATTATAAAACGATAGAACGCGCCTCGTCTCAATTCACCATCGCGTCATATCTCCGTCAAATTCCCTTTAGAGAAGCATTCGCAGCTCGTCCCCGAGTAATTTTCCGAAAGGTTAGACTCGAAACAAGAGCTTGCGCGTTTAGTGTACTACGTCAGGTGTGGTATAGGGAGGATCAATTCTCCTTGACCAGAGTACGGGTAATCACGCTGAACCGCACTAATGCGTGTAAAATTGGCGTTCGAGTAAAATCAACGACACTTTTGACGTAACAATGTGTAAAAAACCTTCATTCTACTCAAATACACAAGATCCATGTGTCAAAACTTGTCTGGCACATTTGTGGCGAACGAAACTTTGAACAGCACCAAAATCGTGAAATCGCGTGTTTCGAACGGTTCTGAGTGCACAGCTCGGTGTAGATGTGTCAAAAACCTTCATTCTACTCAAACACACAAGATCCATGTGTTAAAAGTCGTCAGCCACAGCCGTGGCGAACGAAACATTGAAGAACACCAAAATAGTGATATCGCGTGTTTCGAGCGTTTCTGAGAGCACAGTTCGGTGTAGATGTGTCAAAAACCTTCATTCTACTCAAATACACAAGATCCATGTGTTAAAAGTTGTCTGGCACAGCTGTGGCGAACGAAAAATCGACGAACACCAAAATCGTGATATCGCGTGTTTCGAGCGTTTCCGAGAGCACAGTTCGGTGTAAATGTGTCAAAAACCTTCATTCTACTCAAATACACAAGATCCATGTGTTAAAAGTTGTCTGGCACAGCAGTGGCGAACGAAACATTGAAGAACACCAAAATCGTGATATCGCGTGTTTCGAGCGTTTCTGAGAGCACAGTTCGGTGTAGATATGTCAAAAACCTTCATGCTACTCAAATACACAAGATCCATGTGTTAAAAGTTGTCTGGCACAGCTGTGGCGAACGAAAAATCGACGAACACCAAAATCGTGATATCGCGTGTTTCGAGCGTTTCTGAGAGCACAGTTCGGTGTAAATGTGTCAAAAACCATCATTCTACTCAAATACACAAGATCCATGTGTTAAAAGTTGTCTGGCACAGCAGTGGCGAACGAAACTTTGAACAGCACCAAAATCGTGAAATCGCGTGTTTCGAACGGTTCTGAGTGCACAGCTCGGTGTAAATGTGTCAAAAACCTTCATTCTACTCAAACACACAAGATCCATGTGTTAAAAGTCGTCAGCCACAGCTGTGGCGAACGAAAAATCGACGAACACCAAAATCGTGATATCGCGTGTTTCGAGCATTTCTGAGAGCACAGCTCGGTGTAAATGCGTCAAAAACCTTCATTCTACTCAAATGCACAATATCCATGCGTTAAAAGTCGTCTGGCACAGCTGTGGCGAACGAAAAATCGACGAACACCAAAATCGTGATATCGCGTGTTTCGAGCGTTTCTGAGAGCACAGTTCGGTGTAGATGTGTCAAATACCTTCATTCTACTCAAATACACAAGATCCATGTGTTAAAAGTTGTCTGGCACAGCTGTGGCGAACGAAAAATCGACGAACACCAAAATCGTGATATCGCGTGTTTCGAGCGTTTCTGAGAGCACAGTTCGGTGTAAATGTGTCAAAAACCTTCATTCTACTCAAATACACAAGATCCATGTGTTAAAAGTTGTCTGGCACAGCAGTGGCGAACGAAACATGGAAGAACACCAAAATCGTGATATCGCGTGTTTCGAGCGTTTCTGAGAGCACAGTTCGGTGTAGATGTGTCAAAAACCTTCATTCTACTCAAATACACAAGATCCATGTGTTAAAAGTTGTCTGGCACAGCTGTGGCGAACGAAAAATCGACGAACACCAAAATCGTGATATCGCGTGTTTCGAGCGTTTCTGAGAGCACAGCTCGGTGTAAATGTGTAAAAAACCTTCATTCTACTCAAATACACAAGATCCATGTGTCAAAACTTGTCTGGCACATTTGTGGCGAACGAAACTTTGAACAGCACCAAAATCGTGAAATCGCGTGTTTCGAACGGTTCTGAGTGCACAGCTCGGTGTAGATGTGTCAAAAACCTTCATTCTACTCAAACACACAAGATCCATGTGTTAAAAGTCGTCAGCCACAGCCGTGGCGAACGAAACATTGAAGAACACCAAAATAGTGATATCGCGTGTTTCGAGCGTTTCTGAAAGCACAGCTCGGTGTAAACGTGTCAAAAACCTTCATTCTACTCAAATACACAAGATCCATGTGTTAAAAGTTGTCTGGCACAGCAGTGGCGAACGAAACATTGAAGAACACCAAAATCGTGATGTCGCGTGTTTCGAGCGTTTCTGAGAGCACAGTTCGGTGTAGATGTGTCAAAAACCTTCATTCTACTCAAATACACAAGATCCATGTGTTAAAAGTTGTCTGGCACAGCTGTGGCGAACGAAAAATCGACGAACACCAAAATCGTGATATCGCGTGTTTCGAGCGTTTCCGAGAGCACAGTTCGGTGTAAATGTGTCAAAAAACTTCATTCTACTCAAATACGCAAAATCCATCTGTTAAAAGTTGTCTAGCACAGCAGTGGCGAACGAAACATTGAAGGACACCAAAATCGTGATATCGCGTGTTTCGAGCGTTTCTGAGAGCACAGTTCGGTGTAGATGTGTCAAAAACCTTCATTCTACTCAAATACACAAGATCCATGTGTTAAAAGTTGTCTGGCACAGCTGTGGCGAACGAAAAATCGACGAACACGAAAATCGTGATATCGCGTGTTTCGAGCGTTTCCGAGAGCACAGTTCGGTGTAAATGTGTCAAAAACCTTCATTCTACTCAAATGCACACTATCCATGCGTCAAAAGTCGTCAGGCACAGCTGTGGAGAACGAAACATCGAGGATCACCAAAATCGTGATATCGCGTGTTTCGAGCATTTCTGAGAGCACAGTTCGGTGTAGATGTGTCAAAAACCTTCATTCTACTCAAATACACAAGATCCATGTGTTAAAAGTTGTCTGGCACAGCTGTGGCGAACGAAAAATCGACGAACACCAAAATCGTGATATCGCGTGTTTCGAGCGTTTCCGAGAGCACAGTTCGGTGTAGATGTGTCAAAAACCTTCATTCTACTCAAATACACAAGATCCATGTGTTAAAAGTTGTCTGGCACAGCTGTGGCGAACGAAAAATCGACGAACACCAAAATCGTGATATCGCGTGTTTCGAGCGTTTCCGAGAGCACAGTTCGGTGTAAATGTGTCAAAAACCTTCATTCTACTCAAATACACAAGATCCATGTGTTAAAAGTTGTCTGGCACAGCAGTGGCGAACGAAACATTGAAGAACACCAAGATTGTGATATCGCGTGTTTCGAGCGTTTCTGAGAGCACAGTTCGGTGTAGATGTGTCAAAAACCTTCATTCTACTCAAATACACAAGATCCATGTGTTAAAATTTGTCTGGCACAGCTGTGGCGAACGAAAAATCGACGAACACCAAAATCGTGATATCGCGTGTTTCGACCGTTTCTGAGAGCACAGTTCGGTGTAAATGTGTCAAAAACCTTCATTCTACTCAAATACACAAGATCCATGTGTTAAAAGTTGTCTGGCACAGCAGTGGCGAACGAAACATTGAAGAACACCAAAATCGTGATATCGCGTGTTTCGAGCGTTTCTGAGAGCACAGTTCGGTGTAATTGTGTCAAAAACCTTCAGTCTACTCAAATGCACAATATTCATGCGTTAAAAGTCGTCTGCCACAGCTGTGGCGAACGAAAAATCGACGAACACCAAAATCGTGATATCGCGTGTTTCGAGCGTTTCCGAGAGCACAGTTCGGTGTAAATGTGTCAAAAACCTTCATTCTACTCAAATACACAAGATCCATGTGTTAAAAGTTGTCTGGCACAGCAGTGGCGAACGAAACATTGAAGAACACCAAAATCGTGATATCGCGTGTTTCGAGCGTTTCTGAGAGCACAGTTCGGTGTAGATGTGTCAAAAACCTTCATGCTACTCAAATACACAAGATCCATGTCTTAAAAGTTGTCTGGCACAGCTGTGGCGAACGAAAAATCGACGAACACCAAAATCGTGATATCGCGTGTTTCGAGCGTTTCTGAGAGCACAGTTCGGTGTAAATGTGTCAAAAACCTTCATTCTACTCAAATACACAAGATCCATGTGTTAAAAGTTGTCTGGCACAGCAGTGGCGAACGAAACATTGAAGAACACCAAAATCGTGATATCGCGTGTTTCGAGCGTTTCTGAGAGCACAGTTCGGTGTAATTGTGTCAAAAACCTTCAGTCTACTCAAATGCACAATATTCATGCGTTAAAAGTCGTCTGCCACAGCTGTGGCGAACGAAAAATCGACGAACACCAAAATCGTGATATCGCGTGTTTCGAGCGTTTCTGAGAGCACAGCTCGGTGTAAATGTGTCAAAAACCTTCATTCTACTCAAATGCACACTATCCATGCGTCAAAAGTCGTCAGGCACAGCTGTGGAGAACGAAACATCGAGGATCACCAAAATCGTGATATCGCGTGTTTCGAGCGTTTCTGAGAGCACAGTTCGGTGTAGATGTGTCAAAAACCTTCATGCTACTCAAATACACAAGATCCATGTGTTAAAAGTTGTCTGGCACAGCTGTGTCGAACGAAAAATCGACGAACACCAAAATCGTTATATCGAGTGTTTCGAGCGTTTCTGAGAGCACAGTTCGGTGTAAACGTGTCAAATACCTTCATTCTACTCAAATACACAAGATCCATGTGTTAAAAGTTGTCTGGCACAGGAGTGGCGAACGAAACTTTGAAAAGTACCAAAATCGAGATATCTCGTGTTTCGAGCGTTCCTCAGAGCACAGCTCGGTGTAAATGTGTCAAAAACCTTCATTGTACTTAAATACACAAGATCCATGTGTTAAAAGTTGTCTGGCACAGCAGTGGCGAATGAAACATTGAAGAACACCAAAATCGTGATCTCGCGTGTTTCGAGCGTTTCTAAGAGCACAGCTCGGTGTAAATGCGTCAAAAACCTTCATTCTACTCAAATGCACAATATCCATGCGTTAAAAGTCGTCTGGCCCAAATGTGGCGAATGAAAAATCGACGAACACCAAAATCGTGATATCGCGTGTTTCGAGCGTTTCTGAGAGCACAGCTCGGTGTAAATGTGTCAAAAACCTTCATTCTACTCAAATACAGAAGATCCATGTGTTAAAAGTTGTCTGCCACAACCGTGGCGAACGAAACATTGAAGAACACCAAAATAGTGATATCGCGTGTCTCGAGCGTTTCTGAGAGCACAGCTCGGTGTAAACGTGTCAAATACCTTCATTCTACTCAAATACACAAGATCCATGTGTTAAAAGTTGTCTGGCACAGGAGTGGCGAACGAAACATTGAAGAACACCAAAATCGTGATATCGCGTGTTTCGAGCGTTTCTGAGAGCACAGTTCGGTGTAGATGTGTCAAAAACCGTCATTCTACTCAAATACACAAGATCCATGTGTTAAAAGTTGTCTGGCACAGCTGTGGCGAACGAAAAATCGACGAACACCAAAATCGTGATATCGCGTGTTTCGAGCGTTTCTGAGAGCACAGTTCGGTGTAAATGTGTCAAAAACCTTCATTCTACTCAAATACACAAGATCCATGTGTTAAAAGTTGTCTGCCACAACCGTGGCGAACGAAACATTGAAGAACACCAAAATAGTGATATCGCGTGTTTCGAGCGTTTCTGAGAGCACAGTTCGGTGTAGATGTGTCAAAAACCTTCATTCTACTCAAATACACAAGATCCATGTGTTAAAAGTTGTCTGGCACAGCTGTGGCGAACGAAAAATCGACGAACACCAAAATCGTGATATCGCGTGTTTCGAGCGTTTCTGAGAGCACAGTTCGGTGTAAATGTGTCAAAAACCTTCATTCTACTCAAATACACAAGATCCATGTGTTAAAAGTTGTCTGGCACAGCAGTGGCGAACGAAACATGGAAGAACACCAAAATCGTGATATCGCGTGTTTCGAGCGTTTCTGAGAGCACAGTTCGGTGTAGATGTGTCAAAAACCTTCATTCTACTCAAATACACAAGATCCATGTGTTAAAAGTTGTCTGGCACAGCTGTGGCGAACGAAAAATCGACGAACACCAAAACCGTGATATCGCGTGTTTCGAGCGTTTCTGAGAGCACAGCTCGGTGTAAATGTGTAAAAAACCTTCATTCTACTCAAATACACAAGATCCATGTGTCAAAACTTGTCTGGCACATTTGTGGCGAACGAAACTTTGAACAGCACCAAAATCGTGAAATCGCGTGTTTCGAACGGTTCTGAGTGCACAGCTCGGTGTAGATGTGTCAAAAACCTTCATTCTACTCAAACACACAAGATCCATGTGTTAAAAGTCGTCAGCCACAGCCGTGGCGAACGAAACATTGAAGAACACCAAAATAGTGATATCGCGTGTTTCGAGCGTTTCTGAGAGCACAGTTCGGTGTAGATGTGTCAAAAACCTTCATTCTACTCAAATACACAAGATCCATGTGTTAAAAGTTGTCTGGCACAGCTGTGGCGAACGAAAAATCGACGAACACCAAAATCGTGATATCGCGTGTTTCGAGCGTTTCCGAGAGCACAGTTCGGTGTAAATGTGTCAAAAACCTTCATTCTACTCAAATACACAAGATCCATGTGTTAAAAGTTGTCTGGCACAGCAGTGGCGAACGAAACATTGAAGAACACCAAAATCGTGATATCGCGTGTTTCGAGCGTTTCTGAGAGCACAGTTCGGTGTAGATATGTCAAAAACCTTCATGCTACTCAAATACACAAGATCCATGTGTTAAAAGTTGTCTGGCACAGCTGTGGCGAACGAAAAATCGACGAACACCAAAATCGTGATATCGCGTGTTTCGAGCGTTTCTGAGAGCACAGTTCGGTGTAAATGTGTCAAAAACCTTCATTCTACTCAAATACACAAGATCCATGTGTTAAAAGTTGTCTGGCACAGCAGTGGCGAACGAAACTTTGAACAGCACCAAAATCGTGAAATCGCGTGTTTCGAACGGTTCTGAGTGCACAGCTCGGTGTAAATGTGTCAAAAACCTTCATTCTACTCAAACACACAAGATCCATGTGTTAAAAGTCGTCAGCCACAGCTGTGGCGAACGAAAAATCGACGAACACCAAAATCGTGATATCGCGTGTTTCGAGCGTTTCTGAGAGCACAGCTCGGTGTAAATGCGTCAAAAACCTTCATTCTACTCAAATGCACAATATCCATGCGTTAAAAGTCGTCTGGCACAGCTGTGGCGAACGAAAAATCGACGAACACCAAAATCGTGATATCGCGTGTTTCGAGCGTTTCTGAGAGCACAGTTCGGTGTAGATGTGTCAAAAACCTTCATTCTACTCAAATACACAAGATCCATGTGTTAAAAGTTGTCTGGCACAGCTGTGGCGAACGAAAAATCGACGAACACCAAAATCGTGATATCGCGTGTTTCGAGCGTTTCTGAGAGCACAGCTCGGTGTAAATGTGTAAAAAACCTTCATTCTACTCAAATACACAAGATCCATGTGTCAAAACTTGTCTGGCACATTTGTGGCGAACGAAACTTTGAACAGCACCAAAATCGTGAAATCGCGTGTTTCGAACGGTTCTGAGTGCACAGCTCGGTGTAGATGTGTCAAAAACCTTCATTCTACTCAAACACACAAGATCCATGTGTTAAAAGTCGTCAGCCACAGCCGTGGCGAACGAAACATTGAAGAACACCAAAATAGTGATATCGCGTGTTTCGAGCGTTTCTGAGAGCACAGCTCGGTGTAAACGTGTCAAAAACCTTCATTCTACTCAAATACACAAGATCCATGTGTTAAAAGTTGTCTGGCACAGCAGTGGCGAACGAAACATTGAAGAACACCAAAATCGTGATCTCGCGTGTTTCGAGCGTTTCTAAGAGCACAGCTCGGTGTAAATGCGTCAAAAACCTTCATTCTACTCAAATGCACAATATCCATGCGTTAAAAGTCGTCTGGCCCAAATGTGGCGAATGAAAAATCGACGAACACCAAAATCGTGATATCGCGTGTTTCGAGCGTTTCTGAGAGCACAGCTCGGTGTAAATGTGTCAAAAACCTTCATTCTACTCAAATACAGAAGATCCATGTGTTAAAAGTTGTCTGGCACAACCGTGGCGAACGAAACATTGAAGAACACCAAAATAGTGATGTCGCGTGTCTCGAGCGTTTCTGAGAGCACAGCTCGGTGTAAACGTGTCAAATACCTTCATTCTACTCAAATACACAAGATCCATGTGTTAAAAGTTGTCTGGCACAGGAGTGGCGAACGAAACATTGAAGAACACCAAAATCGTGATATCGCGTGTTTCGAGCGTTTCTGAGAGCACAGTTCGGTGTAGATGTGTCAAAAACCGTCATTCTACTCAAATACACAAGATCCATGTGTTAAAAGTTGTCTGGCACAGCTGTGGCGAACGAAAAATCGACGAACACCAAAATCGTGATATCGCTTGTTTCGAGCGTTTCCGAGAGCACAGTTCGGTGTAAATGTGTCAAAAACCTTCATTCTACTCAAATACACAAGATCCATGTGTTAAAAGTTGTCTGGCACATCAGTGGCGAACGAAACATTGAAGAACACCAAAATCGTGATATCGCGTGTTTCGAGCGTTTCTGAGAGCACAGTTCGGTGTAGATGTGTCAAAAACCTTCATTCTACTCAAATACACAAGATCCATGTGTTAAAAGTTGTCTGGCACAGCTGTGGCGAACGAAAAATCGACGAACACCAAAATCGTGATATCGCGTGTTTCGAGCGTTTCCGAGAGCACAGTTCGGTGTAAATGTGTCAAAAAACTTCATTCTACTCAAATACACAAAATCCATGTGTTAAAAGTTGTCTGGCACAGCAGTGGCGAACGAAACATTGAAGAACACCAAAATCGTGATATCGCGTGTTTCGAGCGTTTCTGAGAGCACAGTTCGGTGTAGATGTGTCAAAAACCTTCATTCTACTCAAATACACAAGATCCATGTGTTAAAAGTTGTCTGGCACAGCTGTGGCGAACGAAAAATCGACGAACACCAAAATCGTGATATCGCGTGTTTCGAGCGTTTCCGAGAGCACAGTTCGGTGTAAATGTGTCAAAAACCTTCATTCTACTCAAATACACAAGATCCATGTGTTAAAAGTTGTCTGCCACAACCGTGGCGAACGAAACATTGAAGAACACCAAAATAGTGATATCGCGTGTTTCGAGCGTTTCTGAGAGCACAGTTCGGTGTAGATGTGTCAAAAACCTTCATTCTACTCAAATACACAAGATCCATGTGTTAAAAGTTGTCTGGCACAGCTGTGGCGAACGAAAAATCGACGAACACCAAAATCGTGATATCGCGTGTTTCGAGCGTTTCTGAGAGCACAGTTCGGTGTAAATGTGTCAAAAACCTTCATTCTACTCAAATACACAAGATCCATGTGTTAAAAGTTGTCTGGCACTGCAGTGGCGAACGAAACATGGAAGAACACCAAAATCGTGATATCGCGTGTTTCGAGCGTTTCTGAGAGCACAGTTCGGTGTAGATGTGTCAAAAACCTTCATTCTACTCAAATACACAAGATCCATGTGTTAAAAGTTGTCTGGCACAGCTGTGGCGAACGAAAAATCGACGAACACCAAAATCGTGATATCGCGTGTTTCGAGCGTTTCTGAGAGCACAGCTCGGTGTAAATGTGTAAAAAACCTTCATTCTACTCAAATACACAAGATCCATGTGTCAAAACTTGTCTGGCACATTTGTGGCGAACGAAACTTTGAACAGCACCAAAATCGTGAAATCGCGTGTTTCGAACGGTTCTGAGTGCACAGCTCGGTGTAGATGTGTCAAAAACCTTCATTCTACTCAAACACACAAGATCCATGTGTTAAAAGTCGTCAGCCACAGCCGTGGCGAACGAAACATTGAAGAACACCAAAATAGTGATATCGCGTGTTTCGAGCGTTTCTGAGAGCACAGCTCGGTGTAAACGTGTCAAAAACCTTCATTCTACTCAAATACACAAGATCCATGTGTTAAAAGTTGTCTGGCACAGCAGTGGCGAACGAAACATTGAAGAACACCAAAATCGTGATATCGCGTGTTTCGAGCGTTTCTGAGAGCACAGTTCGGTGTAATTGTGTCAAAAACCTTCAGTCTACTCAAATGCACAATATTCATGCGTTAAAAGTCGTCTGCCACAGCTGTGGCGAACGAAAAATCGACGAACACCAAAATCGTGATATCGCGTGTTTCGAGCGTTTCTGAGAGCACAGTTCGGTGTAAATGTGTCAAAAACCTTCATTCTACTCAAATACACAAGATCCATGTGTTAAAAGTTGTCTGGCACAGCAGTGGCGAACGAAACATTGAAGAACACCAAAATCGTGATATCGCGTGTTTCGAGCGTTTCTGAGAGCACAGTTCGGTGTAATTGTGTCAAAAACCTTCAGTCTACTCAAATGCACAATATTCATGCGTTAAAAGTCGTCTGCCACAGCTGTGGCGAACGAAAAATCGACGAACACCAAAATCGTGATATCGCGTGTTTCGAGCGTTTCTGAGAGCACAGCTCGGTGTAAATGTGTCAAAAACCTTCATTCTACTCAAATGCACACTATCCATGCGTCAAAAGTCGTCAGGCACAGCTGTGGAGAACGAAACATCGAGGATCACCAAAATCGTGATATCGCGTGTTTCGAGCATTTCTGAGAGCACAGCTCGGTGTAAATGTGTCAAAAACCTTCATTCTACTCAAATACACAAGATCCAAGTGTCAAAACTTGTCTGGCACTGGTGTGGCGAACGAAACTTTGAACAGCACCAAAATCGTGATATCGCGTGTTTCGAGCGTTTCTGAGAGCACAGTTCGGTGTAGATGTGTCAAAAACCTTCATTCTACTCAAATACACAAGATCCATGTGTTAAAAGTCGTCAGCCACAGCTGTGGCGAACGAAAAATCGACGAACACCAAATCGTGATATCGCGTGTTTCGAGCGTTTCTGAGAGCACAGCTCGGTGTAAATGTATGAAAAACCTTCATTCTACTCAAATGCACATTACCATGCGTTAAAAGTCGTCTGGCACAGCTGTGGCGATCGAAAAATCGACGAACACCAAAATCTTGATATAGCGTGTTTCGAGCGTTTCTGAGAGCACAGCTCGGTGTAAATGCGTCAAAAACCTTCATTCTACTCAAATGCACAATATCCATGCGTTAAAAGTCGTCTGGCACAGCTGTGGCGAACGAAAAATCGACGAACACCAAAATCGTGATATCGCGTGTTTCGAGCGTTTCTGAGAGCACAGTTCGGTGTAGATGTGTCAAAAACCTTCATTCTACTCGAATACACAAGATCCATGTGTTAAAAGTTGTCTGGCACAGCTGTGGCGAACGAAAAATCGACGAACACCAAAATCGTGATATCGCGTGTTTCGAGCGTTTCCGAGAGCACAGTTCGGTGTAAATGTGTCAAAAACCTTCATTCTACTGAAATACACAAGATCCATGTGTTAAAAGTTGTCTGGCACAGCAGTGGCGAACGAAACATTGAAGAACACAAAAATCGTGATATCGCGTGTTTCGAGCGTTTCTGAGAGCACAGTTCGGTGTAGATGTGTCAAAAACATTCATGCTACTCAAATACACAAGATCCATGTGTTAAAAGTTGTCTGGCACAGCTGTGTCGAACGAAAAATCGACGAACACCAAAATCGTTATATCGAGTGTTTCGAGCGTTTCTGAGAGCACAGTTCGGTGTAAACGTGTCAAATACCTTCATTCTACTCAAATACACAAGATCCATGTGTTAAAAGTTGTCTGGCACAGGAGTGGCGAACGAAACTTTGAAAAGTACCAAAATCGAGATATCTCGTGTTTCGAGCGTTCCTCAGAGCACAGCTCGGTGTAAATGTGTCAAAAACCTTCATTGTACTTAAATACACAAGATCCATGTGTTAAAAGTTGTCTGGCACAGCAGTGGCGAATGAAACATTGAAGAACACCAAAATCGTGATCTCGCGTGTTTCGAGCGTTTCTAAGAGCACAGCTCGGTGTAAATGCGTCAAAAACCTTCATTCTACTCAAATGCACAATATCCATGCGTTAAAAGTCGTCTGGCCCAAATGTGGCGAATGAAAAATCGACGAACACCAAAATCGTGATATCGCGTGTTTCGAGCGTTTCTGAGAGCACAGCTCGGTGTAAATGTGTCAAAAACCTTCATTCTACTCAAATACAGAAGATCCATGTGTTAAAAGTTGTCTGCCACAACCGTGGCGAACGAAACATTGAAGAACACCAAAATAGTGATATCGCGTGTCTCGAGCGTTTCTGAGAGCACAGCTCGGTGTAAACGTGTCAAATACCTTCATTCTACTCAAATACACAAGATCCATGTGTTAAAAGTTGTCTGGCACAGGAGTGGCGAACGAAACATTGAAGAACACCAAAATCGTGATATCGCGTGTTTCGAGCGTTTCTGAGAGCACAGTTCGGTGTAGATGTGTCAAAAACCGTCATTCTACTCAAATACACAAGATCCATGTGTTAAAAGTTGTCTGGCACAGCTGTGGCGAACGAAAAATCGACGAACACCAAAATCGTGATATCGCGTGTTTCGAGCGTTTCTGAGAGCACAGTTCGGTGTAAATGTGTCAAAAACCTTCATTCTACTCAAATACACAAGATCCATGTGTTAAAAGTTGTCTGCCACAACCGTGGCGAACGAAACATTGAAGAACACCAAAATAGTGATATCGCGTGTTTCGAGCGTTTCTGAGAGCACAGTTCGGTGTAGATGTGTCAAAAACCTTCATTCTACTCAAATACACAAGATCCATGTGTTAAAAGTTGTCTGGCACAGCTGTGGCGAACGAAAAATCGACGAACACCAAAATCGTGATATCGCGTGTTTCGAGCGTTTCTGAGAGCACAGTTCGGTGTAAATGTGTCAAAAACCTTCATTCTACTCAAATACACAAGATCCATGTGTTAAAAGTTGTCTGGCACAGCAGTGGCGAACGAAACATGGAAGAACACCAAAATCGTGATATCGCGTGTTTCGAGCGTTTCTGAGAGCACAGTTCGGTGTAGATGTGTCAAAAACCTTCATTCTACTCAAATACACAAGATCCATGTGTTAAAAGTTGTCTGGCACAGCTGTGGCGAACGAAAAATCGACGAACACCAAAATCGTGATATCGCGTGTTTCGAGCGTTTCTGAGAGCACAGCTCGGTGTAAATGTGTAAAAAACCTTCATTCTACTCAAATACACAAGATCCATGTGTCAAAACTTGTCTGGCACATTTGTGGCGAACGAAACTTTGAACAGCACCAAAATCGTGAAATCGCGTGTTTCGAACGGTTCTGAGTGCACAGCTCGGTGTAGATGTGTCAAAAACCTTCATTCTACTCAAACACACAAGATCCATGTGTTAAAAGTCGTCAGCCACAGCCGTGGCGAACGAAACATTGAAGAACACCAAAATAGTGATATCGCGTGTTTCGAGCGTTTCTGAGAGCACAGTTCGGTGTAGATGTGTCAAAAACCTTCATTCTACTCAAATACACAAGATCCATGTGTTAAAAGTTGTCTGGCACAGCTGTGGCGAACGAAAAATCGACGAACACCAAAATCGTGATATCGCGTGTTTCGAGCGTTTCCGAGAGCACAGTTCGGTGTAAATGTGTCAAAAACCTTCATTCTACTCAAATACACAAGATCCATGTGTTAAAAGTTGTCTGGCACAGCAGTGGCGAACGAAACATTGAAGAACACCAAAATCGTGATATCGCGTGTTTCGAGCGTTTCTGAGAGCACAGTTCGGTGTAGATATGTCAAAAACCTTCATGCTACTCAAATACACAAGATCCATGTGTTAAAAGTTGTCTGGCACAGCTGTGGCGAACGAAAAATCGACGAACACCAAAATCGTGATATCGCGTGTTTCGAGCGTTTCTGAGAGCACAGTTCGGTGTAAATGTGTCAAAAACCTTCATTCTACTCAAATACACAAGATCCATGTGTTAAAAGTTGTCTGGCACAGCAGTGGCGAACGAAACTTTGAACAGCACCAAAATCGTGAAATCGCGTGTTTCGAACGGTTCTGAGTGCACAGCTCGGTGTAAATGTGTCAAAAACCTTCATTCTACTCAAACACACAAGATCCATGTGTTAAAAGTCGTCAGCCACAGCTGTGGCGAACGAAAAATCGACGAACACCAAAATCGTGATATCGCGTGTTTCGAGCGTTTCTGAGAGCACAGCTCGGTGTAAATGCGTCAAAAACCTTCATTCTACTCAAATGCACAATATCCATGCGTTAAAA
This sequence comes from Pimpla rufipes, assembly GCA_963932165.1. NCBI lineage: Eukaryota > Metazoa > Arthropoda > Insecta > Hymenoptera > Ichneumonidae > Pimpla > Pimpla rufipes. Next base: position 1,243,875 of record CAWVQF010000007.1, read on the forward strand.
GTCGTCTGGCACAGCTGTGGCGAACGAAAAATCGACGAACACCAAAATCGTGATATCGCGTGTTTCGAGCGTTTCTGAGAGCACAGTTCGGTGTAGATGTGTCAAAAACCTTCATTCTACTCAAATACACAAGATCCATGTGTTAAAAGTTGTCTGGCACAGCTGTGGCGAACGAAAAATCGACGAACACCAAAATCGTGATATCGCGTGTTTCGAGCGTTTCTGAGAGCACAGCTCGGTGTAAATGTGTAAAAAACCTTCATTCTACTCAAATACACAAGATCCATGTGTCAAAACTTGTCTGGCACATTTGTGGCGAACGAAACTTTGAACAGCACCAAAATCGTGAAATCGCGTGTTTCGAACGGTTCTGAGTGCACAGCTCGGTGTAGATGTGTCAAAAACCTTCATTCTACTCAAACACACAAGATCCATGTGTTAAAAGTCGTCAGCCACAGCCGTGGCGAACGAAACATTGAAGAACACCAAAATAGTGATATCGCGTGTTTCGAGCGTTTCTGAGAGCACAGCTCGGTGTAAACGTGTCAAAAACCTTCATTCTACTCAAATACACAAGATCCATGTGTTAAAAGTTGTCTGGCACAGCAGTGGCGAACGAAACATTGAAGAACACCAAAATCGTGATCTCGCGTGTTTCGAGCGTTTCTAAGAGCACAGCTCGGTGTAAATGCGTCAAAAACCTTCATTCTACTCAAATGCACAATATCCATGCGTTAAAAGTCGTCTGGCCCAAATGTGGCGAATGAAAAATCGACGAACACCAAAATCGTGATATCGCGTGTTTCGAGCGTTTCTGAGAGCACAGCTCGGTGTAAATGTGTCAAAAACCTTCATTCTACTCAAATACAGAAGATCCATGTGTTAAAAGTTGTCTGGCACAACCGTGGCGAACGAAACATTGAAGAACACCAAAATAGTGATGTCGCGTGTCTCGAGCGTTTCTGAGAGCACAGCTCGGTGTAAACGTGTCAAATACCTTCATTCTACTCAAATACACAAGATCCATGTGTTAAAAGTTGTCTGGCACAGGAGTGGCGAACGAAACATTGAAGAACACCAAAATCGTGATATCGCGTGTTTCGAGCGTTTCTGAGAGCACAGTTCGGTGTAGATGTGTCAAAAACCGTCATTCTACTCAAATACACAAGATCCATGTGTTAAAAGTTGTCTGGCACAGCTGTGGCGATCGAAAAATCGACGAACACCAAAATCGTGATATCGCTTGTTTCGAGCGTTTCCGAGAGCACAGTTCGGTGTAAATGTGTCAAAAACCTTCATTCTACTCAAATACACAAGATCCATGTGTTAAAAGTTGTCTGGCACATCAGTGGCGAACGAAACATTGAAGAACACCAAAATCGTGATATCGCGTGTTTCGAGCGTTTCTGAGAGCACAGTTCGGTGTAGATGTGTCAAAAACCTTCATTCTACTCAAATACACAAGATCCATGTGTTAAAAGTTGTCTGGCTCAGCTGTGGCGAACGAAAAATCGACGAACACCAAAATCGTGATATCGCGTGTTTCGAGCGTTTCCGAGAGCACAGTTCGGTGTAAATGTGTCAAAAAACTTCATTCTACTCAAATACACAAAATCCATGTGTTAAAAGTTGTCTGGCACAGCAGTGGCGAACGAAACATTGAAGAACACCAAAATCGTGATATCGCGTGTTTCGAGCGTTTCTGAGAGCACAGTTCGGTGTAGATGTGTCAAAAACCTTCATTCTACTCAAATACACAAGATCCATGTGTTAAAAGTTGTCTGGCACAGCTGTGGCGAACGAAAAATCGACGAACACCAAAATCGTGATATCGCGTGTTTCGAGCGTTTCCGAGAGCACAGTTCGGTGTAAATGTGTCAAAAACCTTCATTCTACTCAAATACACAAGATCCATGTGTTAAAAGTTGTCTGCCACAACCGTGGCGAACGAAACATTGAAGAACACCAAAATAGTGATATCGCGTGTTTCGAGCGTTTCTGAGAGCACAGTTCGGTGTAGATGTGTCAAAAACCTTCATTCTACTCAAATACACAAGATCCATGTGTTAAAAGTTGTCTGGCACAGCTGTGGCGAACGAAAAATCGACGAACACCAAAATCGTGATATCGCGTGTTTCGAGCGTTTCTGAGAGCACAGTTCGGTGTAAATGTGTCAAAAACCTTCATTCTACTCAAATACACAAGATCCATGTGTTAAAAGTTGTCTGGCACTGCAGTGGCGAACGAAACATGGAAGAACACCAAAATCGTGATATCGCGTGTTTCGAGCGTTTCTGAGAGCACAGTTCGGTGTAGATGTGTCAAAAACCTTCATTCTACTCAAATACACAAGATCCATGTGTTAAAAGTTGTCTGGCACAGCTGTGGCGAACGAAAAATCGACGAACACCAAAATCGTGATATCGCGTGTTTCGAGCGTTTCTGAGAGCACAGCTCGGTGTAAATGTGTAAAAAACCTTCATTCTACTCAAATACACAAGATCCATGTGTCAAAACTTGTCTGGCACATTTGTGGCGAACGAAACTTTGAACAGCACCAAAATCGTGAAATCGCGTGTTTCGAACGGTTCTGAGTGCACAGCTCGGTGTAGATGTGTCAAAAACCTTCATTCTACTCAAACACACAAGATCCATGTGTTAAAAGTCGTCAGCCACAGCCGTGGCGAACGAAACATTGAAGAACACCAAAATAGTGATATCGCGTGTTTCGAGCGTTTCTGAGAGCACAGCTCGGTGTAAACGTGTCAAAAACCTTCATTCTACTCAAATACACAAGATCCATGTGTTAAAAGTTGTCTGGCACAGCAGTGGCGAACGAAACATTGAAGAACACCAAAATCGTGATATCGCGTGTTTCGAGCGTTTCTGAGAGCACAGTTCGGTGTAATTGTGTCAAAAACCTTCAGTCTACTCAAATGCACAATATTCATGCGTTAAAAGTCGTCTGCCACAGCTGTGGCGAACGAAAAATCGACGAACACCAAAATCGTGATATCGCGTGTTTCGAGCGTTTCTGAGAGCACAGTTCGGTGTAAATGTGTCAAAAACCTTCATTCTACTCAAATACACAAGATCCATGTGTTAAAAGTTGTCTGGCACAGCAGTGGCGAACGAAACATTGAAGAACACCAAAATCGTGATATCGCGTGTTTCGAGCGTTTCTGAGAGCACAGTTCGGTGTAATTGTGTCAAAAACCTTCAGTCTACTCAAATGCACAATATTCATGCGTTAAAAGTCGTCTGCCACAGCTGTGGCGAACGAAAAATCGACGAACACCAAAATCGTGATATCGCGTGTTTCGAGCGTTTCTGAGAGCACAGCTCGGTGTAAATGTGTCAAAAACCTTCATTCTACTCAAATGCACACTATCCATGCGTCAAAAGTCGTCAGGCACAGCTGTGGAGAACGAAACATCGAGGATCACCAAAATCGTGATATCGCGTGTTTCGAGCATTTCTGAGAGCACAGCTCGGTGTAAATGTGTCAAAAACCTTCATTCTACTCAAATACACAAGATCCAAGTGTCAAAACTTGTCTGGCACTGGTGTGGCGAACGAAACTTTGAACAGCACCAAAATCGTGATATCGCGTGTTTCGAGCGTTTCTGAGAGCACAGTTCGGTGTAGATGTGTCAAAAACCTTCATTCTACTCAAATACACAAGATCCATGTGTTAAAAGTCGTCAGCCACAGCTGTGGCGAACGAAAAATCGACGAACACCAAATCGTGATATCGCGTGTTTCGAGCGTTTCTGAGAGCACAGCTCGGTGTAAATGTATGAAAAACCTTCATTCTACTCAAATGCACATTACCATGCGTTAAAAGTCGTCTGGCACAGCTGTGGCGATCGAAAAATCGACGAACACCAAAATCTTGATATAGCGTGTTTCGAGCGTTTCTGAGAGCACAGCTCGGTGTAAATGCGTCAAAAACCTTCATTCTACTCAAATGCACAATATCCATGCGTTAAAAGTCGTCTGGCACAGCTGTGGCGAACGAAAAATCGACGAACACCAAAATCGTGATATCGCGTGTTTCGAGCGTTTCTGAGAGCACAGTTCGGTGTAGATGTGTCAAAAACCTTCATTCTACTCGAATACACAAGATCCATGTGTTAAAAGTTGTCTGGCACAGCTGTGGCGAACGAAAAATCGACGAACACCAAAATCGTGATATCGCGTGTTTCGAGCGTTTCCGAGAGCACAGTTCGGTGTAAATGTGTCAAAAACCTTCATTCTACTGAAATACACAAGATCCATGTGTTAAAAGTTGTCTGGCACAGCAGTGGCGAACGAAACATTGAAGAACACAAAAATCGTGATATCGCGTGTTTCGAGCGTTTCTGAGAGCACAGTTCGGTGTAGATGTGTCAAAAACATTCATGCTACTCAAATACACAAGATCCATGTGTTAAAAGTTGTCTGGCACAGCTGTGTCGAACGAAAAATCGACGAACACCAAAATCGTTATATCGAGTGTTTCGAGCGTTTCTGAGAGCACAGTTCGGTGTAAACGTGTCAAATACCTTCATTCTACTCAAATACACAAGATCCATGTGTTAAAAGTTGTCTGGCACAGGAGTGGCGAACGAAACTTTGAAAAGTACCAAAATCGAGATATCTCGTGTTTCGAGCGTTCCTCAGAGCACAGCTCGGTGTAAATGTGTCAAAAACCTTCATTGTACTTAAATACACAAGATCCATGTGTTAAAAGTTGTCTGGCACAGCAGTGGCGAATGAAACATTGAAGAACACCAAAATCGTGATCTCGCGTGTTTCGAGCGTTTCTAAGAGCACAGCTCGGTGTAAATGCGTCAAAAACCTTCATTCTACTCAAATGCACAATATCCATGCGTTAAAAGTCGTCTGGCCCAAATGTGGCGAATGAAAAATCGACGAACACCAAAATCGTGATATCGCGTGTTTCGAGCGTTTCTGAGAGCACAGCTCGGTGTAAATGTGTCAAAAACCTTCATTCTACTCAAATACAGAAGATCCATGTGTTAAAAGTTGTCTGCCACAACCGTGGCGAACGAAACATTGAAGAACACCAAAATAGTGATATCGCGTGTCTCGAGCGTTTCTGAGAGCACAGCTCGGTGTAAACGTGTCAAATACCTTCATTCTACTCAAATACACAAGATCCATGTGTTAAAAGTTGTCTGGCACAGGAGTGGCGAACGAAACATTGAAGAACACCAAAATCGTGATATCGCGTGTTTCGAGCTGTTGAATAATCTCGTCTTAATACCGTCGGCGGCTGGCTGCGTCGTTTGCGGGCGCGACGCTCGTGGCGGCGGCAGCACCTCTCGGGCTGCCGCACTGTCAGGAGCGCGCTTGCGCGCTGGATCCCCGCTCGATCGGGCCACGAGGCCGTGCTCGCAACGGCCGGCCGCCATTAGTTCATTCTCCGCGACACGCAACAGGTGCTCTAGTGACTGTCTCAGCCGGCTCGACTCATTTTGTGTTCTGCTCATTAATCGTGCTACTCATTAAAATACGGGATAATTAGTGCTCGTAGTTCTCCGTACAACTCATTTCGGTACAGGCATCACCCGGGGGAAAATTCCGGCGACGTAGGGACGTGCAGGTCCCGCGCGCGTTTTTTCCCACGCGGCTCGCGCCGCGGCTCAGCTCATTCGGGTCGTAATTCTCTCGGACGATTAATATAATCGGATCGAGTGTGCGGCTCGAGAAACCAGTGTAATTTGTGGTACATCTCACCGGACCGACTCAAAAATCTCGCATCTGTGTAATATTAAATAAAATCTCCATTGTTAATTTTTCCACGTTAACCGGCCTTTTTCGAGTGTTATTTTTTCCACCTGCTCCACCATCATCCACCCGCGGCATTCTCGAACATTTTGGTCCTTCGAGCCGGATGGTGGAGCCGGCTTCGTGGAAAAACTAATAAAAGTGCAGTTCGCGAGATCGGTGGTGCTCGGTGTACGCGAGACGCAGCGGTTCGCTGCTCACGGCTCGTACCGGCTTTCGCTCGCATCGCCCACGTGGGTCGCCATTAGACCCCGGGGACAACAACTCGACGCACGCGGCGCGGCGAGATTCGCGCTCGCGGCGGCCATTATTGGTCGCGTCGGTGCCTCGTGTTGCCAGGCGGCCGTTACGCGCGTAACGGACTTTTCTCGCGCGTTCGGTGCGGCTCAGTGCGCGCGTCCTCAACGGACTTCCCTCTCGCTCGCGCTTAGGCGGGTGCTCGTGACCGCGTTCGGACTTTACGTGCGGCTCGCGAGTGTTGGTGCGCGCTGAGACGCACGGCGTCTCGCACTCGGACTTCTCTCTCGCTCTCGGTGCTGCTCAGTGCGCGCGTCCTCAACGGACTTCTCTCTCTCGCGCGCAAGCTAGTGCTCGTGTCCGCGCTCGGACTTTATCGTGCGGCTCGCGAGTGTTAGTGCGCGCTCAGACGCACAGCGTCTCGGACTCGGACCTCTCACACTCAAGCAGTGCTCAGTGTGTGCGCCCGCATCGGACCTCTCTCTCGCGCTCGATACAGTGCTCGTGTTCGCGCCCGGACTTTCCGCGCGGTTCGCAGGTGTTTCGATGCGCTGATTTGCGTGGCGTTTCTCGCATGGTCTGCTCTCTCTCTCTCTCGCTCGAAAGGCCTGTTGCTCGTGTCGCGGTTGGGCTTTTCGCGCATTTCGCGTGTACTATAGTGCGTGTCGCCGTGCACTGCGTTATGCGCTCGGACCTTTCTCACTCACGCTCATCTCAATGTTCGTGCCGCACTCAAACATTTTCGCGTGGTTCGCGAGTATTAGTGCGTGCTGAGACGCAAGGCGTCTCGCTCTCGGACATCTCTCGTTTCGTGAGTGCGTGTGTGCATATCGCGCTCGGACCTCTCTCTCGCTCGTTCATCAACTCAATACTCGTGCTCGTTTTCGGCTTTTGCGCGTTCGCGAGTGACCGTGCGTGTTGGAACGCACGACTATTCGCGCTTGGACCTTTCTCTCTCGCTCGCTCAGGCCATCGCTAGTGCTCGTGCTCGGAATTCTCGCGCGTTCGTGAGTGGCAGTGCGTGCTGCTACGCACAACTTTTCGCGCTTAGACCTCTCTCTGTCGCTCGCTTAGCTCAATGCTAGTGCTCGTGCTCGGAATTCTCGCGCTTCGCAAGTGTTGTAGTGCACGTTGCGACTCATAATTTCTCGCGTTGCTCGGACTCAGTCTCACTCGTGTGTGTGCGCGGCGTGCGGTATTCTCATCTTTTATACCGCTCTAATTTCTCACGTCGCTCGGACTCAGTCTCGCTCGTGTGTGTTTTCGCGCCGCTCTTAGACTGTCACGTCATTCGGACTCGGTCGCACTCGTGCATGCGCGCCTTGTGCAACATTTTCTCACGCGCGCAGCAGACTATCGTGCTGCTCGAACTCGGTCTGGCTCCTACGGGCTCACATCGTGCAACACTTTTTCGCGCATGCAACGAGAATCGTAGCAGCTCATCGGAAAGCACATCAACGACGCGACTCTCAACTGAACTCAAATTGAAGGTCCACGCGTATACTCGGTATCTCATCGGTCGATCATTGAAGGGTCGGTGCAGTCGTCGACTCAACTCAGGCTCCACTCAAGACTTTACGCTCAATACGGCTCGCCACAGCAACCGCTCGTGCTGTCTCACCGGTAGCTGCTCATCAGGATACTGCACGGCGCGGTCAGCTTACCATCTCGTACGGACTCACGGTGGCTGCTAAATTTCTGAGGACAATGCCAACGATGTTGCCATCCTTCGAGGCCCAAGGCAACAATGGCCACATCTGGAGAAGTTCATTCTCGCGGATCCCGGCTTCCTCACCTCTCAGCTCAGCAACCACGGGGCGAATTACTCAGCTCACTCCAGAAGAAGGGGAGTGTGGATCTCATTCCGGATCGACTCACTCAACGGATTTGATCGGACGATACGTCGTTCGCATCCCGCTCAAGATGCCAAGCTCACCATCAGGGATTTATATGACACAGCTCAACAGTGTCTACGGCAGGCGTTCAACCAATAGGTTACGTCAACGCCATACTACCTTTCTCATCATGGGGTTCAGAGACCTAACAGCATATCCATCAAGCTGAGTCGTGTTCAACGGCTCAAGCGCCACTTCATCGGGACATTCGCTCAATGATCTCATGTACACAGGAGGAAATCTTCGGCTCGGCATCTTGGACGTGCTCATCTGGATTCATCGTCATCTGCATCTCTTCGCACGGACATCATGAAGGTGTTCCGACAGAACAACGTTCATCGCGAAGACTAGGACCTGCAGCGATTCCTGTGGGTCGACGAGCAGCTCAATTTCTTGTGCCACGCGGGCGGATTCCCGCAATACAAGTGACACGCGACTCAATCGGATCTCTTCATGGTTGTCTCATTGGCGAAAGATGTTAGTTCAACTATTGCGCTTGACGACTGCGCTATCGATACTCGGATTAACCTGGGTTCATCACGAAGACAGGTTCGTGTGCTCATCCAAGTTCTCAGCTTACCCGGAGAGGATCACGAAACGTCTCATCTTGTCGGAAGGGGCTCAAATTTTCGACTCACTAGGATTCGTCTCGTCAGTCACGATTCGAGCAAAGATACCTTTGCAAGAACGCTGGCTGCATAATTTCGGTTGGGACAACATATTGCCGTCTCAGATCTCAGCATGGTGATGCACGCTCAGAGAAGATCTCACAAGACTGGCCAGTCTCTCGCTCTAATGGTGGCTCAACACATGGAGTGACTCAAGTGTTGAAATCCTAGGTTTCTCTGACGCGTCACAACTTGCAATATCAGCAGTTGTTTATCTCATCGTTCACTCGCCGTCCACTGGCACTCAGACGTCGCTTGTGTGCGCCAAGACCAAGGTCGCACAACTCAAAGGCTCACCATCCCGAGGTTAGAACTCACAGCAGCGCTGCTTCTTTTGAAACTCACCAATTATGTTCAGGTTACTCTGAACATGGTCATCGGATCAACTCATTTGTGGACGGATTCTCAAGTGAGACTCATCTGGGTTGGATCTCATGCGTCGCGCTGGAAAGACTATGTCAGGAATAGTCACTCAGATACGGGAACTCATGCCGGAGGCTCAATGGCGACATGTTCCTGGCATCAGAACTCCAGCGAATTGCGCCTCGAAAGGCGCAATGACGACTCAGCTCATGGATCACTCGCTATGGTGGACGGGACCACTATGGATTACTCAACCGGCAGCTTCATGGCTCTACTCAACTACCCGGTGTCGGACTATCTCACTGATCACGAGATGTGCCCCGGCAGCTCCTTGACTGTGGCGGCGTCCACAGTCGATTCATTGGTCTCATGCTCATGCTCATCGGCGATGCTCATCGGCAACGCTCAATGGAGGCACGCAACTCTCCCTCTATCATCTCAGCCGGAATTTCTGGATTCTCGGGGAAATTCTCACGTTCTATGGTGCGTGGTGTGTGCTCGGCAGAGGGGGATCCGCGCTCGTCAACTGATGGGCCAACTACCTCTCTCCCGAGTCACACCATCACGTCCGTTCTGCACGCTGGTGTGGATTATGGCGGAACGCTCACACTCAAGACCTGGAAAGGGAGAGGCGCGACGACTCACTAGGGTGTATCTGCGTCTTTGTATGCTTCTCAATATCGGCCGTCCATTTGAAGATCGTCAGTGAATACTCAACGGAAGGGTTCATCGCAGCTTACCGGCGTTTCACAGGGGTATAACGCTGGGTTGTCGCTCATAAGATCTACTCAGCCTGTTGAATCAACTTTGTTGGTCCGGACAGGACTCATCGGCGGTTATTCTCATCGAGTTCCAGGGAACATCAGGCCATCTCAGCGGTTTATTCACAAGACCGCAGCCAATGGAAAAGTAATTCTCCGGCGGCTCCGCACATGGGCGGAAAGTGGGAAGCGGTGGTAGTCTAACAAATTCCACCTGCATAACACAGTAGGCGAGGCTCTGCTCACGTTTGACGAACTCACCACTGTGCTCAATCAAAGAGAGGCCATATTGAACTCAGGACCGCTCGAACTCCTCACTGACGACCCACAGGATGTCTCCGCACTCACCAGGGCATTTTCTCATCGACGGCGCTCTCACCACCCGGCCAGAGCCCACTCTCAAAGACCTGGAGGTCTCTTGTCATATTGGCAGTTATCCAGCAGAGGGTCTAGTCCTTCTGGGCTCAGTGGTCTGCTCACTATCTGCAGCGCCAGCAGTCTCCCAGTGGCATCACGCCACCAACGAAGTCAAGGTGGGATCTCTCGTCCTTATAATAGACGAGAGATTCCTGCCGTGCAAATGGCCGAACACCCGGGCCCTGGATCTTCACCCGGGAAAGGATGGACTCGCTCGGATCGCAACGCTCAAGACGGTTACCATCACACTCATGCGACCACTCACCAAGCTCTCACCACTGCCAACATCTCAACTGGATCATCACGACAACACATCAGCGACCCTCGCTGATGGCGGGCGGAAATGTTGAATAATCTCGTCTTAATACCGTCGGCGGCTGGCTGCGTCGTTTGCGGGCGCGACGCTCGTGGCGGCGGCAGCACCTCTCGGGCTGCCGCACTGTCAGGAGCGCGCTTGCGCGCTGGATCCCCGCTCGATCGGGCCACGAGGCCGTGCTCGCAACGGCCGGCCGCCATTAGTTCATTCTCCGCGACACGCAACAGGTGCTCTAGTGACTGTCTCAGCCGGCTCGACTCATTTTGTGTTCTGCTCATTAATCGTGCTACTCATTAAAATACGGGATAATTAGTGCTCGTAGTTCTCCGTACAACTCATTTCGGTACAGGCATCACCCGGGGGAAAATTCCGGCGACGTAGGGACGTGCAGGTCCCGCGCGCGTTTTTTCCCACGCGGCTCGCGCCGCGGCTCAGCTCATTCGGGTCGTAATTCTCTCGGACGATTAATATAATCGGATCGAGTGTGCGGCTCGAGAAACCAGTGTAATTTGTGGTACATCTCACCGGACCGACTCAAAAATCTCGCATCTGTGTAATATTAAATAAAATCTCCATTGTTAATTTTTCCACGTTAACCGGCCTTTTTCGAGTGTTATTTTTTCCACCTGCTCCACCATCATCCACCCGCGGCATTCTCGAACACGAGCGTTTCTGAGAGCACAGTTCGGTGTAGATGTGTCAAAAACCGTCATTCTACTCAAATACACAAGATCCATGTGTTAAAAGTTGTCTGGCACAGCTGTGGCGAACGAAAAATCGACGAACACCAAAATCGTGATATCGCGTGTTTCGAGCGTTTCTGAGAGCACAGTTCGGTGTAAATGTGTCAAAAACCTTCATTCTACTCAAATACACAAGATCCATGTGTTAAAAGTTGTCTGCCACAACCGTGGCGAACGAAACATTGAAGAACACCAAAATAGTGATATCGCGTGTTTCGAGCGTTTCTGAGAGCACAGTTCGGTGTAGATGTGTCAAAAACCTTCATTCTACTCAAATACACAAGATCCATGTGTTAAAAGTTGTCTGGCACAGCTGTGGCGAACGAAAAATCGACGAACACCAAAATCGTGATATCGCGTGTTTCGAGCGTTTCTGAGAGCACAGTTCGGTGTAAATGTGTCAAAAACCTTCATTCTACTCAAATACACAAGATCCATGTGTTAAAAGTTGTCTGGCACAGCAGTGGCGAACGAAACATGGAAGAACACCAAAATCGTGATATCGCGTGTTTCGAGCGTTTCTGAGAGCACAGTTCGGTGTAGATGTGTCAAAAACCTTCATTCTACTCAAATACACAAGATCCATGTGTTAAAAGTTGTCTGGCACAGCTGTGGCGAACGAAAAATCGACGAACACCAAAATCGTGATATCGCGTGTTTCGAGCGTTTCTGAGAGCACAGCTCGGTGTAAATGTGTAAAAAACCTTCATTCTACTCAAATACACAAGATCCATGTGTCAAAACTTGTCTGGCACATTTGTGGCGAACGAAACTTTGAACAGCACCAAAATCGTGAAATCGCGTGTTTCGAACGGTTCTGAGTGCACAGCTCGGTGTAGATGTGTCAAAAACCTTCATTCTACTCAAACACACAAGATCCATGTGTTAAAAGTCGTCAGCCACAGCCGTGGCGAACGAAACATTGAAGAACACCAAAATAGTGATATCGCGTGTTTCGAGCGTTTCTGAGAGCACAGTTCGGTGTAGATGTGTCAAAAACCTTCATTCTACTCAAATACACAAGATCCATGTGTTAAAAGTTGTCTGGCACAGCTGTGGCGAACGAAAAATCGACGAACACCAAAATCGTGATATCGCGTGTTTCGAGCGTTTCCGAGAGCACAGTTCGGTGTAAATGTGTCAAAAACCTTCATTCTACTCAAATACACAAGATCCATGTGTTAAAAGTTGTCTGGCACAGCAGTGGCGAACGAAACATTGAAGAACACCAAAATCGTGATATCGCGTGTTTCGAGCGTTTCTGAGAGCACAGTTCGGTGTAGATATGTCAAAAACCTTCATGCTACTCAAATACACAAGATCCATGTGTTAAAAGTTGTCTGGCACAGCTGTGGCGAACGAAAAATCGACGAACACCAAAATCGTGATATCGCGTGTTTCGAGCGTTTCTGAGAGCACAGTTCGGTGTAAATGTGTCAAAAACCTTCATTCTACTCAAATACACAAGATCCATGTGTTAAAAGTTGTCTGGCACAGCAGTGGCGAACGAAACTTTGAACAGCACCAAAATCGTGAAATCGCGTGTTTCGAACGGTTCTGAGTGCACAGCTCGGTGTAAATGTGTCAAAAACCTTCATTCTACTCAAACACACAAGATCCATGTGTTAAAAGTCGTCAGCCACAGCTGTGGCGAACGAAAAATCGACGAACACCAAAATCGTGATATCGCGTGTTTCGAGCGTTTCTGAGAGCACAGCTCGGTGTAAATGCGTCAAAAACCTTCATTCTACTCAAATGCACAATATCCATGCGTTAAAAGTCGTCTGGCACAGCTGTGGCGAACGAAAAATCGACGAACACCAAAATCGTGATATCGCGTGTTTCGAGCGTTTCTGAGAGCACAGTTCGGTGTAGATGTGTCAAAAACCTTCATTCTACTCAAATACACAAGATCCATGTGTTAAAAGTTGTCTGGCACAGCTATGGCGAACGAAAAATCGACGAACACCAAAATCGTGATATCGCGTGTTTCGAGCGTTTCTGAGAGCACAGTTCGGTGTAAATGTGTCAAAAACCTTCATTCTACTCAAATACACAAGATCCATGTGTTAAAAGTTGTCTGGCACAGCAGTGGCGAACGAAACATGGAAGAACACCAAAATCGTGATATCGCGTGTTTCGAGCGTTTCTGAGAGCACAGTTCGGTGTAGATGTGTCAAAAACCTTCATTCTACTCAAATACACAAGATCCATGTGTTAAAAGTTGTCTGGCACAGCTGTGGCGAACGAAAAATCGACGAACACCAAAATCGTGATATCGCGTGTTTCGAGCGTTTCTGAGAGCACAGCTCGGTGTAAATGTGTAAAAAACCTTCATTCTACTCAAATACACAAGATCCATGTGTCAAAACTTGTCTGGCACATTTGTGGCGAACGAAACTTTGAACAGCACCAAAATCGTGAAATCGCGTGTTTCGAACGGTTCTGAGTGCACAGCTCGGTGTAGATGTGTCAAAAACCTTCATTCTACTCAAACACACAAGATCCATGTGTTAAAAGTCGTCAGCCACAGCCGTGGCGAACGAAACATTGAAGAACACCAAAATAGTGATATCGCGTGTTTCGAGCGTTTCTGAGAGCACAGCTCGGTGTAAACGTGTCAAAAACCTTCATTCTACTCAAATACACAAGATCCATGTGTTAAAAGTTGTCTGGCACAGCAGTGGCGAACGAAACATTGAAGAACACCAAAATCGTGATGTCGCGTGTTTCGAGCGTTTCTGAGAGCACAGTTCGGTGTAGATGTGTCAAAAACCTTCATTCTACTCAAATACACAAGATCCATGTGTTAAAAGTTGTCTGGCACAGCTGTGGCGAACGAAAAATCGACGAACACCAAAATCGTGATATCGCGTGTTTCGAGCGTTTCCGAGAGCACAGTTCGGTGTAAATGTGTCAAAAACCTTCATTCTACTCAAATACACAAGATCCATGTGTTAAAAGTTGTCTGGCACAGCAGTGGCGAACGAAACATTGAAGAACACCAAAATCGTGATATCGCGTGTTTCGAGCGTTTCTGAGAGCACAGTTCGGTGTAGATGTGTCAAAAACCTTCATGCTACTCAAATACACAAGATCCATGTGTTAAAAGTTGTCTGGCACAGCTGTGGCGAACGAAAAATCGACGAACACCAAAATCGTGATATCGCGTGTTTCGAGCGTTTCTGAGAGCACAGTTCGGTGTAAATGTGTCAAAAACCTTCATTCTACTCAAATACACAATATCCATGTGTTAAAAGTTGTCTGGCACAGCAGTGGCGAATGAAACATTGAAGAACACCAAAATCGTGATCTCGCGTGTTTCGAGCGTTTCTAAGAGCACAGCTCGGTGTAAATGCGTCAAAAACCTTCATTCTACTCAAATGCACAATATCCATGCGTTAAAAGTCGTCTGGCCCAACTGTGGCGAATGAAAAATCGACGAACACCAAAATCGTGATATCGCGTGTTTCGAGCGTTTCTGAGAGCACAGCTCGGTGTAAATGTGTCAAAAACCTTCATTCTACTCAAATACACAAGATCCATGTGTTAAAAGTTGTCTGCCACAACCGTGGCGAACGAAACATTGAAGAACACCAAAATAGTGATATCGCGTGTTTCGAGCGTTTCTGAGAGCACAGCTCGGTGTAAACGTGTCAAATACCTTCATTCTACTCAAATACACAAGATCCATGTGTTAAAAGTTGTCTGGCACAGGAGTGGCGAACGAAACTTTGAAAAGTACCAAAATCGAGATATCTCGAGTTTCGAGCGTTCCTGAGAGCATAGCTCGGTGTAAATGTGTAAAAAATCTTCATTCTACTCAAATGTACAAGATCCAAGCGTTAAAAGTCGTCTGCCACAGCTGTGGCAAATGAAACATTGAAGAACACCAAAATCGTGATCTCGCGTGTTTCGAGCGTTTCTAAGAGCACAGCTCGGTGTAAATGCGTCAAAAACCTTCATTCTACTCAAATGCACAATATCCATGCGATAAAAGTCGTCTGGCACAGCTGTGGCGAATGAAAAATCGACGAACACCAAAATCGTGATATCGCGTGTTTCGAGGGTTTCTGAGAGCACAGCTCGGTGTAAATATGTCAGAAACCTTCATTCTACTCAAATGCACAATATCCATGCGTTAAAAGTCGTCTGGCACAGCTGTGGCGAATGAAAAATCGACGAACGCCAAAATCGTGATATCGCGTGTTTCGAGCGTTTCCGAGAGCACAGTTCGGTGTAAATGTGTCAAAAAACTTCATTCTACTCAAATACACAAAATCCATGTGTTAAAAGTTGTCTGGCACAGCAGTGGCGAACGAAACATTGAAGAACACCAAAATCGTGATATCGCGTGTTTCGAGCGTTTCTGAGAGCACAGTTCGGTGTAGATGTGTCAAAAACCTTCATTCTACTCAAATACACAAGATCCATGTGTTAAAAGTTGTCTGGCACAGCTGTGGCGAACGAAAAATCGACGAACACCAAAATCGTGATATCGCGTGTTTCGAGCGTTTCCGAGAGCACAGTTCGGTGTAAATGTGTCAAAAACCTTCATTCTACTCAAATACACAAGATCCATGTGTTAAAAGTTGTCTGGCACAGCAGTGGCGAACGAAACATTGAAGAACACCAAAATCGTGATATCGCGTGTTTCGAGGGTTTCTGAGAGCACAGTTCGGTGTAGATATGTCAAAAACCTTCATGCTACTCAAATACACAAGATCCATGTGTTAAAAGTTGTCTGGCACAGCTGTGGCGAACGAAAAATCGACGAACACCAAAATCGTGATATCGCGTGTTTCGAGCGTTTCTGAGAGCACAGTTCGGTGTAAATGTGTCAAAAACCTTCATTCTACTCAAATACACAAGATCCATGTGTTAAAAGTTGTCTGGCACAGCAGTGGCGAACGAAACTTTGAACAGCACCAAAATCGTGAAATCGCGTGTTTCGAACGGTTCTGAGTGCACAGCTCGGTGTAAATGTGTCAAAAACCTTCATTCTACTCAAACACACAAGATCCATGTGTTAAAAGTCGTCAGCCACAGCTGTGGCGAACGAAAAATCGACGAACACCAAAATCGTGATATCGCGTGTTTCGAGCGTTTCTGAGAGCACAGCTCGGTGTAAATGCGTCAAAAACCTTCATTCTACTCAAATGCACAATATCCATGCGTTAAAAGTCGTCTGGCACAGCTGTGGCGAACGAAAAATCGACGAACACCAAAATCGTGATATCGCGTGTTTCGAGCGTTTCTGAGAGCACAGTTCGGTGTAGATGTGTCAAAAACCTTCATTCTACTCAAATACACAAGATCCATGTGTTAAAAGTTGTCTGGCACAGCTGTGGCGCACGAAAAATCGACGAACACCAAAATCGTGATATCGCGTGTTTCGAGCGTTTCCGAGAGCACAGTTCGGTGTAAATGTGTCAAAAAACTTCATTCTACTCAAATACACAAAATCCATGTTTTAAACGTTGTCTGCCACAACCGTGGCGAACGAAACATTGAAGAACACCAAAATAGTGATATCGCGTGTTTCGAGCGTTTCTCAGAGCACAGCTCGGTGTAAACGTGTCAAATACCTTCATTCTACTCAAATACACAAGATCCATGTGTTAAAAGTTGTCTGGCACAGGAGTGGCGAACGAAACTTTGAAAAGTACCAAAATCGAGATATCTCGTGTTTCGAGCGTTCCTGAGAGCACAGCTCGGTGTAAAAATGTCAAAAACCTTCATTGTACTTAAATACACAAGATCCATGTGTTAAAAGTTGTCTGGCACAGCAGTGGCAAATGAAACATTGAAGAACACCAAAATCGTGATCTCGCGTGTTTCGAGCGTTTCTAAGAGCACAGCTCGGTGTAAATGCGTCAAAAACCTTCATTCTACTCAAATACACAAGATCCATGTGTTAAAAGTTGTCTGGCACAGCTGTGGCGAACGAAAAATCGACGAACACCAAAATCGTGATATCGAATGTTTCGAGCGTTTCCGAGAGCACAGTTCGGTGTAAATGTGTCAAAAAACTTCATTCTACTCAAATACGCAAAATCCATCTGTTAAAAGTTGTCTGGCACAGCAGTGGCGAACGAAACATTGAAGGACACCAAAATCGTGATATCGCGTGTTTCGAGCGTTTCTGAGAGCACAGTTCGGTGTAGATGTGTCAAAAACCTTCATTCTACTCAAATACACAAGATCCATGTGTTAAAAGTTGTCTGGCACAGCTGTGGCGAACGAAAAATCGACGAACACCAAAATCGTGATATCGCGTGTTTCGAGCGTTTCCGAGAGCACACTTCGGTGTAAATGTGTCAAAAACCTTCATTCTACTCAAATACACAAGATCCATGTGTTAAAAGTTGTCTGGCACAGCAGTGGCAAATGAAACATTGAAGAACACCAAAATCGTGATCTCGCGTGTTTCGAGCGTTTCTAAGAGCACAGCTCGGTGTAAATGCGTCAAAAACCTTCATTCTACTCAAATGCACAATATCCATGCGATAAAAGTCGTCTGGCACAGCTGTGGCGAATGAAAAATCGACGAACACCAAAATCGTGATATCGCGTGTTTCGAGGGTTTCTGAGAGCACAGCTCGGTGTAAATATGTCAGAAACCTTCATTCTACTCAAATGCACAATATCCATGCGTTAAAAGTCGTCTGGCACAGCTGTGGCGAATGAAAAATCGACGAACGCCAAAATCGTGATATCGCGTGTTTCGAGCGTTTATGAGAGCACAGCTCGGTGTAAATGTGTCAAAAACCTTCATTCTACTCAAATACACAAGATCCATGTGTTAAAAGTTGTCTGGCACAGCTGTGGCGAACGAAAAATCGACGAACACCAAAATCGTGATATCGCGTGTTTCGAGCGTTTCCGAGAGCACAGTTCGGTGTAAATGTGTCAAAAACCTTCATTCTACTCAAATACACAAGATCCATGTGTTAAAAGTTGTCTGGCACAGCAGTGGCGAACGAAACATTGAAGAACACCAAAATCGTGATATCACGTGTTTCGAGCGTTTCTGAGAGCACAGTTCGGTGTAGATGTGTCAAAAACCTTCATGCTACTCAAATACACAAGATCCATGTCTTAAAAGTTGTCTGGCACAGCTGTGGCGAACGAAAAATCGACGAACACCAAAATCGTGATATCGCGTGTTTCGAGCGTTTCTGAGAGCACAGTTCGGTGTAAATGTGTCAAAAACCTTCATTCTACTCAAATACACAAGATCCATGTGTCAAAACTTGTCTGGCACATTTGTGGCGAACGAAACTTTGAACAACACCAAAATCGTGAAATCGCGTGTTTCGAACGGTTCTGAGTGCACAGCTCGGTGTAGATGTGTCAAAAACCTTCAGTCTACTCAAATGCACAATATTCATGCGTTAAAAGTCGTCTGCCACAGCTGTGGCGAACGAAAAATCGACGAACACCAAAATCGTGATATCGCGTGTTTCGAGCGTTTCTGAGAGCACAGCTCGGTGTAAATGTGTCAAAAACCTTCATTCTACTCAAATGCACACTACCCATGCGTCAAAAGTCGTCAGGCACAGCTGTGGAGAACGAAACATCGAGGATCACCAAAATCGTGATATCGCGTGTTTCGAGCATTTCTGAGAGCACAGCTCGGTGTAAATGTGTCAAAAACCTTCATTCTACTCAAATACACAAGATCCAAGTGTCAAAACTTGTCTGGCACTGGTGTGGCGAACGAAACTTTGAACAGCACCAAAATCGTGATATCGCGTGTTTCGAGCGTTTCTGAGAGCACAGTTCGGTGTAAATGTGTCAAAAACCTTCATTCTACTCAAATACACAAGATCCATGTGTTAAAAGTTGTCTGGCACAGCAGTGGCGAACGAAACATGGAAGAACACCAAAATCGTGATATCGCGTGTTTCGAGCGTTTCTGAGAGCACAGTTCGGTGTAGATGTGTCAAAAACCTTCATTCTACTCAAATACACAAGATCCATGTGTTAAAAGTTGTCTGGCACAGCTGTGGCGACCGAAAAATCGACGAACACCAAAATCGTGATATCGCG
The DNA here is from genome assembly GCA_963932165.1 of Pimpla rufipes. Classification (NCBI taxonomy): domain Eukaryota; kingdom Metazoa; phylum Arthropoda; class Insecta; order Hymenoptera; family Ichneumonidae; genus Pimpla; species Pimpla rufipes. Next base: position 1,263,126 of record CAWVQF010000007.1, read on the forward strand.
TGTTTCGAGCGTTTCTGAGAGCACAGCTCGGTGTAAATGTGTAAAAAACCTTCATTCTACTCAAATACACAAGATCCATGTGTCAAAACTTGTCTGGCACATTTGTGGCGAACGAAACTTTGAACAACACCAAAATCGTGAAATCGCGTGTTTCGAACGGTTCTGAGTGCACAGCTCGGTGTAGATGTGTCAAAAACCTTCATTCTACTCAAACACACAAGATCCATGTGTTAAAAGTCGTCAGCCACAGCCGTGGCGAACGAAACATTGAAGAACACCAAAATAGTGATATCGCGTGTTTCGAGCGTTTCTGAGAGCACAGCTCGGTGTAAATGTGTCAAAAACCTTCATTCTACTCAAATACACAAGATCCATGTGTTAAAAGTTGTCTATCACAGCAGTGGCGAACGAAACATTGAAGAACACCAAAATCGTGATGTCGCGTGTTTCGAGCGTTTCTGAGAGCACAGTTCGGTGTAGATGTGTCAAAAACCTTCATTCTACTCAAATACACAAGATCCATGTGTTAAAAGTTGTCTGGCACAGCTGTGGCGAACGAAAAATCGACGAACACCAAAATCGTGATATCGCGTGTTTCGAGCGTTTCCGAGAGGACAGTTCGGTGTAAATGTGTCAAAAAACTTCATTCTACTCAAATACGCAAAATCCATCTGTTAAAAGTTGTCTAGCACAGCAGTGGCGAACGAAACATTGAAGGACACCAAAATCGTGATATCGCGTGTTTCGAGCGTTTCTGAGAGCACAGTTCGGTGTAGATGTGTCAAAAACCATCATTCTACTCAAATACACCAGATCCATGTGTTAAAAGTTGTCTGGCACAGCTGTGGCGAACGAAAAATCGACGAACACCAAAATCGTGATATCGCGTGTTTCGAGCGTTTCTGAGAGCACAGTTCGGTGTAAATGTGTCAAAAACCTTCATTCTACTCAGATACACAAGATCCATGTGTTAAAAGTTGTCTGGCACAGCAGTGGCGAATGAAACATTGAAGAACACCAAAATCGTGATCTCGCGTGTTTCGAGCGTTTCTAAGAGCACAGCTCGGTGTAAATGCGTCAAAAACCTTCATTCTACTCAAATGCACAATATCCATGCGTTAAAAGTCGTCTGGCCCAACTGTGGCGAATGAAAAATCGACGAACACCAAAATCGTGATATCATGTGTTTCGAGCGTTTCTGAGAGCACAGCTCGGTGTAAATGTGTCAAAAACCTTCATTCTACTCAAATACACAAGATCCATGTGTTAAAAGTTGTCTGCCACAACCGTGGCGAACGAAACATTGAAGAACACCAAAATAGTGATATCGCGTGTTTCGAGCGTTTCTGAGAGCACAGCTCGGTGTAAACGTGTCAAATACCTTCATTCTACTCAAATACACAAGATCCATGTGTTAAAAGTTGTCTGGCACAGGAGTGGCGAACGAAACTTTGAAAAGTACCAAAATCGAGATATCTCGAGTTTCGAGCGTTCCTGAGAGCATAGCTCGGTGTAAATGTGTAAAAAATCTTCATTCTACTCAAATGTACAAGATCCACGCGTTAAAAGTCGTCTGCCACAGCTGTGGCGAACGAAAAATCGAGGAACACCAAAATCGTGATCTTTCGTGTTTCGAGCGTTTCCGAGAGCACAGTTCGGTGTAAATGTGTCAAAAAACTTCATTCTACTCAAATACACAAAATCCATGTGTTAAAAGTTGTCTGGCACAGCAGTGGCGTACGAAACATTGAAGAACACCAAAATCGTGATATCGCGTGTTTCGAGCGTTTCTGAGAGCACAGTTCGGTGTAGATGTGTCAAAAACCTTCATTCTACTCAAATACACAAGATCCATGTGTTAAAAGTTGTCTGGCACAGCTGTGGCGAACGAAAAATCGACGAACAAAAAAATCGTGATATCGCGTGTTTCGAGCGTTTCCGAGAGCACAGTTCGGTGTAAATGTGTCAAAAAACTTCATTCTACTCAAATACACAAAATCCATGTGTTAAAAGTTGTCTGGCACAGCAGTGGCGAACGAAACATTGAAGAACACCAAAATCGTGATATCGCGTGTTTCGAGCGTTTCTGAGAGCACAGTTCGGTGTAGATGTGTCAAAAACCTTCATTCTACTCAAATACACAAGATCCACGCGTTAAAAGTCGTCTGCCACAGCTGTGGCGAACGAAAAATCGAGGAACACCAAAATCGCGATCTCGCGTGTTTCGAGCGTTTCCGAGAGCACAGTTCGGTGTAAATGTGTCAAAAAACTTCATTCTACTCAAATACACAAAATCCATGTGTTAAAAGTTGTCTGGCACAGCAGTGGCGAACGAAACATTGAAGAACACCAAAATAGTGATATCGCGTGTTTCGAGCGTTTCTCAGAGCACAGCTCGGTGTAAACGTGTCAAATACCTTCATTCTACTCAAATACACAAGATCCATGTGTTAAAAGTTGTCTGGCACAGGAGTGGCGAACGAAACTTTGAAAAGTACCAAAATCGAGATATCTCGTGTTTCGAGCGTTCCTGAGAGCACAGCTCGGTGTAAAAATGTCAAAAACCTTCATTGTACTTAAATACACAAGATCCATGTGTTAAAAGTTGTCTGGCACAGCAGTGGCAAATGAAACATTGAAGAACACCAAAATCGTGATCTCGCGTGTTTCGAGCGTTTCTAAGAGCACAGCTCGGTGTAAATGCGTCAAAAACCTTCATTCTACTCAAATACACAAGATCCATGTGTTAAAAGTTGTCTGGCACAGCTGTGGCGAACGAAAAATCGACGAACACCAAAATCGTGATATCGAATGTTTCGAGCGTTTCCGAGAGCACAGTTCGGTGTAAATGTGTCAAAAAACTTCATTCTACTCAAATACGCAAAATCCATCTGTTAAAAGTTGTCTGGCACAGCAGTGGCGAACGAAACATTGAAGGACACCAAAATCGTGATATCGCGTGTTTCGAGCGTTTCTGAGAGCACAGTTCGGTGTAGATGTGTCAAAAACCTTCATTCTACTCAAATACACAAGATCCATGTGTTAAAAGTTGTCTGGCACAGCTGTGGCGAACGAAAAATCGACGAACACCAAAATCGTGATATCGCGTGTTTCGAGCGTTTCCGAGAGCACAGTTCGGTGTAGATGTGTCAAAAACCTTCATTCTACTCAAATACACAAGATCCACGCGTTAAAAGTCGTCTGCCACAGCTGTGGCGAACGAAAAATCGAGGAACACCAAAATCGCGATCTCGCGTGTTTCGAGCGTTTCCGAGAGCACAGTTCGGTGTAAATGTGTCAAAAAACTTCATTCTACTCAAATACACAAAATCCATGTGTTAAAAGTTGTCTGGCACAGCAGTGGCGAACGAAACATTGAAGAACACCAAAATAGTGATATCGCGTGTTTCGAGCGTTTCTCAGAGCACAGCTCGGTGTAAACGTGTCAAATACCTTCATTCTACTCAAATACACAAGATCCATGTGTTAAAAGTTGTCTGGCACAGGAGTGGCGAACGAAACTTTGAAAAGTACCAAAATCGAGATATCTCGTGTTTCGAGCGTTCCTGAGAGCACAGCTCGGTGTAAAAATGTCAAAAACCTTCATTGTACTTAAATACACAAGATCCATGTGTTAAAAGTTGTCTGGCACAGCAGTGGCAAATGAAACATTGAAGAACACCAAAATCGTGATCTCGCGTGTTTCGAGCGTTTCTAAGAGCACAGCTCGGTGTAAATGCGTCAAAAACCTTCATTCTACTCAAATACACAAGATCCATGTGTTAAAAGTTGTCTGGCACAGCTGTGGCGAACGAAAAATCGACGAACACCAAAATCGTGATATCGAATGTTTCGAGCGTTTCCGAGAGCACAGTTCGGTGTAAATGTGTCAAAAAACTTCATTCTACTCAAATACGCAAAATCCATCTGTTAAAAGTTGTCTGGCACAGCAGTGGCGAACGAAACATTGAAGGACACCAAAATCGTGATATCGCGTGTTTCGAGCGTTTCTGAGAGCACAGTTCGGTGTAGATGTGTCAAAAACCTTCATTCTACTCAAATACACAAGATCCATGTGTTAAAAGTTGTCTGGCACAGCTGTGGCGAACGAAAAATCGACGAACACCAAAATCGTGATATCGCGTGTTTCGAGCGTTTCCGAGAGCACAGTTCGGTGTAAATGTGTCAAAAACCTTCATTCTACTCAAATACACAAGATCCATGTGTTAAAAGTTGTCTGGCACAGCAGTGGCAAATGAAACATTGAAGAACACCAAAATCGTGATCTCGCGTGTTTCGAGCGTTTCTAAGAGCACAGCTCGGTGTAAATGCGTCAAAAACCTTCATTCTACTCAAATGCACAATATCCATGCGTTAAAAGTCGTCTGGCACAGCTGTGGCGAATGAAAAATCGACGAACACCAAAATCGTGATATCGCGTGTTTCGAGGGTTTCTGAGAACACAGCTCGGTGTAAATATGTCAGAAACCTTCATTCTACTCAAATGCACAATATCCATGCGTTAAAAGTCGTCTGGCACAGCTGTGGCGAATGAAAAATCGACGAACGCCAAAATCGTGATATCGCGTGTTTCGAGCGTTTATGAGAGCACAGCTCGGTGTAAATGTGTCAAAAACCTTCATTCTACTCAAATACACAAGATCCATGTGTTAAAAGTTGTCTGGCACAGCTGTGGCGAACGAAAAATCGACGAACACCAAAATCGTGATATCGCGTGTTTGGAGCGTTTCCGAGAGCACAGTTCGGTGTAAATGTGTCAAAAACCTTCATTCTACTCAAATACACAAGATCCATGTGTTAAAAGTTGCCTGGCACAGCAGTGGCGAACGAAACATTGAAGAACACCAAAATCGTGATATCACGTGTTTCGAGCGTTTCTGAGAGCACAGTTCGGTGTAGATGTGTCAAAAACCTTCATGCTACTCAAATACACAAGATCCATGTCTTAAAAGTTGTCTGGCACAGCTGTGGCGAACGAAAAATCGACGAACACCAAAATCGTTATATCGCGTGTTTCGAGCGTTTCTGAGAGCACAGTTCGGTGTAAATGTGTCAAAAACCTTCATTCTACTCAAATACACAAGATCCATGTGTTAAAAGTTGTCTGGCACAGCAGTGGCGAACGAAACATTGAAGAACAGCAAAATCGTGATATCGCGTGTTTCGAGCGTTTCTGAGAGCACAGTTCGGTGTAATTGTGTCAAAAACCTTCAGTCTACTCAAATGCACAATATTCATGCGTTAAAAGTCGTCTGCCACAGCTGTGGCGAACGAAAAATCGACGAACACCAAAATCGTGATATCGCGTGTTTCGAGCGTTTCTGAGAGCACAGCTCGGTGTAAATGAGTCAAAAACCTTCATTCTACTCAAATGCACACTATCCATGCGTCAAAAGTCGTCAGGCACAGCTGTGGAGAACGAAACATCGAGGATCACCAAAATCGTGATATCGCGTGTTTCGAGCATTTCTGAGAGCACAGCTCGGTGTAAATGTGTCAAAAACCTTCATTCTACTCAAATACACAAGATCCAAGTGTCAAAAGTTGTCTGGCACTGGTGTGGCGAACGAAACTTTGAACAGCACCAAAATCGTGATATCGCGTGTTTCGAGCGTTTCTCAGAGCACAGTTCGGTGTAGATGTGTCAAAAACCTTCATTCTACTCAAATACACAAGATCCATGTGTTAAAAGTCGTCAGCCACAGCTGTGGCGAACGAAAAATCGACGAACACCAAATCGTGATATCGCGTGTTTCGAGCGTTTCTGAGAGCACAGCTCGGTGTAAATGTATGAAAAACCTTCATTCTACTCAAATGCACATTACCATGCGTTAAAAGTCGTCTGGCACAGCTGTGGCGATCGAAAAATCGACGAACACCAAAATCGTGATATCGCGTGTTTCGAGCGTTTCTGAGAGCACAGCTCGGTGTAAATGTGTCAAAAACCTTCATTCTACTCAAATACACAAGATCCATGTGTTAAACGTTGTCTGAAACAACCGTGGCGAACGAAACATTGAAGAACACCAAAATCGTGATATAGCGTGTTTCGAGCGTTTCTGAAAGCACAGCTCGGTGTGAATGTGTCAAAGACCTTCATTCTGCTCAAACACACAAGATCCATGTGTTAAAAGTCGTCAGCCACAGCTGTGGCGAACGAAAAATCGACGAACACCAAAATCGTGATATCGCGTGTTTCGAGCGTTTCTGAGAGCACAGTTCGGTGTAGATGTGTCAAAAACCTTCATTCTACTCAAATACACAAGATCCATGTGTTAAAAGTTGTCTGGCACAGCTGTGGCGAACGAAAAATCGACGAACACCAAAATCGTGATATCGCGTGTTTCGAGCGTTTCCGAGAGCACAGTTCGGTGTAAATGTGTCAAAAACCTTCATTCTACTGAAATACACAAGATCCATGTGTTAAAAGTTGTCTGGCACAGCTGTGGCGAACGAAAAATCGACGAACACCAAAATCGTGATATCGAATGTTTCGAGCGTTTCCGAGAGCACAGTTCGGTGTAAATGTGTCAAAAAACTTCATTCTACTCAAATACGCAAAATCCATCTGTTAAAAGTTGTCTGGCACAGCAGTGGCGAACGAAACATTGAAGGACACCAAAATCGTGATATCGCGTGTTTCGAGCGTTTCTGAGAGCACAGTTCGGTGTAGATGTGTCAAAAACCTTCATTCTACTCAAATACACAAGATCCATGTGTTAAAAGTTGTCTGGCACAGCTGTGGCGAACGAAAAATCGACGAACACCAAAATCGTGATATCGCGTGTTTCGAGCGTTTCCGAGAGCACAGTTCGGTGTAAATGTGTCAAAAACCTTCATTCTACTCAAATACACAAGATCCATGTGTTAAAAGTTGTCTGGCACAGCAGTGGCAAATGAAACATTGAAGAACACCAAAATCGTGATCTCGCGTGTTTCGAGCGTTTCTAAGAGCACAGCTCGGTGTAAATGCGTCAAAAACCTTCATTCTACTCAAATGCACAATATCCATGCGTTAAAAGTCGTCTGGCACAGCTGTGGCGAATGAAAAATCGACGAACACCAAAATCGTGATATCGCGTGTTTCGAGGGTTTCTGAGAACACAGCTCGGTGTAAATATGTCAGAAACCTTCATTCTACTCAAATGCACAATATCCATGCGTTAAAAGTCGTCTGGCACAGCTGTGGCGAATGAAAAATCGACGAACGCCAAAATCGTGATATCGCGTGTTTCGAGCGTTTATGAGAGCACAGCTCGGTGTAAATGTGTCAAAAACCTTCATTCTACTCAAATACACAAGATCCATGTGTTAAAAGTTGTCTGGCACAGCTGTGGCGAACGAAAAATCGACGAACACCAAAATCGTGATATCGCGTGTTTGGAGCGTTTCCGAGAGCACAGTTCGGTGTAAATGTGTCAAAAACCTTCATTCTACTCAAATACACAAGATCCATGTGTTAAAAGTTGCCTGGCACAGCAGTGGCGAACGAAACATTGAAGAACACCAAAATCGTGTTATCACGTGTTTCGAGCGTTTCTGAGAGCACAGTTCGGTGTAGATGTGTCAAAAACCTTCATGCTACTCAAATACACAAGATCCATGTCTTAAAAGTTGTCTGGCACAGCTGTGGCGAACGAAAAATCGACGAACACCAAAATCGTTATATCGAGTGTTTCGAGCGTTTCTGAGAGCACAGTTCGGTGTAAATGTGTCAAAAACCTTCATTCTACTCAAATACACAAGATCCATGTGTTAAAAGTTGTCTGGCACAGCAGTGGCGAACGAAACATTGAAGAACAGCAAAATCGTGATATCGCGTGTTTCGAGCGTTTCTGAGAGCACAGTTCGGTGTAATTGTGTCAAAAACCTTCAGTCTACTCAAATGCACAATATTCATGCGTTAAAAGTCGTCTGCCACAGCTGTGGCGAACGAAAAATCGACGAACACCAAAATCGTGATATCGCGTGTTTCGAGCGTTTCTGAGAGCACAGCTCGGTGTAAATGAGTCAAAAACCTTCATTCTACTCAAATGCACACTATCCATGCGTCAAAAGTCGTCAGGCACAGCTGTGGAGAACGAAACATCGAGGATCACCAAAATCGTGATATCGCGTGTTTCGAGCATTTCTGAGAGCACAGCTCGGTGTAAATGTGTCAAAAACCTTCATTCTACTCAAATACACAAGATCCAAGTGTCAAAAGTTGTCTGGCACTGGTGTGGCGAACGAAACTTTGAACAGCACCAAAATCGTGATATCGCGTGTTTCGAGCGTTTCTCAGAGCACAGTTCGGTGTAGATGTGTCAAAAACCTTCATTCTACTCAAATACACAAGATCCATGTGTTAAAAGTCGTCAGCCACAGCTGTGGCGAACGAAAAATCGACGAACACCAAATCGTGATATCGCGTGTTTCGAGCGTTTCTGAGAGCACAGCTCGGTGTAAATGTATGAAAAACCTTCATTCTACTCAAATGCACATTACCATGCGTTAAAAGTCGTCTGGCACAGCTGTGGCGATCGAAAAATCGACGAACACCAAAATCGTGATATCGCGTGTTTCGAGCGTTTCTGAGAGCACAGCTCGGTGTAAATGTGTCAAAAACCTTCATTCTACTCAAATACACAAGATCCATGTGTTAAACGTTGTCTGAAACAACCGTGGCGAACGAAACATTGAAGAACACCAAAATCGTGATATAGCGTGTTTCGAGCGTTTCTGAAAGCACAGCTCGGTGTGAATGTGTCAAAGACCTTCATTCTGCTCAAACACACAAGATCCATGTGTTAAAAGTCGTCAGCCACAGCTGTGGCGAACGAAAAATCGACGAACACCAAAATCGTGATATCGCGTGTTTCGAGCGTTTCTGAGAGCACAGTTCGGTGTAGATGTGTCAAAAACCTTCATTCTACTCAAATACACAAGATCCATGTGTTAAAAGTTGTCTGCCACAGCTGTGGCGAACGAAAAATCGACGAACACCAAAATCGTGATATCGCGTGTTTCGAGCGTTTCCGAGAGCACAGTTCGGTGTAAATGTGTCAAAAACCTTCATTCTACTGAAATACACAAGATCCATGTGTTAAAAGTTGTCTGGCACAGCAGTGGCGAACGAAACATTGAAGAACACCAAAATCGTGATATCGCGTGTTTCGAGCGTTTCTGAGAGCACAGTTCGGTGTAGATGTGTCAAAAACCTTCATGCTACTCAAATACACAAGATCCATGTGTTAAAAGTTGTCTGGCACAGCTGTGTCGAACGAAAAATCGACGAACACCAAAATCGTGATATCGCGTGTTTCGAGCGTTTCTGAGAGCACAGTTCGGTGTAAACGTGTCAAATACCTTCATTCTACTCAAATACACAAGATCCATGTGTTAAAAGTTGTCTGGCACAGGAGTGGCGAACGAAACTTTGAAAAGTACCAAAATCGAGATATCTCGTGTTTCGAGCGTTCCTCAGAGCACAGCTCGGTGTAAATGTGTCAAAAACCTTCATTGTACTTAAATACACAAGATCCATGTGTTAAAAGTTGTCTGGCACAGCAGTGGCGAATGAAACATTGAAGAACACCAAAATCGTGATCTCGCGTGTTTCGAGCGTTTCTAAGAGCACAGCTCGGTGTAAATGCGTCAAAAACCTTCATTCTACTCAAATGCACAATAGCCATGCGTTAAAAGTCGTCTGGCCCAACTGTGGCGAATGAAAAATCGACGAACACCAAAATCGTGATATCGCGTGTTTCGAGCGTTTCTGAGAGCACAGATCGGTGTAAATGTGTCAAAAACCTTCATTCTACTCAAATACACAAGATCCATGTGTTAAAAGTTGTCTGCCACAACCGTGGCGAACGAAACATTGAAGAACACCAAAATAGTGATATCGCGTGTTTCGAGCGTTTCTGAGAGCACAGCTCGGTGTAAACGTGTCAAATACCTTCATTCTACTCAAATACACAAGATCCATGTGTTAAAAGTTGTCTGGCACAGGAGTGGCGAACGAAACATTGAAGAACACCAAAATCGTGATATCGCGTGTTTCGAGCGTTTCTGAGAGCACAGTTCGGTGTAGATGTGTCAAAAACCGTCATTCTACTCAAATACACAAGATCCATGTGTTAAAAGTTGTCTGGCACAGCTGTGGCGAACGAAAAATCGACGAACAAAAAAATCGTGATATCGCGTGTTTCGAGCGTTTCCGAGAGCACAGTTCGGTGTAAATGTGTCAAAAACCTTCATTCTACTCAAATACACAAGATCCATGTGTTAAAAGTTGTCTGGCACATCAGTTTCGAACGAAACATTGAAGAACACCAAAATCGTGATATCGCGTGTTTCGAGCGTTTCTGAGAGCACAGTTCGGTGTAGATGTGTCAAAAACCTTCATTCTACTCAAATACACAAGATCCATGTCTTAAAAGTTGTCTGGCACAGCTGTGGCGAACGAAAAATCGACGAACACCAAAATCGTGATATCGCGTGTTTCGAGCGTTTCCGAGAGCACAGTTCGGTGTAAATGTGTCAAAAAACTTCATTCTACTCAAATACACAAAATCCATGTGTTAAAAGTTGTCTGGCACCGCAGTGGCGAACGAAACATTGAAGAACACCAAAACCGTGATATCGCGTGTTTCGAGCGTTTCTGAGAGCACAGTTCGGTGTAGATGTGTCAAAAACCTTCATTCTACTCAAATACACAAGATCCATGTGTTAAAAGTTGTCTGGCACAGCTGTGGCGAACGAAAAATCGACGAACACCAAAATCGTGATATCGCGTGTTTCGAGCGTTTCTGAGAGCACAGCTCGGTGTAAATGTGTAAAAAACCTTCATTCTACTCAAATACACAAGATCCATGTGTCAAAACTTGTCTGGCACATTTGTGGCGAACGAAACTTTGAACAACACCAAAATCGTGAAATCGCGTGTTTCGAACGGTTCTGAGTGCACAGCTCGGTGTAGATGTGTCAAAAACCTTCATTCTACTCAAACACACAAGATCCATGTGTTAAAAGTCGTCAGCCACAGCCGTGGCGAACGAAACATTGAAGAACACCAAAATAGTGATATCGCGTGTTTCGAGCGTTTCTGAGAGCACAGCTCGGTGTAAACGTGTCAAAAACCTTCATTCTACTCAAATACACAAGATCCATGTGTTAAAAGTTGTCTATCACAGCAGTGGCGAACGAAACATTGAAGAACACCAAAATCGTGATGTCGCGTGTTTCGAGCGTTTCTGAGAGCACAGTTCGGTGTAGATGTGTCAAAAACCTTCATTCTACTCAAATACACAAGATCCATGTGTTAAAAGTTGTCTGGCACAGCTGTGGCGAACGAAAAATCGACGAACACCAAAATCGTGATATCGCGTGTTTCGAGCGTTTCCGAGAGCACAGTTCGGTGTAAATGTGTCAAAAAACTTCATTCTACTCAAATACGCAAAATCCATCTGTTAAAAGTTGTCTAGCACAGCAGTGGCGAACGAAACATTGAAGGACACCAAAATCGTGATATCGCGTGTTTCGAGCGTTTCTGAGAGCACAGTTCGGTGTAGATGTGTCAAAAACCTTCATTCTACTCAAATACACAAGATCCATGTGTTAAAAGTTGTCTGGCACAGCTGTGGCGAACGAAAAATCGACGAACACCAAAATCGTGATATCGCGTGTTTCGAGCGTTTCCGAGAGCACAGTTCGGTGTAAATGTGTCAAAAACCTTCATTCTACTCAAATGCACACTATCCATGCGTCAAAAGTCGTCAGGCACAGCTGTGGAGAACGAAACATCGAGGATCACCAAAATCGTGATATCGCGTGTTTCGAGCATTTCTGAGAGCACAGTTCGGTGTAGATGTGTCAAAAACCTTCATTCTACTCAAATACACAAGATCCATGTGTTAAAAGTTGTCTGGCACAGCTGTGGCGAACGAAAAATCGACGAACACCAAAATCGTGATATCGCGTGTTTCGAGCGTTTCCGAGAGCACAGTTCGGTGTAGATGTGTCAAAAACCTTCATTCTACTCAAATACACAAGATCCATGTGTTAAAAGTTGTCTGGCACAGCTGTGGCAAACGGAAAATCGACGAACACCAAAATCGTGATATCGCGTGTTTCGAGCGTTTCCGTGAGCACAGTTCGGTGTAAATGTGTCAAAAACCTTCATTCTACTCAAATACACAAGATCCATGTGTTAAAAGTTGTCTGGCACAGCAGTGGCGAACGAAACTTTGAACAGCACCAAAATCGTGATATCGCGTGTTTCGAGCGTTTCTGAGAGCACAGCTCGGTGTAAATGCGTCAAAAACCTTCATTCTACTCAAATGCACAATATCCATGCGTTAAAAGTCGTCTGGCACAGCTGTGGCGAACGATAAATCGACGAACACCAAAATCGTGATATCGCGTGTTTCGAGCGTTTCTGAAAGCACAGCTCGGTGTGAATGTGTCAAAGACCTTCATTCTGCTCAAACACACAAGATCCATGTGTTAAAAGTCGTCAGCCACAGCTGTGGCGAACGAAAAATCGACGAACACCAAAATCGTGATATCGCGTGTTTCGAGCGTTTCTGAGAGCACAGTTCGGTGTAGATGTGTCAAAAACCTTCATTCTACTCAAATACACAAGATCCATGTGTTAAAAGTTGTCTGGCACAGCTGTGGCGAACGAAAAATCGACGAACACCAAAATCGTGATATCGCGTGTTTCGAGCGTTTCCGAGAGCACAGTTCGGTGTAAATGTGTCAAAAACCTTCATTCTACTGAAATACACAAGATCCATGTGTTAAAAGTTGTCTGGCACAGCTGTGGCGAACGAAAAATCGACGAACACCAAAATCGTGATATCGAATGTTTCGAGCGTTTCCGAGAGCACAGTTCGGTGTAAATGTGTCAAAAAACTTCATTCTACTCAAATACGCAAAATCCATCTGTTAAAAGTTGTCTGGCACAGCAGTGGCGAACGAAACATTGAAGGACACCAAAATCGTGATATCGCGTGTTTCGAGCGTTTCTGAGAGCACAGTTCGGTGTAGATGTGTCAAAAACCTTCATTCTACTCAAATACACAAGATCCATGTGTTAAAAGTTGTCTGGCACAGCTGTGGCGAACGAAAAATCGACGAACACCAAAATCGTGATATCGCGTGTTTCGAGCGTTTCCGAGAGCACAGTTCGGTGTAAATGTGTCAAAAACCTTCATTCTACTCAAATACACAAGATCCATGTGTTAAAAGTTGTCTGGCACAGCAGTGGCAAATGAAACATTGAAGAACACCAAAATCGTGATCTCGCGTGTTTCGAGCGTTTCTAAGAGCACAGCTCGGTGTAAATGCGTCAAAAACCTTCATTCTACTCAAATGCACAATATCCATGCGTTAAAAGTCGTCTGGCACAGCTGTGGCGAATGAAAAATCGACGAACACCAAAATCGTGATATCGCGTGTTTCGAGGGTTTCTGAGAACACAGCTCGGTGTAAATATGTCAGAAACCTTCATTCTACTCAAATGCACAATATCCATGCGTTAAAAGTCGTCTGGCACAGCTGTGGCGAATGAAAAATCGACGAACGCCAAAATCGTGATATCGCGTGTTTCGAGCGTTTATGAGAGCACAGCTCGGTGTAAATGTGTCAAAAACCTTCATTCTACTCAAATACACAAGATCCATGTGTTAAAAGTTGTCTGGCACAGCTGTGGCGAACGAAAAATCGACGAACACCAAAATCGTGATATCGCGTGTTTGGAGCGTTTCCGAGAGCACAGTTCGGTGTAAATGTGTCAAAAACCTTCATTCTACTCAAATACACAAGATCCATGTGTTAAAAGTTGCCTGGCACAGCAGTGGCGAACGAAACATTGAAGAACACCAAAATCGTGTTATCACGTGTTTCGAGCGTTTCTGAGAGCACAGTTCGGTGTAGATGTGTCAAAAACCTTCATGCTACTCAAATACACAAGATCCATGTCTTAAAAGTTGTCTGGCACAGCTGTGGCGAACGAAAAATCGACGAACACCAAAATCGTTATATCGAGTGTTTCGAGCGTTTCTGAGAGCACAGTTCGGTGTAAATGTGTCAAAAACCTTCATTCTACTCAAATACACAAGATCCATGTGTTAAAAGTTGTCTGGCACAGCAGTGGCGAACGAAACATTGAAGAACAGCAAAATCGTGATATCGCGTGTTTCGAGCGTTTCTGAGAGCACAGTTCGGTGTAATTGTGTCAAAAACCTTCAGTCTACTCAAATGCACAATATTCATGCGTTAAAAGTCGTCTGCCACAGCTGTGGCGAACGAAAAATCGACGAACACCAAAATCGTGATATCGCGTGTTTCGAGCGTTTCTGAGAGCACAGCTCGGTGTAAATGAGTCAAAAACCTTCATTCTACTCAAATGCACACTATCCATGCGTCAAAAGTCGTCAGGCACAGCTGTGGAGAACGAAACATCGAGGATCACCAAAATCGTGATATCGCGTGTTTCGAGCATTTCTGAGAGCACAGCTCGGTGTAAATGTGTCAAAAACCTTCATTCTACTCAAATACACAAGATCCAAGTGTCAAAAGTTGTCTGGCACTGGTGTGGCGAACGAAACTTTGAACAGCACCAAAATCGTGATATCGCGTGTTTCGAGCGTTTCTCAGAGCACAGTTCGGTGTAGATGTGTCAAAAACCTTCATTCTACTCAAATACACAAGATCCATGTGTTAAAAGTCGTCAGCCACAGCTGTGGCGAACGAAAAATCGACGAACACCAAATCGTGATATCGCGTGTTTCGAGCGTTTCTGAGAGCACAGCTCGGTGTAAATGTATGAAAAACCTTCATTCTACTCAAATGCACATTACCATGCGTTAAAAGTCGTCTGGCACAGCTGTGGCGATCGAAAAATCGACGAACACCAAAATCGTGATATCGCGTGTTTCGAGCGTTTCTGAGAGCACAGCTCGGTGTAAATGTGTCAAAAACCTTCATTCTACTCAAATACACAAGATCCATGTGTTAAACGTTGTCTGAAACAACCGTGGCGAACGAAACATTGAAGAACACCAAAATCGTGATATAGCGTGTTTCGAGCGTTTCTGAAAGCACAGCTCGGTGTGAATGTGTCAAAGACCTTCATTCTGCTCAAACACACAAGATCCATGTGTTAAAAGTCGTCAGCCACAGCTGTGGCGAACGAAAAATCGACGAACACCAAAATCGTGATATCGCGTGTTTCGAGCGTTTCTGAGAGCACAGTTCGGTGTAGATGTGTCAAAAACCTTCATTCTACTCAAATACACAAGATCCATGTGTTAAAAGTTGTCTGCCACAGCTGTGGCGAACGAAAAATCGACGAACACCAAAATCGTGATATCGCGTGTTTCGAGCGTTTCCGAGAGCACAGTTCGGTGTAAATGTGTCAAAAACCTTCATTCTACTGAAATACACAAGATCCATGTGTTAAAAGTTGTCTGGCACAGCAGTGGCGAACGAAACATTGAAGAACACCAAAATCGTGATATCGCGTGTTTCGAGCGTTTCTGAGAGCACAGTTCGGTGTAGATGTGTCAAAAACCTTCATGCTACTCAAATACACAAGATCCATGTGTTAAAAGTTGTCTGGCACAGCTGTGTCGAACGAAAAATCGACGAACACCAAAATCGTGATATCGCGTGTTTCGAGCGTTTCTGAGAGCACAGTTCGGTGTAAACGTGTCAAATACCTTCATTCTACTCAAATACACAAGATCCATGTGTTAAAAGTTGTCTGGCACAGGAGTGGCGAACGAAACTTTGAAAAGTACCAAAATCGAGATATCTCGTGTTTCGAGCGTTCCTCAGAGCACAGCTCGGTGTAAATGTGTCAAAAACCTTCATTGTACTTAAATACACAAGATCCATGTGTTAAAAGTTGTCTGGCACAGCAGTGGCGAATGAAACATTGAAGAACACCAAAATCGTGATCTCGCGTGTTTCGAGCGTTTCTAAGAGCACAGCTCGGTGTAAATGCGTCAAAAACCTTCATTCTACTCAAATGCACAATAGCCATGCGTTAAAAGTCGTCTGGCCCAACTGTGGCGAATGAAAAATCGACGAACACCAAAATCGTGATATCGCGTGTTTCGAGCGTTTCTGAGAGCACAGATCGGTGTAAATGTGTCAAAAACCTTCATTCTACTCAAATACACAAGATCCATGTGTTAAAAGTTGTCTGCCACAACCGTGGCGAACGAAACATTGAAGAACACCAAAATAGTGATATCGCGTGTTTCGAGCGTTTCTGAGAGCACAGCTCGGTGTAAACGTGTCAAATACCTTCATTCTACTCAAATACACAAGATCCATGTGTTAAAAGTTGTCTGGCACAGGAGTGGCGAACGAAACATTGAAGAACACCAAAATCGTGATATCGCGTGTTTCGAGCGTTTCTGAGAGCACAGTTCGGTGTAGATGTGTCAAAAACCGTCATTCTACTCAAATACACAAGATCCATGTGTTAAAAGTTGTCTGGCACAGCTGTGGCGAACGAAAAATCGACGAACAAAAAAATCGTGATATCGCGTGTTTCGAGCGTTTCCGAGAGCACAGTTCGGTGTAAATGTGTCAAAAACCTTCATTCTACTCAAATACACAAGATCCATGTGTTAAAAGTTGTCTGGCACATCAGTTTCGAACGAAACATTGAAGAACACCAAAATCGTGATATCGCGTGTTTCGAGCGTTTCTGAGAGCACAGTTCGGTGTAGATGTGTCAAAAACCTTCATTCTACTCAAATACACAAGATCCATGTCTTAAAAGTTGTCTGGCACAGCTGTGGCGAACGAAAAATCGACGAACACCAAAATCGTGATATCGCGTGTTTCGAGCGTTTCCGAGAGCACAGTTCGGTGTAAATGTGTCAAAAAACTTCATTCTACTCAAATACACAAAATCCATGTGTTAAAAGTTGTCTGGCACCGCAGTGGCGAACGAAACATTGAAGAACACCAAAACCGTGATATCGCGTGTTTCGAGCGTTTCTGAGAGCACAGTTCGGTGTAGATGTGTCAAAAACCTTCATTCTACTCAAATACACAAGATCCATGTGTTAAAAGTTGTCTGGCACAGCTGTGGCGAACGAAAAATCGACGAACACCAAAATCGTGATATCGCGTGTTTCGAGCGTTTCTGAGAGCACAGCTCGGTGTAAATGTGTAAAAAACCTTCATTCTACTCAAATACACAAGATCCATGTGTCAAAACTTGTCTGGCACATTTGTGGCGAACGAAACTTTGAACAACACCAAAATCGTGAAATCGCGTGTTTCGAACGGTTCTGAGTGCACAGCTCGGTGTAGATGTGTCAAAAACCTTCATTCTACTCAAACACACAAGATCCATGTGTTAAAAGTCGTCAGCCACAGCCGTGGCGAACGAAACATTGAAGAACACCAAAATAGTGATATCGCGTGTTTCGAGCGTTTCTGAGAGCACAGCTCGGTGTAAACGTGTCAAAAACCTTCATTCTACTCAAATACACAAGATCCATGTGTTAAAAGTTGTCTATCACAGCAGTGGCGAACGAAACATTGAAGAACACCAAAATCGTGATGTCGCGTGTTTCGAGCGTTTCTGAGAGCACAGTTCGGTGTAGATGTGTCAAAAACCTTCATTCTACTCAAATACACAAGATCCATGTGTTAAAAGTTGTCTGGCACAGCTGTGGCGAACGAAAAATCGACGAACACCAAAATCGTGATATCGCGTGTTTCGAGCGTTTCCGAGAGCACAGTTCGGTGTAAATGTGTCAAAAAACTTCATTCTACTCAAATACGCAAAATCCATCTGTTAAAAGTTGTCTAGCACAGCAGTGGCGAACGAAACATTGAAGGACACCAAAATCGTGATATCGCGTGTTTCGAGCGTTTCTGAGAGCACAGTTCGGTGTAGATGTGTCAAAAACCTTCATTCTACTCAAATACACAAGATCCATGTGTTAAAAGTTGTCTGGCACAGCTGTGGCGAACGAAAAATCGACGAACACCAAAATCGTGATATCGCGTGTTTCGAGCGTTTCCGAGAGCACAGTTCGGTGTAAATGTGTCAAAAACCTTCATTCTACTCAAATGCACACTATCCATGCGTCAAAAGTCGTCAGGCACAGCTGTGGAGAACGAAACATCGAGGATCACCAAAATCGTGATATCGCGTGTTTCGAGCATTTCTGAGAGCACAGTTCGGTGTAGATGTGTCAAAAACCTTCATTCTACTCAAATACACAAGATCCATGTGTTAAAAGTTGTCTGGCACAGCTGTGGCGAACGAAAAATCGACGAACACCAAAATCGTGATATCGCGTGTTTCGAGCGTTTCCGAGAGCACAGTTCGGTGTAGATGTGTCAAAAACCTTCATTCTACTCAAATACACAAGATCCATGTGTTAAAAGTTGTCTGGCACAGCTGTGGCAAACGGAAAATCGACGAACACCAAAATCGTGATATCGCGTGTTTCGAGCGTTTCCGTGAGCACAGTTCGGTGTAAATGTGTCAAAAACCTTCATTCTACTCAAATACACAAGATCCATGTGTTAAAAGTTGTCTGGCACAGCAGTGGCGAACGAAACTTTGAACAGCACCAAAATCGTGATATCGCGTGTTTCGAGCGTTTCTGAGAGCACAGCTCGGTGTAAATGCGTCAAAAACCTTCATTCTACTCAAATGCACAATATCCATGCGTTAAAAGTCGTCTGGCACAGCTGTGGCGAACGATAAATCGACGAACACCAAAATCGTGATATCGCGTGTTTCGAGCGTTTCTGAAAGCACAGCTCGGTGTGAATGTGTCAAAGACCTTCATTCTGCTCAAACACACAAGATCCATGTGTTAAAAGTCGTCAGCCACAGCTGTGGCGAACGAAAAATCGACGAACACCAAAATCGTGATATCGCGTGTTTCGAGCGTTTCTGAAAGCACAGCTCGGTGTGAATGTGTCAAAGACCTTCATTCTGCTCAAACACACAAGATCCATGTGTTAAAAGTCGTCAGCCACAGCTGTGGCGAACGAAAAATCGACGAACACCAAAATCGTGATATCGCGTGTTTCGAGCGTTTCTGAGAGCACAGTTCGGTGTAAACGTGTCAAATACCTTCATTCTACTCAAATACACAAGATCCATGTGTTAAAAGTTGTCTGGCACAGGAGTGGCGAACGAAACTTTGAAAAGTACCAAAATCGAGATATCTCGTGTTTCGAGCGTTCCTCAGAGCACAGCTCGGTGTAAATGTGTCAAAAACCTTCATTGTACTTAAATACACAAGATCCATGTGTTAAAAGTTGTCTGGCACAGCAGTGGCGAATGAAACATTGAAGAACACCAAAATCGTGATCTCGCGTGTTTCGAGCGTTTCTAAGAGCACAGCTCGGTGTAAATGCGTCAAAAACCTTCATTCTACTCAAATGCACAATAGCCATGCGTTAAAAGTCGTCTGGCCCAACTGTGGCGAATGAAAAATCGACGAACACCAAAATCGTGATATCGCGTGTTTCGAGCGTTTCTGAGAGCACAGATCGGTGTAAATGTGTCAAAAACCTTCATTCTACTCAAATACACAAGATCCATGTGTTAAAAGTTGTCTGCCACAACCGTGGCGAACGAAACATTGAAGAACACCAAAATAGTGATATCGCGTGTTTCGAGCGTTTCTGAGAGCACAGCTCGGTGTAAACGTGTCAAATACCTTCATTCTACTCAAATACACAAGATCCATGTGTTAAAAGTTGTCTGGCACAGGAGTGGCGAACGAAACATTGAAGAACACCAAAATCGTGATATCGCGTGTTTCGAGCGTTTCTGAGAGCACAGTTCGGTGTAGATGTGTCAAAAACCGTCATTCTACTCAAATACACAAGATCCATGTGTTAAAAGTTGTCTGGCACAGCTGTGGCGAACGAAAAATCGACGAACAAAAAAATCGTGATATCGCGTGTTTCGAGCGTTTCCGAGAGCACAGTTCGGTGTAAATGTGTCAAAAACCTTCATTCTACTCAAATACACAAGATCCATGTGTTAAAAGTTGTCTGGCACATCAGTTTCGAACGAAACATTGAAGAACACCAAAATCGTGATATCGCGTGTTTCGAGCGTTTCTGAGAGCACAGTTCGGTGTAGATGTGTCAAAAACCTTCATTCTACTCAAATACACAAGATCCATGCCTTAAAAGTTGTCTGGCACAGCTGTGGCGAACGAAAAATCGACGAACACCAAAATCGTGATATCGCGTGTTTCGAGCGTTTCCGAGAGCACAGTTCGGTGTAAATGTGTCAAAAAACTTCATTCTACTCAAATACACAAAATCCATGTGTTAAAAGTTGTCTGGCACCGCAGTGGCGAACGAAACATTGAAGAACACCAAAACCGTGATATCGCGTGTTTCGAGCGTTTCTGAGAGCACAGTTCGGTGTAGATGTGTCAAAAACCTTCATTCTACTCAAATACACAAGATCCATGTGTTAAAAGTTGTCTGGCACAGCTGTGGCGAACGAAAAATCGACGAACACCAAAATCGTGATATCGCGTGTTTCGAGCGTTTCTGAGAGCACAGCTCGGTGTAAATGTGTAAAAAACCTTCATTCTACTCAAATACACAAGATCCATGTGTCAAAACTTGTCTGGCACATTTGTGGCGAACGAAACTTTGAACAACACCAAAATCGTGAAATCGCGTGTTTCGAACGGTTCTGAGTGCACAGCTCGGTGTAGATGTGTCAAAAACCTTCATTCTACTCAAACACACAAGATCCATGTGTTAAAAGTCGTCAGCCACAGCCGTGGCGAACGAAACATTGAAGAACACCAAAATAGTGATATCGCGTGTTTCGAGCGTTTCTGAGAGCACAGCTCGGTGTAAACGTGTCAAAAACCTTCATTCTACTCAAATACACAAGATCCATGTGTTAAAAGTTGTCTATCACAGCAGTGGCGAACGAAACATTGAAGAACACCAAAATCGTGATGTCGCGTGTTTCGAGCGTTTCTGAGAGCACAGTTCGGTGTAGATGTGTCAAAAACCTTCATTCTACTCAAATACACAAGATCCATGTGTTAAAAGTTGTCTGGCACAGCTGTGGCGAACGAAAAATCGACGAACACCAAAATCGTGATATCGCGTGTTTCGAGCGTTTCCGAGAGCACAGTTCGGTGTAAATGTGTCAAAAAACTTCATTCTACTCAAATACGCAAAATCCATCTGTTAAAAGTTGTCTAGCACAGCAGTGGCGAACGAAACATTGAAGGACACCAAAATCGTGATATCGCGTGTTTCGAGCGTTTCTGAGAGCACAGTTCGGTGTAGATGTGTCAAAAACCTTCATTCTACTCAAATACACAAGATCCATGTGTTAAAAGTTGTCTGGCACAGCTGTGGCGAACGAAAAATCGACGAACACCAAAATCGTGATATCGCGTGTTTCGAGCGTTTCCGAGAGCACAGTTCGGTGTAAATGTGTCAAAAACCTTCATTCTACTCAAATGCACACTATCCATGCGTCAAAAGTCGTCAGGCACAGCTGTGGAGAACGAAACATCGAGGATCACCAAAATCGTGATATCGCGTGTTTCGAGCATTTCTGAGAGCACAGTTCGGTGTAGATGTGTCAAAAACCTTCATTCTACTCAAATACACAAGATCCATGTGTTAAAAGTTGTCTGGCACAGCTGTGGCGAACGAAAAATCGACGAACACCAAAATCGTGATATCGCGTGTTTCGAGCGTTTCCGAGAGCACAGTTCGGTGTAGATGTGTCAAAAACCTTCATTCTACTCAAATACACAAGATCCATGTGTTAAAAGTTGTCTGGCACAGCTGTGGCAAACGGAAAATCGACGAACACCAAAATCGTGATATCGCGTGTTTCGAGCGTTTCCGTGAGCACAGTTCGGTGTAAATGTGTCAAAAACCTTCATTCTACTCAAATACACAAGATCCATGTGTTAAAAGTTGTCTGGCACAGCAGTGGCGAACGAAACTTTGAACAGCACCAAAATCGTGATATCGCGTGTTTCGAGCGTTTCTGAGAGCACAGCTCGGTGTAAATGCGTCAAAAACCTTCATTCTACTCAAATGCACAATATCCATGCGTTAAAAGTCGTCTGGCACAGCTGTGGCGAACGATAAATCGACGAACACCAAAATCGTGATATCGCGTGTTTCGAGCGTTTCTGAGAGCACAGTTCGGTGTAGATGTGTCAAAAACCTTCATTATACTCAAATACACAAGATCCATGTGTTAAAAGTTGTCTGGCACAGCTGTGGCGAACGAAAAATCGACGAACACCAAAATCGTGATATCGCGTGTTTCGAGCGTTTCCGAGAGCACAGTTCGGTGTAAATGTGTCAAAAAACTTCATTCTACTCAAATACACAAAATCCATGTTTTAAACGTTGTCTGCCACAACTGTGGCGAACGAAACATTGAAGAACACCAAAATAGTGATATCGCGTGTTTCGAGCGTTTCTCAGAGCACAGCTCGGTGTAAACGTGTCAAATACCTTCATTCTACTCAAATACACAAGATCCATGTGTTAAAAGTTGTCTGGCACAGGAGTGGCGAACGAAACTTTGAAAAGTACCAAAATCGAGATATCTCGTGTTTCGAGCGTTCCTGAGAGCACAGCTCGGTGTAAAAATGTCAAAAACCTTCATTGTACTTAAATACACAAGATCCATGTGTTAAAAGTTGTCTGGCACAGCAGTGGCGAATGAAACATTGAAGAACACCAAAATCGTGATCTCGCGTGTTTCGAGCGTTTCTAAGAGCACAGCTCGGTGTAAATGCGTCAAAAACCTTCATTCTACTCAAATGCACAATATCCATGCGTTAAAAGTCGTCTGGCACAACTGTGGCGAATGAAAAATCGACGAACACCAAAATCGTGATATCGCGTGTTTCGAGCGTTTCTGAGAGCACAGCTCGGTGTAAATGTGTCAAAAACCTTCATTCTACTCAAATACACACGATCCATGTGTTAAAAGTTGTCTGCCACAACCGTGGCGAACGAAACATTGAAGAACACCAAAATAGTGATATCGCGTGTTTCGAGCGTTTCTGAGAGCACAGCTCGGTGTAAACGTGTCAAATACCTTCATTCTACTCAAATACACAAGATCCATGTGTTAAAAGTTGTCTGGCACAGGAGTGGCGAACGAAACTTTGAAAAGTACCAAAATCGAGATATCTCGAGTTTCGAGCGTTCCTGAGAGCATAGCTCGGTGTAAATGTGTAAAAAATCTTCATTCTACTCAAATGTACAAGATCCACGCGTTAAAAGTCGTCTGCCACAGCTGTGGCGAACGAAAAATCGAGGAACACCAAAATCGCGATCTCGCGTGTTTCGAGCGTTTCCGAGAGCACAGTTCGGTGTAAATGTGTCAAAAAACTTCATTCTACTCAAATACACAAAATCCATGTGTTAAAAGTTGTCTGGCACAGCAGTGGCGAACGAAACATTGAAGAACACCAAAATCGTGATATCGCGTGTTTCGAGCGTTTCTGAGAGCACAGTTCGGTGTAGATGTGTCAAAAACCTTCATTCTACTCAAATACACAAGATCCATGTGTTAAAAGTTGTCTGGCACAGCTGTGGCGAACGAAAAATCGACGAACACCAAAATCGTGATATCGAATGTTTCGAGCGTTTCCGAGAGCACAGTTCGGTGTAAATGTGTCAAAAAACTTCATTCTACTCAAATACGCAAAATCCATCTGTTAAAAGTTGTCTGGCACAGCAGTGGCGAACGAAACATTGAAGGACACCAAAATCGTGATATCGCGTGTTTCGAGCGTTTCTGAGAGCACAGTTCGGTGTAGATGTGTCAAAAACCTTCATTCTACTCAAATACACAAGATCCATGTGTTAAAAGTTGTCTGGCACAGCTGTGGCGAACGAAAAATCGACGAACACCAAAATCGTGATATCGCGTGTTTCGAGCGTTTCCGAGAGCACAGTTCGGTGTAAATGTGTCAAAAACCTTCATTCTACTCAAATACACAAGATCCATGTGTTAAAAGTTGTCTGGCACAGCAGTGGCAAATGAAACATTGAAGAACACCAAAATCGTGATCTCGCGTGTTTCGAGCGTTTCTAAGAGCACAGCTCGGTGTAAATGCGTCAAAAACCTTCATTCTACTCAAATGCACAATATCCATGCGTTAAAAGTCGTCTGGCACAGCTGTGGCGAATGAAAAATCGACGAACACCAAAATCGTGATATCGCGTGTTTCGAGCGTTTCTGAGAGCACAGTTCGGTGTAGATGTGTCAAAAACCTTCATTCTACTCAAATACACCAGATCCATGTGTTAAAAGTTGTCTGGCACTGCTGTGGCGAACGAAAAATCGACGAACACCAAAATCGTGATATCGCGTGTTTCGAGCGTTTCTGAGAGCACAGTTCGGTGTAAATGTGTCAAAAACCTTCATTCTACTCAGATACACAAGATCCATGTGTTAAAAGTTGTCTGGCACAGCAGTGGCGAATGAAACATTGAAGAACACCAAAATCGTGATCTCGCGTGTTTCGAGCGTTTCTAAGAGCACAGCTCGGTGTAAATGCGTCAAAAACCTTCATTCTACTCAAATGCACAATATCCATGCGTTAAAAGTCGTCTGGCCCAACTGTGGCGAATGAAAAATCGACGAACACCAAAATCGTGATATCATGTGTTTCGAGCGTTTCTGAGAGCACAGCTCGGTGTAAATGTGTCAAAAACCTTCATTCTACTCAAATACACAAGATCCATGTGTTAAAAGTTGTCTGCCACAACCGTGGAAAAACGAAACATTGAAGAACACCAAAATAGTGATATCGCGTGTTTCGAGCGTTTCTGAGAGCACAGCTCGGTGTAAACGTGTCAAATACCTTCATTCTACTCAAATACACAAGATCCATGTGTTAAAAGTTGTCTGGCACAGGAGTGGCGAACGAAACTTTGAAAAGTACCAAAATCGAGATATCTCGAGTTTCGAGCGTTCCTGAGAGCATAGCTCGGTGTAAATGTGTAAAAAATCTTCATTCTACTCAAATGTACAAGATCCACGCGTTAAAAGTCGTCTGCCACAGCTGTGGCGAACGAAAAATCGAGGAACACCAAAATCGTGATCTTTCGTGTTTCGAGCGTTTCCGAGAGCACAGTTCGGTGTAAATGTGTCAAAAAACTTCATTCTACTCAAATACACAAAATCCATGTGTTAAAAGTTGTCTGGCACAGCAGTGGCGTACGAAACATTGAAGAACACCAAAATCGTGATATCGCGTGTTTCGAGCGTTTCTGAGAGCACAGTTCGGTGTAGATGTGTCAAAAACCTTCATTCTACTCAAATACACAAGATCCACGCGTTAAAAGTCGTCTGCCACAGCTGTGGCGAACGAAAAATCGAGGAACACCAAAATCGCGATCTCGCGTGTTTCGAGCGTTTCCGAGAGCACAGTTCGGTGTAAATGTGTCAAAAAACTTCATTCTACTCAAATACACAAAATCCATGTGTTAAAAGTTGTCTGGCACAGCAGTGGCGAACGAAACATTGAAGAACACCAAAATAGTGATATCGCGTGTTTCGAGCGTTTCTCAGAGCACAGCTCGGTGTAAACGTGTCAAATACCTTCATTCTACTCAAATACACAAGATCCATGTGTTAAAAGTTGTCTGGCACAGGAGTGGCGAACGAAACTTTGAAAAGTACCAAAATCGAGATATCTCGTGTTTCGAGCGTTCCTGAGAGCACAGCTCGGTGTAAAAATGTCAAAAACCTTCATTGTACTTAAATACACAAGATCCATCTGTTAAAAGTTGTCTGGCACAGCAGTGGCGAACGAAACATTGAAGGACACCAAAATCGTGATCTCGCGTGTTTCGAGCGTTTCTAAGAGCACAGCTCGGTGTAAATGCGTCAAAAACCTTCATTCTACTCAAATGCACAATATCCATGCGTTAAAAGTCGTCTGGCACAGCTGTGGCGAATGAAAAATCGACGAACACCAAAATCGTGATATCGCGTGTTTCGAGGGTTTCTGAGAGCACAGCTCGGTGTAAATATGTCAGAAACCTTCATTCTACTCAAATGCACAATATCCATGCGTTAAAAGTCGTCTGGCACAGCTGTGGCGAATGAAAAATCGACGAACGCCAAAATCGTGATATCGCGTGTTTCGAGCGTTTATGAGAGCACAGCTCGGTGTAAATGTGTCAAAAACCTTCATTCTACTCAAATACACAAGATCCATGTGTTAAAAGTTGTCTGGCACAGCTGTGGCGAACGAAAAATCGACGAACACCAAAATCGTGATATCGCGTGTTTGGAGCGTTTAAGAGAGCACAGTTCGGTGTAAATGTGTCAAAAACCTTCATTCTACTCAAATACACAAGATCCATGTGTTAAAAGTTGTCTGGCACAGCAGTGGCGAACGAAACATTGAAGAACACCAAAATCGTGATATCACGTGTTTCGAGCGTTTCTGAGAGCACAGTTCGGTGTAGATGTGTCAAAAACCTTCATGCTACTCAAATACACAAGATCCATGTCTTAAAAGTTGTCTGGCACAGCTGTGGCGAACGAAAAATCGACGAACACCAAAATCGTTATATCGCGTGTTTCGAGCGTTTCTGAGAGCACAGTTCGGTGTAAATGTGTCAAAAACCTTCATTCTACTCAAATACACAAGATCCATGTGTTAAAAGTTGTCTGGCACAGCAGTGGCGAACGAAACATTGAAGAACACCAAAATCGTGATATCGCGTGTTTCGAGCGTTTCTGAGAGCACAGTTCGGTGTAATTGTGTCAAAAACCTTCAGTCTACTCAAATGCACAATATTCATGTGTTAAAAGTCGTCTGCCACAGCTGTGGCGAACGAAAAATCGACGAACACCAAAATCGTGATATCGCGTGTTTCGAGCGTTTCTGAGAGCACAGCTCGGTGTAAATGAGTCAAAAACCTTCATTCTACTCAAATGCACACTATCCATGCGTCAAAAGTCGTCAGGCACAGCTGTGGAGAACGAAACATCGAGGATCACCAAAATCGTGATATCGCGTGTTTCGAGCATTTCTGAGAGCACAGCTCGGTGTAAATGTGTCAAAAACCTTCATTCTACTCAAATACACAAGATCCAAGTGTCAAAAGTTGTCTGGCACTGGTGTGGCGAACGAAACTTTGAACAGCACCAAAATCGTGATATCGCGTGTTTCGAGCGTTTCTCAGAGCACAGTTCGGTGTAGATGTGTCAAAAACCTTCATTCTACTCAAATACACAAGATCCATGTGTTAAAAGTCGTCAGCCACAGCTGTGGCGAACGAAAAATCGACGAACACCAAATCGTGATATCGCGTGTTTCGAGCGTTTCTGAGAGCACAGCTCGGTGTAAATGTATGAAAAACCTTCATTCTACTCAAATGCACATTACCATGCGTTAAAAGTCGTCTGGCACAGCTGTGGCGATCGAAAAATCGACGAACACCAAAATCGTGATATCGCGTGTTTCGAGCGTTTCTGAGAGCACAGCTCGGTGTAAATGTGTCAAAAACCTTCATTCTACTCAAATACACAAGATCCATGTGTTAAACGTTGTCTGAAACAACCGTGGCGAACGAAACATTGAAGAACACCAAAATCGTGATATAGCGTGTTTCGAGCGTTTCTGAAAGCACAGCTCGGTGTGAATGTGTCAAAGACCTTCATTCTGCTCAAACACACAAGATCCATGTGTTAAAAGTCGTCAGCCACAGCTGTGGCGAACGAAAAATCGACGAACACCAAAATCGTGATATCGCGTGTTTCGAGCGTTTCTGAGAGCACAGCTCGGTGTAAATGCGTCAAAAACCTTCATTCTACTCAAATGCACAATATCCATGCGTTAAAAGTCGTCTGGCACAGCTGTGGCGAACGAAAAATCGACGAACACCAAAATCGTGATATCGCGTGTTTCGAGCGTTTCTGAGAGCACAGTTCGGTGTAGATGTGTCAAAAACCTTCATTCTACTCAAATACACAAGATCCATGTGTTAAAAGTTGTCTTTCACAGCTGTGGCGAACGAAAAATCGACGAACACCAAAATCGTGATATCGCGTGTTTCGAGCGTTTCCGAGAGCACAGTTCGGTGTAAATGTGTCAAAAACCTTCATTCTACTGAAATACACAAGATCCATGTGTTAAAAGTTGTCTGGCACAGCAGTGGCGAACGAAACATTGAAGAACACCAAAATCGTGATATCGCGTGTTTCGAGCGTTTCTGAGAGCACAGTTCGGTGTAGATGTGTCAAAAACCTTCATGCTACTCAAATACACAAGATCCATGTGTTAAAAGTTGTCTGGCACAGCTGTGTCGAACGAAAAATCGACGAACACCAAAATCGTGATATCGCGTGTTTCGAGCGTTTCTGAGAGCACAGTTCGGTGTAAACGTGTCAAATACCTTCATTCTACTCAAATACACAAGATCCATGTGTTAAAAGTTGTCTGGCACAGGAGTGGCGAACGAAACTTTGAAAAGTACCAAAATCGAGATATCTCGTGTTTCGAGCGTTCCTCAGAGCACAGCTCGGTGTAAATGTGTCAAAAACCTTCATTGTACTTAAATACACAAGATCCATGTGTTAAAAGTTGTCTGGCACAGCAGTGGCGAATGAAACATTGAAGAACACCAAAATCGTGATCTCGCGCGTTTCGAGCGTTTCTAAGAGCACAGCTCGGTGTAAATGCGTCAAAAACCTTCATTCTACTCAAATGCACAATATACATGCGTTAAAAGTCGTCTGGCCCAACTGTGGCGAATGAAAAATCGACGAACACCAAAATCGTGATATCGCGTGTTTCGAGCGTTTCTGAGAGCACAGATCGGTGTAAATGTGTCAAAAACCTTCATTCTACTCAAATACACAAGATCCATGTGTTAAAAGTTGTCTGCCACAACCGTGGCGAACGAAACATTGAAGAACACCAAAATAGTGATATCGCGTGTTTCGAGCGTTTCTGAGAGCACAGCTCGGTGTAAACGTGTCAAATACCTTCATTCTACTCAAATACACAAGATCCATGTGTTAAAAGTTGTCTGGCACAGGAGTGGCGAACGAAACATTGAAGAACACCAAAATCGTGATATCGCGTGTTTCGAGCGTTTCTGAGAGCACAGTTCGGTGTAGATGTGTCAAAAACCGTCATTCTACTCAAATACACAAGATCCATGTGTTAAAAGTTGTCTGGCACAGCTGTGGCGAACGAAAAATCGACGAACAAAAAAATCGTGATATCGCGTGTTTCGAGCGTTTCCGAGAGCACAGTTCGGTGTAAATGTGTCAAAAACCTTCATTCTACTCAAATACACAAGATCCATGTGTTAAAAGTTGTCTGGCACATCAGTGGCGAACGAAACATTGAAGAACACCAAAATCGTGATATCGCGTGTTTCGAGCGTTTCTGAGAGCACAGTTCGGTGTAGATGTGTCAAAAACCTTCATTCTACTCAAATACACAAGATCCATGTCTTAAAAGTTGTCTGGCACAGCTGTGGCGAACGAAAAATCGACGAACACCAAAATCGTGATATCGCGTGTTTCGAGCGTTTCCGAGAGCACAGTTCGGTGTAAATGTGTCAAAAAACTTCATTCTACTCAAATACACAAAATCCATGTGTTAAAAGTTGTCTGGCACCGCAGTGGCGAACGAAACATTGAAGAACACCAAAATCGTGATATCGCGTGTTTCGAGCGTTTCTGAGAGCACAGTTCGGTGTAGATGTGTCAAAAACCTTCATTCTACTCAAATACACAAGATCCATGTGTTAAAAGTTGTCTGGCACAGCTGTGGCGAACGAAAAATCGACGAACACCAAAATCGTGATATCGCGTGTTTCGAGCGTTTCCGAGAGCACAGTTCGGTGTAAATGTGTCAAAAACCTTCATTCTACTCAAATACACAAGATCCATGTGTTAAAAGTTGTCTGCCACAACCGTGGCGAACGAAACATTGAAGAACACCAAAATAGTGATATCGCGTGTTTCGAGCGTTTCTGAGAGCACAGTTCGGTGTAGATGT
Organism: Pimpla rufipes; assembly: GCA_963932165.1. Lineage (NCBI taxonomy): Eukaryota > Metazoa > Arthropoda > Insecta > Hymenoptera > Ichneumonidae > Pimpla > Pimpla rufipes. The sequence continues at coordinate 1,293,203 of CAWVQF010000007.1, forward strand.
GTCAAAAACCTTCATTCTACTCAAATACACAAGATCCATGTGTTAAAAGTTGTCTGGCACAGCTGTGGCGAACGAAAAATCGACGAACACCAAAATCGTGATATCGCGTGTTTCGAGCGTTTCTGAGAGCACAGTTCGGTGTAAATGTGTCAAAAACCTTCATTCTACTCAAATACACAAGATCCATGTGTTAAAAGTTGTCTGGCACAGCAGTGGCGAACGAAACATGGAAGAACACCAAAATCGTGATATCGCGTGTTTCGAGCGTTTCTGAGAGCACAGTTCGGTGTAGATGTGTCAAAAACCTTCATTCTACTCAAATACACAAGATCCATGTGTTAAAAGTTGTCTGGCACAGCTGTGGCGAACGAAAAATCGACGAACACCAAAATCGTGATATCGCGTGTTTCGAGCGTTTCTGAGAGCACAGCTCGGTGTAAATGTGTAAAAAACCTTCATTCTACTCAAATACACAAGATCCATGTGTCAAAACTTGTCTGGCACATTTGTGGCGAACGAAACTTTGAACAACACCAAAATCGTGAAATCGCGTGTTTCGAACGGTTCTGAGTGCACAGCTCGGTGTAGATGTGTCAAAAACCTTCATTCTACTCAAACACACAAGATCCATGTGTTAAAAGTCGTCAGCCACAGCCGTGGCAAACGAAACATTGAAGAACACCAAAATAGTGATATCGCGTGTTTCGAGCGTTTCTGAGAGCACAGCTCGGTCTAAACGTGTCAAAAACCTTCATTCTACTCAAATACACAAGATCCATGTGTTAAAAGTTGTCTATCACAGCAGTGGCGAACGAAACATTGAAGAACACCAAAATCGTGATGTCGCGTGTTTCGAGCGTTTCTGAGAGCACAGTTCGGTGTAGATGTGTCAAAAACCTTCATTCTACTCAAATACACAAGATCCATGTGTTAAAAGTTGTCTGGCACAGCTGTGGCGAACGAAAAATCTACGAACACCAAAATCGTGATATCGCGTGTTTCGAGCGTTTCCGAGAGCACAGTTCGGTGTAAATGTGTCAAAAAACTTCATTCTACTCAAATACGCAAAATCCATCTGTTAAAAGTTGTCTAGCACAGCAGTGGCGAACGAAACATTGAAGGACACCAAAATCGTGATATCGCGTGTTTCGAGCGTTTCTGAAAGCACAGTTCGGTGTAGATGTGTCAAAAACCTTCATTCTACTCAAATACACAAGATCCATGTGTTAAAAGTTGTCTGGCACAGCTGTGGCGAACGAAAAATCGACGAACACCAAAATCGTGATATCGCGTGTTTCGAGCGTTTCCGAGAGCACAGTTCGGTGTAAATGTGTCAAAAACCTTCATTCTACTCAAATGCACACTATCCATGCGTCAAAAGTCGTCAGGCACAGCTGTGGAGAACGAAACATCGAGGATCACCAAAATCGTGATATCGCGTGTTTCGAGCATTTCTGAGAGCACTGTTCGGTGTAGATGTGTCAAAAACCTTCATTCTACTCAAATACACAAGATCCATGTGTTAAAAGTTGTCTGGCACAGCTGTGGCGAACGAAAAATCGACGAACACCAAAATCGTGATATCGCGTGTTTCGAGCGTTTCCGAGAGCACAGTTCGGTGTAGATGTGTCAAAAACCTTCATTCTACTCAAATACACAAGATCCATGTGTTAAAAGTTGTCTGGCACAGCTGTGGCAAACGGAAAATCGACGAACACCAAAATCGTGATATCGCGTGTTTCGAGCGTTTCCGTGAGCACAGTTCGGTGTAAATGTGTCAAAAACCTTCATTCTACTCAAATACACAAGATCCATGTGTTAAAAGTTGTCTGGCACAGCAGTGGCGAACGAAACTTTGAACAGCACCAAAATCGTGATATCGCGTGTTTCGAGCGTTTCTGAGAGCACAGCTCGGTGTAAATGCGTCAAAAACCTTCATTCTACTCAAATGCACAATATCCATGCGTTAAAAGTCGTCTGGCACAGCTGTGGCGAACGATAAATCGACGAACACCAAAATCGTGATATCGCGTGTTTCGAGCGTTTCTGAGAGCACAGTTCGGTGTAGATGTGTCAAAAACCTTCATTATACTCAAATACACAAGATCCATGTGTTAAAAGTTGTCTGGCACAGCTGTGGCGAACGAAAAATCGACGAACACCAAAATCGTGATATCGCGTGTTTCGAGCGTTTCCGAGAGCACAGTTCGGTGTAAATGTGTCAAAAAACTTCATTCTACTCAAATACACAAAATCCATGTTTTAAACGTTGTCTGCCACAACTGTGGCGAACGAAACATTGAAGAACACCAAAATAGTGATATCGCGTGTTTCGAGCGTTTCTCAGAGCACAGCTCGGTGTAAACGTGTCAAATACCTTCATTCTACTCAAATACACAAGATCCATGTGTTAAAAGTTGTCTGGCACAGGAGTGGCGAACGAAACTTTGAAAAGTACCAAAATCGAGATATCTCGTGTTTCGAGCGTTCCTGAGAGCACAGCTCGGTGTAAAAATGTCAAAAACCTTCATTGTACTTAAATACACAAGATCCATGTGTTAAAAGTTGTCTGGCACAGCAGTGGCGAATGAAACATTGAAGAACACCAAAATCGTGATCTCGCGTGTTTCGAGCGTTTCTAAGAGCACAGCTCGGTGTAAATGCGTCAAAAACCTTCATTCTACTCAAATGCACAATATCCATGCGTTAAAAGTCGTCTGGCACAACTGTGGCGAATGAAAAATCGACGAACACCAAAATCGTGATATCGCGTGTTTCGAGCGTTTCTGAGAGCACAGCTCGGTGTAAATGTGTCAAAAACCTTCATTCTACTCAAATACACACGATCCATGTGTTAAAAGTTGTCTGCCACAACCGTGGCGAACGAAACATTGAAGAACACCAAAATAGTGATATCGCGTGTTTCGAGCGTTTCTGAGAGCACAGCTCGGTGTAAACGTGTCAAATACCTTCATTCTACTCAAATACACAAGATCCATGTGTTAAAAGTTGTCTGGCACAGGAGTGGCGAACGAAACTTTGAAAAGTACCAAAATCGAGATATCTCGAGTTTCGAGCGTTCCTGAGAGCATAGCTCGGTGTAAATGTGTAAAAAATCTTCATTCTACTCAAATGTACAAGATCCACGCGTTAAAAGTCGTCTGCCACAGCTGTGGCGAACGAAAAATCGAGGAACACCAAAATCGCGATCTCGCGTGTTTCGAGCGTTTCCGAGAGCACAGTTCGGTGTAAATGTGTCAAAAAACTTCATTCTACTCAAATACACAAAATCCATGTGTTAAAAGTTGTCTGGCACAGCAGTGGCGAACGAAACATTGAAGAACACCAAAATCGTGATATCGCGTGTTTCGAGCGTTTCTGAGAGCACAGTTCGGTGTAGATGTGTCAAAAACCTTCATTCTACTCAAATACACAAGATCCATGTGTTAAAAGTTGTCTGGCACAGCTGTGGCGAACGAAAAATCGACGAACACCAAAATCGTGATATCGAATGTTTCGAGCGTTTCCGAGAGCACAGTTCGGTGTAAATGTGTCAAAAAACTTCATTCTACTCAAATACGCAAAATCCATCTGTTAAAAGTTGTCTGGCACAGCAGTGGCGAACGAAACATTGAAGGACACCAAAATCGTGATATCGCGTGTTTCGAGCGTTTCTGAGAGCACAGTTCGGTGTAGATGTGTCAAAAACCTTCATTCTACTCAAATACACAAGATCCATGTGTTAAAAGTTGTCTGGCACAGCTGTGGCGAACGAAAAATCGACGAACACCAAAATCGTGATATCGCGTGTTTCGAGCGTTTCCGAGAGCACAGTTCGGTGTAAATGTGTCAAAAACCTTCATTCTACTCAAATACACAAGATCCATGTGTTAAAAGTTGTCTGGCACAGCAGTGGCAAATGAAACATTGAAGAACACCAAAATCGTGATCTCGCGTGTTTCGAGCGTTTCTAAGAGCACAGCTCGGTGTAAATGCGTCAAAAACCTTCATTCTACTCAAATGCACAATATCCATGCGTTAAAAGTCGTCTGGCACAGCTGTGGCGAATGAAAAATCGACGAACACCAAAATCGTGATATCGCGTGTTTCGAGCGTTTCTGAGAGCACAGTTCGGTGTAGATGTGTCAAAAACCTTCATTCTACTCAAATACACCAGATCCATGTGTTAAAAGTTGTCTGGCACTGCTGTGGCGAACGAAAAATCGACGAACACCAAAATCGTGATATCGCGTGTTTCGAGCGTTTCTGAGAGCACAGTTCGGTGTAAATGTGTCAAAAACCTTCATTCTACTCAGATACACAAGATCCATGTGTTAAAAGTTGTCTGGCACAGCAGTGGCGAATGAAACATTGAAGAACACCAAAATCGTGATCTCGCGTGTTTCGAGCGTTTCTAAGAGCACAGCTCGGTGTAAATGCGTCAAAAACCTTCATTCTACTCAAATGCACAATATCCATGCGTTAAAAGTCGTCTGGCCCAACTGTGGCGAATGAAAAATCGACGAACACCAAAATCGTGATATCATGTGTTTCGAGCGTTTCTGAGAGCACAGCTCGGTGTAAATGTGTCAAAAACCTTCATTCTACTCAAATACACAAGATCCATGTGTTAAAAGTTGTCTGCCACAACCGTGGAAAAACGAAACATTGAAGAACACCAAAATAGTGATATCGCGTGTTTCGAGCGTTTCTGAGAGCACAGCTCGGTGTAAACGTGTCAAATACCTTCATTCTACTCAAATACACAAGATCCATGTGTTAAAAGTTGTCTGGCACAGGAGTGGCGAACGAAACTTTGAAAAGTACCAAAATCGAGATATCTCGAGTTTCGAGCGTTCCTGAGAGCATAGCTCGGTGTAAATGTGTAAAAAATCTTCATTCTACTCAAATGTACAAGATCCACGCGTTAAAAGTCGTCTGCCACAGCTGTGGCGAACGAAAAATCGAGGAACACCAAAATCGTGATCTTTCGTGTTTCGAGCGTTTCCGAGAGCACAGTTCGGTGTAAATGTGTCAAAAAACTTCATTCTACTCAAATACACAAAATCCATGTGTTAAAAGTTGTCTGGCACAGCAGTGGCGTACGAAACATTGAAGAACACCAAAATCGTGATATCGCGTGTTTCGAGCGTTTCTGAGAGCACAGTTCGGTGTAGATGTGTCAAAAACCTTCATTCTACTCAAATACACAAGATCCACGCGTTAAAAGTCGTCTGCCACAGCTGTGGCGAACGAAAAATCGAGGAACACCAAAATCGCGATCTCGCGTGTTTCGAGCGTTTCCGAGAGCACAGTTCGGTGTAAATGTGTCAAAAAACTTCATTCTACTCAAATACACAAAATCCATGTGTTAAAAGTTGTCTGGCACAGCAGTGGCGAACGAAACATTGAAGAACACCAAAATAGTGATATCGCGTGTTTCGAGCGTTTCTCAGAGCACAGCTCGGTGTAAACGTGTCAAATACCTTCATTCTACTCAAATACACAAGATCCATGTGTTAAAAGTTGTCTGGCACAGGAGTGGCGAACGAAACTTTGAAAAGTACCAAAATCGAGATATCTCGTGTTTCGAGCGTTCCTGAGAGCACAGCTCGGTGTAAAAATGTCAAAAACCTTCATTGTACTTAAATACACAAGATCCATCTGTTAAAAGTTGTCTGGCACAGCAGTGGCGAACGAAACATTGAAGGACACCAAAATCGTGATCTCGCGTGTTTCGAGCGTTTCTAAGAGCACAGCTCGGTGTAAATGCGTCAAAAACCTTCATTCTACTCAAATGCACAATATCCATGCGTTAAAAGTCGTCTGGCACAGCTGTGGCGAATGAAAAATCGACGAACACCAAAATCGTGATATCGCGTGTTTCGAGGGTTTCTGAGAGCACAGCTCGGTGTAAATATGTCAGAAACCTTCATTCTACTCAAATGCACAATATCCATGCGTTAAAAGTCGTCTGGCACAGCTGTGGCGAATGAAAAATCGACGAACGCCAAAATCGTGATATCGCGTGTTTCGAGCGTTTATGAGAGCACAGCTCGGTGTAAATGTGTCAAAAACCTTCATTCTACTCAAATACACAAGATCCATGTGTTAAAAGTTGTCTGGCACAGCTGTGGCGAACGAAAAATCGACGAACACCAAAATCGTGATATCGCGTGTTTGGAGCGTTTCCGAGAGCACAGTTCGGTGTAAATGTGTCAAAAACCTTCATTCTACTCAAATACACAAGATCCATGTGTTAAAAGTTGTCTGGCACAGCAGTGGCGAACGAAACATTGAAGAACACCAAAATCGTGATATCACGTGTTTCGAGCGTTTCTGAGAGCACAGTTCGGTGTAGATGTGTCAAAAACCTTCATGCTACTCAAATACACAAGATCCATGTCTTAAAAGTTGTCTGGCACAGCTGTGGCGAACGAAAAATCGACGAACACCAAAATCGTTATATCGCGTGTTTCGAGCGTTTCTGAGAGCACAGTTCGGTGTAAATGTGTCAAAAACCTTCATTCTACTCAAATACACAAGATCCATGTGTTAAAAGTTGTCTGGCACAGCAGTGGCGAACGAAACATTGAAGAACACCAAAATCGTGATATCGCGTGTTTCGAGCGTTTCTGAGAGCACAGTTCGGTGTAATTGTGTCAAAAACCTTCAGTCTACTCAAATGCACAATATTCATGTGTTAAAAGTCGTCTGCCACAGCTGTGGCGAACGAAAAATCGACGAACACCAAAATCGTGATATCGCGTGTTTCGAGCGTTTCTGAGAGCACAGCTCGGTGTAAATGAGTCAAAAACCTTCATTCTACTCAAATGCACACTATCCATGCGTCAAAAGTCGTCAGGCACAGCTGTGGAGAACGAAACATCGAGGATCACCAAAATCGTGATATCGCGTGTTTCGAGCATTTCTGAGAGCACAGCTCGGTGTAAATGTGTCAAAAACCTTCATTCTACTCAAATACACAAGATCCAAGTGTCAAAAGTTGTCTGGCACTGGTGTGGCGAACGAAACTTTGAACAGCACCAAAATCGTGATATCGCGTGTTTCGAGCGTTTCTCAGAGCACAGTTCTGTGTAGATGTGTCAAAAACCTTCATTCTACTCAAATACACAAGATCCATGTGTTAAAAGTCGTCAGCCACAGCTGTGGCGAACGAAAAATCGACGAACACCAAATCGTGATATCGCGTGTTTCGAGCGTTTCTGAGAGCACAGCTCGGTGTAAATGTATGAAAAACCTTCATTCTACTCAAATGCACATTACCATGCGTTAAAAGTCGTCTGGCACAGCTGTGGCGATCGAAAAATCGACGAACACCAAAATCGTGATATCGCGTGTTTCGAGCGTTTCTGAGAGCACAGCTCGGTGTAAATGTGTCAAAAACCTTCATTCTACTCAAATACACAAGATCCATGTGTTAAACGTTGTCTGAAACAACCGTGGCGAACGAAACATTGAAGAACACCAAAATCGTGATATAGCGTGTTTCGAGCGTTTCTGAAAGCACAGCTCGGTGTGAATGTGTCAAAGACCTTCATTCTGCTCAAACACACAAGATCCATGTGTTAAAAGTCGTCAGCCACAGCTGTGGCGAACGAAAAATCGACGAACACCAAAATCGTGATATCGCGTGTTTCGAGCGTTTCTGAGAGCACAGCTCGGTGTAAATGCGTCAAAAACCTTCATTCTACTCAAATGCACAATATCCATGCGTTAAAAGTCGTCTGGCACAGCTGTGGCGAACGAAAAATCGACGAACACCAAAATCGTGATATCGCGTGTTTCGAGCGTTTCTGAGAGCACAGTTCGGTGTAGATGTGTCAAAAACCTTCATTCTACTCAAATACACAAGATCCATGTGTTAAAAGTTGTCTTTCACAGCTGTGGCGAACGAAAAATCGACGAACACCAAAATCGTGATATCGCGTGTTTCGAGCGTTTCCGAGAGCACAGTTCGGTGTAAATGTGTCAAAAACCTTCATTCTACTGAAATACACAAGATCCATGTGTTAAAAGTTGTCTGGCACAGCAGTGGCGAACGAAACATTGAAGAACACCAAAATCGTGATATCGCGTGTTTCGAGCGTTTCTGAGAGCACAGTTCGGTGTAGATGTGTCAAAAACCTTCATGCTACTCAAATACACAAGATCCATGTGTTAAAAGTTGTCTGGCACAGCTGTGTCGAACGAAAAATCGACGAACACCAAAATCGTGATATCGCGTGTTTCGAGCGTTTCTGAGAGCACAGTTCGGTGTAAACGTGTCAAATACCTTCATTCTACTCAAATACACAAGATCCATGTGTTAAAAGTTGTCTGGCACAGGAGTGGCGAACGAAACTTTGAAAAGTACCAAAATCGAGATATCTCGTGTTTCGAGCGTTCCTCAGAGCACAGCTCGGTGTAAATGTGTCAAAAACCTTCATTGTACTTAAATACACAAGATCCATGTGTTAAAAGTTGTCTGGCACAGCAGTGGCGAATGAAACATTGAAGAACACCAAAATCGTGATCTCGCGCGTTTCGAGCGTTTCTAAGAGCACAGCTCGGTGTAAATGCGTCAAAAACCTTCATTCTACTCAAATGCACAATATACATGCGTTAAAAGTCGTCTGGCCCAACTGTGGCGAATGAAAAATCGACGAACACCAAAATCGTGATATCGCGTGTTTCGAGCGTTTCTGAGAGCACAGATCGGTGTAAATGTGTCAAAAACCTTCATTCTACTCAAATACACAAGATCCATGTGTTAAAAGTTGTCTGCCACAACCGTGGCGAACGAAACATTGAAGAACACCAAAATAGTGATATCGCGTGTTTCGAGCGTTTCTGAGAGCACAGCTCGGTGTAAACGTGTCAAATACCTTCATTCTACTCAAATACACAAGATCCATGTGTTAAAAGTTGTCTGGCACAGGAGTGGCGAACGAAACATTGAAGAACACCAAAATCGTGATATCGCGTGTTTCGAGCGTTTCTGAGAGCACAGTTCGGTGTAGATGTGTCAAAAACCGTCATTCTACTCAAATACACAAGATCCATGTGTTAAAAGTTGTCTGGCACAGCTGTGGCGAACGAAAAATCGACGAACAAAAAAATCGTGATATCGCGTGTTTCGAGCGTTTCTGAGAGCACAGTTCGGTGTAGATGTGTCAAAAACCTTCATTCTACTCAAATACACAAGATCCATGTGTTAAAAGTTGTCTGGCACAGCTGTGGCGAACGAAAAATCGACGAACACCAAAATCGTGATATCGCGTGTTTCGAGCGTTTCCGAGAGCACAGTTCGGTGTAAATGTGTCAAAAACCTTCATTCTACTCAAATACACAAGATCCATGTGTTAAAAGTTGTCTGGCACAGCAGTGGCAAATGAAACATTGAAGAACACCAAAATCGTGATCTCGCGTGTTTCGAGCGTTTCTAAGAGCACAGCTCGGTGTAAATGCGTCAAAAACCTTCATTCTACTCAAATGCACAATATCCATGCGTTAAAAGTCGTCTGGCACAGCTGTGGCGAATGAAAAATCGACGAACACCAAAATCGTGATATCGCGTGTTTCGAGCGTTTCTGAGAGCACAGTTCGGTGTAGATGTGTCAAAAACCTTCATTCTACTCAAATACACCAGATCCATGTGTTAAAAGTTGTCTGGCACTGCTGTGGCGAACGAAAAATCGACGAACACCAAAATCGTGATATCGCGTGTTTCGAGCGTTTCTGAGAGCACAGTTCGGTGTAAATGTGTCAAAAACCTTCATTCTACTCAGATACACAAGATCCATGTGTTAAAAGTTGTCTGGCACAGCAGTGGCGAATGAAACATTGAAGAACACCAAAATCGTGATCTCGCGTGTTTCGAGCGTTTCTAAGAGCACAGCTCGGTGTAAATGCGTCAAAAACCTTCATTCTACTCAAATGCACAATATCCATGCGTTAAAAGTCGTCTGGCCCAACTGTGGCGAATGAAAAATCGACGAACACCAAAATCGTGATATCATGTGTTTCGAGCGTTTCTGAGAGCACAGCTCGGTGTAAATGTGTCAAAAACCTTCATTCTACTCAAATACACAAGATCCATGTGTTAAAAGTTGTCTGCCACAACCGTGGAAAAACGAAACATTGAAGAACACCAAAATAGTGATATCGCGTGTTTCGAGCGTTTCTGAGAGCACAGCTCGGTGTAAACGTGTCAAATACCTTCATTCTACTCAAATACACAAGATCCATGTGTTAAAAGTTGTCTGGCACAGGAGTGGCGAACGAAACTTTGAAAAGTACCAAAATCGAGATATCTCGAGTTTCGAGCGTTCCTGAGAGCATAGCTCGGTGTAAATGTGTAAAAAATCTTCATTCTACTCAAATGTACAAGATCCACGCGTTAAAAGTCGTCTGCCACAGCTGTGGCGAACGAAAAATCGAGGAACACCAAAATCGTGATCTTTCGTGTTTCGAGCGTTTCCGAGAGCACAGTTCGGTGTAAATGTGTCAAAAAACTTCATTCTACTCAAATACACAAAATCCATGTGTTAAAAGTTGTCTGGCACCGCAGTGGCGAACGAAACATTGAAGAACACCAAAATCGTGATATCGCGTGTTTCGAGCGTTTCTGAGAGCACAGTTCGGTGTAGATGTGTCAAAAACCTTCATTCTACTCAAATACACAAGATCCATGTGTTAAAAGTTGTCTGGCACAGCTGTGGCGAACGAAAAATCGACGAACACCAAAATCGTGATATCGCGTGTTTCGAGCGTTTCCGAGAGCACAGTTCGGTGTAAATGTGTCAAAAACCTTCATTCTACTCAAATACACAAGATCCATGTGTTAAAAGTTGTCTGCCACAACCGTGGCGAACGAAACATTGAAGAACACCAAAATAGTGATATCGCGTGTTTCGAGCGTTTCTGAGAGCACAGTTCGGTGTAGATGTGTCAAAAACCTTCATTCTACTCAAATACACAAGATCCATGTGTTAAAAGTTGTCTGGCACAGCTGTGGCGAACGAAAAATCGACGAACACCAAAATCGTGATATCGCGTGTTTCGAGCGTTTCTGAGAGCACAGTTCGGTGTAAATGTGTCAAAAACCTTCATTCTACTCAAATACACAAGATCCATGTGTTAAAAGTTGTCTGGCACAGCAGTGGCGAACGAAACATGGAAGAACACCAAAATCGTGATATCGCGTGTTTCGAGCGTTTCTGAGAGCACAGTTCGGTGTAGATGTGTCAAAAACCTTCATTCTACTCAAATACACAAGATCCATGTGTTAAAAGTTGTCTGGCACAGCTGTGGCGAACGAAAAATCGACGAACACCAAAATCGTGATATCGCGTGTTTCGAGCGTTTCTGAGAGCACAGCTCGGTGTAAATGTGTAAAAAACCTTCATTCTACTCAAATACACAAGATCCATGTGTCAAAACTTGTCTGGCACATTTGTGGCGAACGAAACTTTGAACAACACCAAAATCGTGAAATCGCGTGTTTCGAACGGTTCTGAGTGCACAGCTCGGTGTAGATGTGTCAAAAACCTTCATTCTACTCAAACACACAAGATCCATGTGTTAAAAGTCGTCAGCCACAGCCGTGGCAAACGAAACATTGAAGAACACCAAAATAGTGATATCGCGTGTTTCGAGCGTTTCTGAGAGCACAGCTCGGTCTAAACGTGTCAAAAACCTTCATTCTACTCAAATACACAAGATCCATGTGTTAAAAGTTGTCTATCACAGCAGTGGCGAACGAAACATTGAAGAACACCAAAATCGTGATGTCGCGTGTTTCGAGCGTTTCTGAGAGCACAGTTCGGTGTAGATGTGTCAAAAACCTTCATTCTACTCAAATACACAAGATCCATGTGTTAAAAGTTGTCTGGCACAGCTGTGGCGAACGAAAAATCTACGAACACCAAAATCGTGATATCGCGTGTTTCGAGCGTTTCCGAGAGCACAGTTCGGTGTAAATGTGTCAAAAAACTTCATTCTACTCAAATACGCAAAATCCATCTGTTAAAAGTTGTCTAGCACAGCAGTGGCGAACGAAACATTGAAGGACACCAAAATCGTGATATCGCGTGTTTCGAGCGTTTCTGAAAGCACAGTTCGGTGTAGATGTGTCAAAAACCTTCATTCTACTCAAATACACAAGATCCATGTGTTAAAAGTTGTCTGGCACAGCTGTGGCGAACGAAAAATCGACGAACACCAAAATCGTGATATCGCGTGTTTCGAGCGTTTCCGAGAGCACAGTTCGGTGTAAATGTGTCAAAAACCTTCATTCTACTCAAATGCACACTATCCATGCGTCAAAAGTCGTCAGGCACAGCTGTGGAGAACGAAACATCGAGGATCACCAAAATCGTGATATCGCGTGTTTCGAGCATTTCTGAGAGCACTGTTCGGTGTAGATGTGTCAAAAACCTTCATTCTACTCAAATACACAAGATCCATGTGTTAAAAGTTGTCTGGCACAGCTGTGGCGAACGAAAAATCGACGAACACCAAAATCGTGATATCGCGTGTTTCGAGCGTTTCCGAGAGCACAGTTCGGTGTAGATGTGTCAAAAACCTTCATTCTACTCAAATACACAAGATCCATGTGTTAAAAGTTGTCTGGCACAGCTGTGGCAAACGGAAAATCGACGAACACCAAAATCGTGATATCGCGTGTTTCGAGCGTTTCCGTGAGCACAGTTCGGTGTAAATGTGTCAAAAACCTTCATTCTACTCAAATACACAAGATCCATGTGTTAAAAGTTGTCTGGCACAGCAGTGGCGAACGAAACTTTGAACAGCACCAAAATCGTGATATCGCGTGTTTCGAGCGTTTCTGAGAGCACAGCTCGGTGTAAATGCGTCAAAAACCTTCATTCTACTCAAATGCACAATATCCATGCGTTAAAAGTCGTCTGGCACAGCTGTGGCGAACGATAAATCGACGAACACCAAAATCGTGATATCGCGTGTTTCGAGCGTTTCTGAGAGCACAGTTCGGTGTAGATGTGTCAAAAACCTTCATTATACTCAAATACACAAGATCCATGTGTTAAAAGTTGTCTGGCACAGCTGTGGCGAACGAAAAATCGACGAACACCAAAATCGTGATATCGCGTGTTTCGAGCGTTTCCGAGAGCACAGTTCGGTGTAAATGTGTCAAAAAACTTCATTCTACTCAAATACACAAAATCCATGTTTTAAACGTTGTCTGCCACAACTGTGGCGAACGAAACATTGAAGAACACCAAAATAGTGATATCGCGTGTTTCGAGCGTTTCTCAGAGCACAGCTCGGTGTAAACGTGTCAAATACCTTCATTCTACTCAAATACACAAGATCCATGTGTTAAAAGTTGTCTGGCACAGGAGTGGCGAACGAAACTTTGAAAAGTACCAAAATCGAGATATCTCGTGTTTCGAGCGTTCCTGAGAGCACAGCTCGGTGTAAAAATGTCAAAAACCTTCATTGTACTTAAATACACAAGATCCATGTGTTAAAAGTTGTCTGGCACAGCAGTGGCGAATGAAACATTGAAGAACACCAAAATCGTGATCTCGCGTGTTTCGAGCGTTTCTAAGAGCACAGCTCGGTGTAAATGCGTCAAAAACCTTCATTCTACTCAAATGCACAATATCCATGCGTTAAAAGTCGTCTGGCACAACTGTGGCGAATGAAAAATCGACGAACACCAAAATCGTGATATCGCGTGTTTCGAGCGTTTCTGAGAGCACAGCTCGGTGTAAATGTGTCAAAAACCTTCATTCTACTCAAATACACACGATCCATGTGTTAAAAGTTGTCTGCCACAACCGTGGCGAACGAAACATTGAAGAACACCAAAATAGTGATATCGCGTGTTTCGAGCGTTTCTGAGAGCACAGCTCGGTGTAAACGTGTCAAATACCTTCATTCTACTCAAATACACAAGATCCATGTGTTAAAAGTTGTCTGGCACAGGAGTGGCGAACGAAACTTTGAAAAGTACCAAAATCGAGATATCTCGAGTTTCGAGCGTTCCTGAGAGCATAGCTCGGTGTAAATGTGTAAAAAATCTTCATTCTACTCAAATGTACAAGATCCACGCGTTAAAAGTCGTCTGCCACAGCTGTGGCGAACGAAAAATCGAGGAACACCAAAATCGCGATCTCGCGTGTTTCGAGCGTTTCCGAGAGCACAGTTCGGTGTAAATGTGTCAAAAAACTTCATTCTACTCAAATACACAAAATCCATGTGTTAAAAGTTGTCTGGCACAGCAGTGGCGAACGAAACATTGAAGAACACCAAAATCGTGATATCGCGTGTTTCGAGCGTTTCTGAGAGCACAGTTCGGTGTAGATGTGTCAAAAACCTTCATTCTACTCAAATACACAAGATCCATGTGTTAAAAGTTGTCTGGCACAGCTGTGGCGAACGAAAAATCGACGAACACCAAAATCGTGATATCGAATGTTTCGAGCGTTTCCGAGAGCACAGTTCGGTGTAAATGTGTCAAAAAACTTCATTCTACTCAAATACGCAAAATCCATCTGTTAAAAGTTGTCTGGCACAGCAGTGGCGAACGAAACATTGAAGGACACCAAAATCGTGATATCGCGTGTTTCGAGCGTTTCTGAGAGCACAGTTCGGTGTAGATGTGTCAAAAACCTTCATTCTACTCAAATACACAAGATCCATGTGTTAAAAGTTGTCTGGCACAGCTGTGGCGAACGAAAAATCGACGAACACCAAAATCGTGATATCGCGTGTTTCGAGCGTTTCCGAGAGCACAGTTCGGTGTAAATGTGTCAAAAACCTTCATTCTACTCAAATACACAAGATCCATGTGTTAAAAGTTGTCTGGCACAGCAGTGGCAAATGAAACATTGAAGAACACCAAAATCGTGATCTCGCGTGTTTCGAGCGTTTCTAAGAGCACAGCTCGGTGTAAATGCGTCAAAAACCTTCATTCTACTCAAATGCACAATATCCATGCGTTAAAAGTCGTCTGGCACAGCTGTGGCGAATGAAAAATCGACGAACACCAAAATCGTGATATCGCGTGTTTCGAGGGTTTCTGAGAGCACAGCTCGGTGTAAATATGTCAGAAACCTTCATTCTATTCAAATGCACAATATCCATGCGTTAAAAGTCGTCTGGCACAGCTGTGGCGAATGAAAAATCGACGAACGCCAAAATCGTGATATCGCGTGTTTCGAGCGTTTATGAGAGCACAGCTCGGTGTAAATGTGTCAAAAACCTTCATTCTACTCAAATACACAAGATCCATGTGTTAAAAGTTGTCTGGCACAGCTGTGGCAAACGAAAAATCGACGAACACCCAAAACGTGATATCGCGTGTTTCGAGCGATTCCGAGAGCACAGTTCGGTGTAAATGTGTCAAAAACCTTCATTCTACTCAAATACACAAGATCCATGTGTTAAAAGTTGTCTGGCACAGCCGTGGCGAACGAAACATTGAAGATCAACAAAATCGTGATATCGCGTGTTTCGAACGTTTCTGAGAGCACAGCACGGTGTAAACGTGTCAAATACCATCATTCTACTCAAACACACAAGATCCATGTGTTAAAAGTCGTCAGCCACAACTGTGGCGAACGAAAAATCGAAGAACACCAAAAACGTGATATCGCGTGTTTCGAGCGTTTCCGAGAGCACAGTTCGGTGTGAATGTGTCAAAAAACTTCATTCTACTCAAATACACAAAATCCATTTGTTAAAAGTTGTCTGGCACAGCAGTGGCGAATGAAACATTGAAGAACACCAAAATCGTGATCTCGCGTGTTTCGAGCGTTTCTAAGAGCACAGCTCGGTGTAAATGCGTCAAAATCCTTCATTCTACTCAAATGCACAATATCCATGCGTTAAAAGTCGTCTGGCACAGCTGTGGCAAACGAAAAATCGACGAACACCAAAATCGTGATATCGCGTGTTTCGAGCGGTTCTGAGAGCACAGCTCGGTGTAAATGTGTCTAAAACCTTCATTCTACTCAAATACACAAGATCCATGTGTTAAAAGTTGTCTGGCACAGCCGTGGCGAACGAAAAATTGAAGATCACCAAAATCGTGATATCGCGTGTTTCGAGCGTTTCTGAGAGCACAGCTAGGTGTAAATGTGTCAAAAACCTTCATTCTACTCAAATGCACAATATCCATGCGTCAAAAGTCGTCAGGCACAGCTGTGGAGAACGAAACATCGAGGATCACCAAAATCGTGATATCGCGTGTTTCGAGCGTTTCTGAGAGCACAGCTCGGTGTAAATGTATGAAAAACCTTCATTCTACTCAAATGCACATGACCATGCGTTAAAAGTCGTCTCCCACAACTGTGGCGAACGAAAAATCGACGAACACCAAAATCGTGATATCGCGTGTTTCGAGCGTTTCTGAGAGCACAGTTCGGTGTAGATGTGTCAAAAACCGTCATTCTACTCAAATACACAAGATCCATGTGTTAAAAGTTGTCTGGCACAGCTGTGGCGAACGAAAAATCGACGAACAAAAAAATCGTGATATCGCGTGTTTCGAGCGTTTCCGAGAGCACAGTTCGGTGTAAATGTGTCAAAAACCTTCATTCTACTCAAATACACAAGATCCATGTGTTAAAAGTTGTCTGGCACATCAGTGGCGAACGAAACATTGAAGAACACCAAAATCGTGATATCGCGTGTTTCGAGCGTTTCTGAGAGCACAGTTCGGTGTAGATGTGTCAAAAACCTTCATTCTACTCAAATACACAAGATCCATGTGTTAAAAGTTGTCTGGCACAGCTGTGGCGAACGAAAAATCGACGAACACCAAAATCGTGATATCGCGTGTTTCGAGCGTTTCCGAGAGCACAGTTCGGTGTAAATGTGTCAAAAAACTTCATTCTACTCAAATACACAAAATCCATGTGTTAAAAGTTGTCTGGCACAGCAGTGGAGAACGAAACATCGAGGATCACCAAAATCGTGATATCGCGTGTTTCGAGCATTTCTGAGAGCACTGTTCGGTGTAGATGTGTCAAAAACCTTCATTCTACTCAAATACACAAGATCCATGTGTTAAAAGTTGTCTGGCACAGCTGTGGCGAACGAAAAATCGACGAACACCAAAATCGTGATATCGCGTGTTTCGAGCGTTTCCGAGAGCACAGTTCGGTGTAGATGTGTCAAAAACCTTCATTCTACTCAAATACACAAGATCCATGTGTTAAAAGTTGTCTGGCACAGCTGTGGCAAACGGAAAATCGACGAACACCAAAATCGTGATATCGCGTGTTTCGAGCGTTTCCGTGAGCACAGTTCGGTGTAAATGTGTCAAAAACCTTCATTCTACTCAAATACACAAGATCCATGTGTTAAAAGTTGTCTGGCACAGCAGTGGCGAACGAAACTTTGAACAGCACCAAAATCGTGATATCGCGTGTTTCGAGCGTTTCTGAGAGCACAGCTCGGTGTAAATGCGTCAAAAACCTTCATTCTACTCAAATGCACAATATCCATGCGTTAAAAGTCGTCTGGCACAGCTGTGGCGAACGATAAATCGACGAACACCAAAATCGTGATATCGCGTGTTTCGAGCGTTTCTGAGAGCACAGTTCGGTGTAGATGTGTCAAAAACCTTCATTATACTCAAATACACAAGATCCATGTGTTAAAAGTTGTCTGGCACAGCTGTGGCGAACGAAAAATCGACGAACACCAAAATCGTGATATCGCGTGTTTCGAGCGTTTCCGAGAGCACAGTTCGGTGTAAATGTGTCAAAAAACTTCATTCTACTCAAATACACAAAATCCATGTTTTAAACGTTGTCTGCCACAACTGTGGCGAACGAAACATTGAAGAACACCAAAATAGTGATATCGCGTGTTTCGAGCGTTTCTCAGAGCACAGCTCGGTGTAAACGTGTCAAATACCTTCATTCTACTCAAATACACAAGATCCATGTGTTAAAAGTTGTCTGGCACAGGAGTGGCGAACGAAACTTTGAAAAGTACCAAAATCGAGATATCTCGTGTTTCGAGCGTTCCTGAGAGCACAGCTCGGTGTAAAAATGTCAAAAACCTTCATTGTACTTAAATACACAAGATCCATGTGTTAAAAGTTGTCTGGCACAGCAGTGGCGAATGAAACATTGAAGAACACCAAAATCGTGATCTCGCGTGTTTCGAGCGTTTCTAAGAGCACAGCTCGGTGTAAATGCGTCAAAAACCTTCATTCTACTCAAATGCACAATATCCATGCGTTAAAAGTCGTCTGGCACAACTGTGGCGAATGAAAAATCGACGAACACCAAAATCGTGATATCGCGTGTTTCGAGCGTTTCTGAGAGCACAGCTCGGTGTAAATGTGTCAAAAACCTTCATTCTACTCAAATACACACGATCCATGTGTTAAAAGTTGTCTGCCACAACCGTGGCGAACGAAACATTGAAGAACACCAAAATAGTGATATCGCGTGTTTCGAGCGTTTCTGAGAGCACAGCTCGGTGTAAACGTGTCAAATACCTTCATTCTACTCAAATACACAAGATCCATGTGTTAAAAGTTGTCTGGCACAGGAGTGGCGAACGAAACTTTGAAAAGTACCAAAATCGAGATATCTCGAGTTTCGAGCGTTCCTGAGAGCATAGCTCGGTGTAAATGTGTAAAAAATCTTCATTCTACTCAAATGTACAAGATCCACGCGTTAAAAGTCGTCTGCCACAGCTGTGGCGAACGAAAAATCGAGGAACACCAAAATCGCGATCTCGCGTGTTTCGAGCGTTTCCGAGAGCACAGTTCGGTGTAAATGTGTCAAAAAACTTCATTCTACTCAAATACACAAAATCCATGTGTTAAAAGTTGTCTGGCACAGCAGTGGCGAACGAAACATTGAAGAACACCAAAATCGTGATATCGCGTGTTTCGAGCGTTTCTGAGAGCACAGTTCGGTGTAGATGTGTCAAAAACCTTCATTCTACTCAAATACACAAGATCCATGTGTTAAAAGTTGTCTGGCACAGCTGTGGCGAACGAAAAATCGACGAACACCAAAATCGTGATATCGAATGTTTCGAGCGTTTCCGAGAGCACAGTTCGGTGTAAATGTGTCAAAAAACTTCATTCTACTCAAATACGCAAAATCCATCTGTTAAAAGTTGTCTGGCACAGCAGTGGCGAACGAAACATTGAAGGACACCAAAATCGTGATATCGCGTGTTTCGAGCGTTTCTGAGAGCACAGTTCGGTGTAGATGTGTCAAAAACCTTCATTCTACTCAAATACACAAGATCCATGTGTTAAAAGTTGTCTGGCACAGCTGTGGCGAACGAAAAATCGACGAACACCAAAATCGTGATATCGCGTGTTTCGAGCGTTTCCGAGAGCACAGTTCGGTGTAAATGTGTCAAAAACCTTCATTCTACTCAAATACACAAGATCCATGTGTTAAAAGTTGTCTGGCACAGCAGTGGCAAATGAAACATTGAAGAACACCAAAATCGTGATCTCGCGTGTTTCGAGCGTTTCTAAGAGCACAGCTCGGTGTAAATGCATCAAAAACCTTCATTCTACTCAAATGCACAATATCCATGCGTTAAAAGTCGTCTGGCACAGCTGTGGCGAATGAAAAATCGACGAACACCAAAATCGTGATATCGCGTGTTTCGAGGGTTTCTGAGAGCACAGCTCGGTGTAAATATGTCAGAAACCTTCATTCTATTCAAATGCACAATATCCATGCGTTAAAAGTCGTCTGGCACAGCTGTGGCGAATGAAAAATCGACGAACGCCAAAATCGTGATATCGCGTGTTTCGAGCGTTTATGAGAGCACAGCTCGGTGTAAATGTGTCAAAAACCTTCATTCTACTCAAATACACAAGATCCATGTGTTAAAAGTTGTCTGGCACAGCTGTGGCAAACGAAAAATCGACGAACACCCAAAACGTGATATCGCGTGTTTCGAGCGATTCCGAGAGCACAGTTCGGTGTAAATGTGTCAAAAACCTTCATTCTACTCAAATACACAAGATCCATGTGTTAAAAGTTGTCTGGCACAGCCGTGGCGAACGAAACATTGAAGATCAACAAAATCGTGATATCGCGTGTTTCGAACGTTTCTGAGAGCACAGCACGGTGTAAACGTGTCAAATACCATCATTCTACTCAAACACACAAGATCCATGTGTTAAAAGTCGTCAGCCACAACTGTGGCGAACGAAAAATCGAAGAACACCAAAAACGTGATATCGCGTGTTTCGAGCGTTTCCGAGAGCACAGTTCGGTGTGAATGTGTCAAAAAACTTCATTCTACTCAAATACACAAAATCCATTTGTTAAAAGTTGTCTGGCACAGCAGTGGCGAATGAAACATTGAAGAACACCAAAATCGTGATCTCGCGTGTTTCGAGCGTTTCTGAGAGCACAGCTAGGTGTAAATGTGTCAAAAACCTTCATTCTACTCAAATGCACAATATCCATGCGTCAAAAGTCGTCAGGCACAGCTGTGGAGAACGAAACATCGAGGATCACCAAAATCGTGATATCGCGTGTTTCGAGCGTTTCTGAGAGCACAGCTCGGTGTAAATGTATGAAAAACCTTCATTCTACTCAAATGCACATGACCATGCGTTAAAAGTCGTCTCCCACAACTGTGGCGAACGAAAAATCGACGAACACCAAAATCGTGATATCGCGTGTTTCGAGCGTTTCTGAGAGCACAGTTCGGTGTAGATGTGTCAAAAACCGTCATTCTACTCAAATACACAAGATCCATGTGTTAAAAGTTGTCTGGCACAGCTGTGGCGAACGAAAAATCGACGAACAAAAAAATCGTGATATCGCGTGTTTCGAGCGTTTCCGAGAGCACAGTTCGGTGTAAATGTGTCAAAAACCTTCATTCTACTCAAATACACAAGATCCATGTGTTAAAAGTTGTCTGGCACATCAGTGGCGAACGAAACATTGAAGAACACCAAAATCGTGATATCGCGTGTTTCGAGCGTTTCTGAGAGCACAGTTCGGTGTAGATGTGTCAAAAACCTTCATTCTACTCAAATACACAAGATCCATGTGTTAAAAGTTGTCTGGCACAGCTGTGGCGAACGAAAAATCGACGAACACCAAAATCGTGATATCGCGTGTTTCGAGCGTTTCCGAGAGCACAGTTCGGTGTAAATGTGTCAAAAAACTTCATTCTACTCAAATACACAAAATCCATGTGTTAAAAGTTGTCTGGCACAGCAGTGGAGAACGAAACATCGAGGATCACCAAAATCGTGATATCGCGTGTTTCGAGCATTTCTGAGAGCACTGTTCGGTGTAGATGTGTCAAAAACCTTCATTCTACTCA
The DNA here is from genome assembly GCA_963932165.1 of Pimpla rufipes. Lineage (NCBI taxonomy): Eukaryota > Metazoa > Arthropoda > Insecta > Hymenoptera > Ichneumonidae > Pimpla > Pimpla rufipes. Next base: position 1,314,536 of record CAWVQF010000007.1, read on the forward strand.
AATACACAAGATCCATGTGTTAAAAGTTGTCTGGCACAGCTGTGGCGAACGAAAAATCGACGAACACCAAAATCGTGATATCGCGTGTTTCGAGCGTTTCCGAGAGCACAGTTCGGTGTAGATGTGTCAAAAACCTTCATTCTACTCAAATACACAAGATCCATGTGTTAAAAGTTGTCTGGCACAGCTGTGGCAAACGGAAAATCGACGAACACCAAAATCGTGATATCGCGTGTTTCGAGCGTTTCCGTGAGCACAGTTCGGTGTAAATGTGTCAAAAACCTTCATTCTACTCAAATACACAAGATCCATGTGTTAAAAGTTGTCTGGCACAGCAGTGGCGAACGAAACTTTGAACAGCACCAAAATCGTGATATCGCGTGTTTCGAGCGTTTCTGAGAGCACAGCTCGGTGTAAATGCGTCAAAAACCTTCATTCTACTCAAATGCAAAATATCCATGCGTTAAAAGTCGTCTGGCACAGCTGTGGCGAACGATAAATCGACGAACACCAAAATCGTGATATCGCGTGTTTCGAGCGTTTCTGAGAGCACAGTTCGGTGTAGATGTGTCAAAAACCTTCATTATACTCAAATACACAAGATCCATGTGTTAAAAGTTGTCTGGCACAGCTGTGGCGAACGAAAAATCGACGAACACCAAAATCGTGATATCGCGTGTTTCGAGCGTTTCCGAGAGCACAGTTCGGTGTAAATGTGTCAAAAAACTTCATTCTACTCAAATACACAAAATCCATGTTTTAAACGTTGTCTGCCACAACTGTGGCGAACGAAACATTGAAGAACACCAAAATAGTGATATCGCGTGTTTCGAGCGTTTCTCAGAGCACAGCTCGGTGTAAACGTGTCAAATACCTTCATTCTACTCAAATACACAAGATCCATGTGTTAAAAGTTGTCTGGCACAGGAGTGGCGAACGAAACTTTGAAAAGTACCAAAATCGAGATATCTCGTGTTTCGAGCGTTCCTGAGAGCACAGCTCGGTGTAAAAATGTCAAAAACCTTCATTGTACTTAAATACACAAGATCCATGTGTTAAAAGTTGTCTGGCACAGCAGTGGCGAATGAAACATTGAAGAACACCAAAATCGTGATCTCGCGTGTTTCGAGCGTTTCTAAGAGCACAGCTCGGTGTAAATGCGTCAAAAACCTTCATTCTACTCAAATGCACAATATCCATGCGTTAAAAGTCGTCTGGCACAACTGTGGCGAATGAAAAATCGACGAACACCAAAATCGTGATATCGCGTGTTTCGAGCGTTTCTGAGAGCACAGCTCGGTGTAAATGTGTCAAAAACCTTCATTCTACTCAAATACACACGATCCATGTGTTAAAAGTTGTCTGCCACAACCGTGGCGAACGAAACATTGAAGAACACCAAAATAGTGATATCGCGTGTTTCGAGCGTTTCTGAGAGCACAGCTCGGTGTAAACGTGTCAAATACCTTCATTCTACTCAAATACACAAGATCCATGTGTTAAAAGTTGTCTGGCACAGGAGTGGCGAACGAAACTTTGAAAAGTACCAAAATCGAGATATCTCGAGTTTCGAGCGTTCCTGAGAGCATAGCTCGGTGTAAATGTGTAAAAAATCTTCATTCTACTCAAATGTACAAGATCCACGCGTTAAAAGTCGTCTGCCACAGCTGTGGCGAACGAAAAATCGAGGAACACCAAAATCGCGATCTCGCGTGTTTCGAGCGTTTCCGAGAGCACAGTTCGGTGTAAATGTGTCAAAAAACTTCATTCTACTCAAATACACAAAATCCATGTGTTAAAAGTTGTCTGGCACAGCAGTGGCGAACGAAACATTGAAGAACACCAAAATCGTGATATCGCGTGTTTCGAGCGTTTCTGAGAGCACAGTTCGGTGTAGATGTGTCAAAAACCTTCATGCTACTCAAATACACAAGATCCATGTGTTAAAAGTTGTCTGGCACAGCTGTGTCGAACGAAAAATCGACGAACACCAAAATCGTGATATCGCGTGTTTCGAGCGTTTCTGAGAGCACAGTTCGGTGTAAACGTGTCAAATACCTTCATTCTACTCAAATACACAAGATCCATGTGTTAAAAGTTGTCTGGCACAGGAGTGGCGAACGAAACTTTGAAAAGTACCAAAATCGAGATATCTCGTGTTTCGAGCGTTCCTCAGAGCACAGCTCGGTGTAAATGTGTCAAAAACCTTCATTGTACTTAAATACACAAGATCCATGTGTTAAAAGTTGTCTGGCACAGCAGTGGCGAATGAAACATTGAAGAACACCAAAATCGTGATCTCGCGCGTTTCGAGCGTTTCTAAGAGCACAGCTCGGTGTAAATGCGTCAAAAACCTTCATTCTACTCAAATGCACAATATACATGCGTTAAAAGTCGTCTGGCCCAACTGTGGCGAATGAAAAATCGACGAACACCAAAATCGTGATATCGCGTGTTTCGAGCGTTTCTGAGAGCACAGATCGGTGTAAATGTGTCAAAAACCTTCATTCTACTCAAATACACAAGATCCATGTGTTAAAAGTTGTCTGCCACAACCGTGGCGAACGAAACATTGAAGAACACCAAAATAGTGATATCGCGTGTTTCGAGCGTTTCTGAGAGCACAGCTCGGTGTAAACGTGTCAAATACCTTCATTCTACTCAAATACACAAGATCCATGTGTTAAAAGTTGTCTGGCACAGGAGTGGCGAACGAAACATTGAAGAACACCAAAATCGTGATATCGCGTGTTTCGAGCGTTTCTGAGAGCACAGTTCGGTGTAGATGTGTCAAAAACCGTCATTCTACTCAAATACACAAGATCCATGTGTTAAAAGTTGTCTGGCACAGCTGTGGCGAACGAAAAATCGACGAACAAAAAAATCGTGATATCGCGTGTTTCGAGCGTTTCTGAGAGCACAGTTCGGTGTAGATGTGTCAAAAACCTTCATTCTACTCAAATACACAAGATCCATGTGTTAAAAGTTGTCTGGCACAGCTGTGGCGAACGAAAAATCGACGAACACCAAAATCGTGATATCGCGTGTTTCGAGCGTTTCCGAGAGCACAGTTCGGTGTAAATGTGTCAAAAACCTTCATTCTACTCAAATACACAAGATCCATGTGTTAAAAGTTGTCTGGCACAGCAGTGGCAAATGAAACATTGAAGAACACCAAAATCGTGATCTCGCGTGTTTCGAGCGTTTCTAAGAGCACAGCTCGGTGTAAATGCGTCAAAAACCTTCATTCTACTCAAATGCACAATATCCATGCGTTAAAAGTCGTCTGGCACAGCTGTGGCGAATGAAAAATCGACGAACACCAAAATCGTGATATCGCGTGTTTCGAGCGTTTCTGAGAGCACAGTTCGGTGTAGATGTGTCAAAAACCTTCATTCTACTCAAATACACCAGATCCATGTGTTAAAAGTTGTCTGGCACTGCTGTGGCGAACGAAAAATCGACGAACACCAAAATCGTGATATCGCGTGTTTCGAGCGTTTCTGAGAGCACAGTTCGGTGTAAATGTGTCAAAAACCTTCATTCTACTCAGATACACAAGATCCATGTGTTAAAAGTTGTCTGGCACAGCAGTGGCGAATGAAACATTGAAGAACACCAAAATCGTGATCTCGCGTGTTTCGAGCGTTTCTAAGAGCACAGCTCGGTGTAAATGCGTCAAAAACCTTCATTCTACTCAAATGCACAATATCCATGCGTTAAAAGTCGTCTGGCCCAACTGTGGCGAATGAAAAATCGACGAACACCAAAATCGTGATATCATGTGTTTCGAGCGTTTCTGAGAGCACAGCTCGGTGTAAATGTGTCAAAAACCTTCATTCTACTCAAATACACAAGATCCATGTGTTAAAAGTTGTCTGCCACAACCGTGGAAAAACGAAACATTGAAGAACACCAAAATAGTGATATCGCGTGTTTCGAGCGTTTCTGAGAGCACAGCTCGGTGTAAACGTGTCAAATACCTTCATTCTACTCAAATACACAAGATCCATGTGTTAAAAGTTGTCTGGCACAGGAGTGGCGAACGAAACTTTGAAAAGTACCAAAATCGAGATATCTCGAGTTTCGAGCGTTCCTGAGAGCATAGCTCGGTGTAAATGTGTAAAAAATCTTCATTCTACTCAAATGTACAAGATCCACGCGTTAAAAGTCGTCTGCCACAGCTGTGGCGAACGAAAAATCGAGGAACACCAAAATCGTGATCTTTCGTGTTTCGAGCGTTTCCGAGAGCACAGTTCGGTGTAAATGTGTCAAAAAACTTCATTCTACTCAAATACACAAAATCCATGTGTTAAAAGTTGTCTGGCACCGCAGTGGCGAACGAAACATTGAAGAACACCAAAATCGTGATATCGCGTGTTTCGAGCGTTTCTGAGAGCACAGTTCGGTGTAGATGTGTCAAAAACCTTCATTCTACTCAAATACACAAGATCCATGTGTTAAAAGTTGTCTGGCACAGCTGTGGCGAACGAAAAATCGACGAACACCAAAATCGTGATATCGCGTGTTTCGAGCGTTTCCGAGAGCACAGTTCGGTGTAAATGTGTCAAAAACCTTCATTCTACTCAAATACACAAGATCCATGTGTTAAAAGTTGTCTGCCACAACCGTGGCGAACGAAACATTGAAGAACACCAAAATAGTGATATCGCGTGTTTCGAGCGTTTCTGAGAGCACAGTTCGGTGTAGATGTGTCAAAAACCTTCATTCTACTCAAATACACAAGATCCATGTGTTAAAAGTTGTCTGGCACAGCTGTGGCGAACGAAAAATCGACGAACACCAAAATCGTGATATCGCGTGTTTCGAGCGTTTCTGAGAGCACAGTTCGGTGTAAATGTGTCAAAAACCTTCATTCTACTCAAATACACAAGATCCATGTGTTAAAAGTTGTCTGGCACAGCAGTGGCGAACGAAACATGGAAGAACACCAAAATCGTGATATCGCGTGTTTCGAGCGTTTCTGAGAGCACAGTTCGGTGTAGATGTGTCAAAAACCTTCATTCTACTCAAATACACAAGATCCATGTGTTAAAAGTTGTCTGGCACAGCTGTGGCGAACGAAAAATCGACGAACACCAAAATCGTGATATCGCGTGTTTCGAGCGTTTCTGAGAGCACAGCTCGGTGTAAATGTGTAAAAAACCTTCATTCTACTCAAATACACAAGATCCATGTGTCAAAACTTGTCTGGCACATTTGTGGCGAACGAAACTTTGAACAACACCAAAATCGTGAAATCGCGTGTTTCGAACGGTTCTGAGTGCACAGCTCGGTGTAGATGTGTCAAAAACCTTCATTCTACTCAAACACACAAGATCCATGTGTTAAAAGTCGTCAGCCACAGCCGTGGCAAACGAAACATTGAAGAACACCAAAATAGTGATATCGCGTGTTTCGAGCGTTTCTGAGAGCACAGCTCGGTCTAAACGTGTCAAAAACCTTCATTCTACTCAAATACACAAGATCCATGTGTTAAAAGTTGTCTATCACAGCAGTGGCGAACGAAACATTGAAGAACACCAAAATCGTGATGTCGCGTGTTTCGAGCGTTTCTGAGAGCACAGTTCGGTGTAGATGTGTCAAAAACCTTCATTCTACTCAAATACACAAGATCCATGTGTTAAAAGTTGTCTGGCACAGCTGTGGCGAACGAAAAATCTACGAACACCAAAATCGTGATATCGCGTGTTTCGAGCGTTTCCGAGAGCACAGTTCGGTGTAAATGTGTCAAAAAACTTCATTCTACTCAAATACGCAAAATCCATCTGTTAAAAGTTGTCTAGCACAGCAGTGGCGAACGAAACATTGAAGGACACCAAAATCGTGATATCGCGTGTTTCGAGCGTTTCTGAAAGCACAGTTCGGTGTAGATGTGTCAAAAACCTTCATTCTACTCAAATACACAAGATCCATGTGTTAAAAGTTGTCTGGCACAGCTGTGGCGAACGAAAAATCGACGAACACCAAAATCGTGATATCGCGTGTTTCGAGCGTTTCCGAGAGCACAGTTCGGTGTAAATGTGTCAAAAACCTTCATTCTACTCAAATGCACACTATCCATGCGTCAAAAGTCGTCAGGCACAGCTGTGGAGAACGAAACATCGAGGATCACCAAAATCGTGATATCGCGTGTTTCGAGCATTTCTGAGAGCACTGTTCGGTGTAGATGTGTCAAAAACCTTCATTCTACTCAAATACACAAGATCCATGTGTTAAAAGTTGTCTGGCACAGCTGTGGCGAACGAAAAATCGACGAACACCAAAATCGTGATATCGCGTGTTTCGAGCGTTTCCGAGAGCACAGTTCGGTGTAGATGTGTCAAAAACCTTCATTCTACTCAAATACACAAGATCCATGTGTTAAAAGTTGTCTGGCACAGCTGTGGCAAACGGAAAATCGACGAACACCAAAATCGTGATATCGCGTGTTTCGAGCGTTTCCGTGAGCACAGTTCGGTGTAAATGTGTCAAAAACCTTCATTCTACTCAAATACACAAGATCCATGTGTTAAAAGTTGTCTGGCACAGCAGTGGCGAACGAAACTTTGAACAGCACCAAAATCGTGATATCGCGTGTTTCGAGCGTTTCTGAGAGCACAGCTCGGTGTAAATGCGTCAAAAACCTTCATTCTACTCAAATGCACAATATCCATGCGTTAAAAGTCGTCTGGCACAGCTGTGGCGAACGATAAATCGACGAACACCAAAATCGTGATATCGCGTGTTTCGAGCGTTTCTGAGAGCACAGTTCGGTGTAGATGTGTCAAAAACCTTCATTATACTCAAATACACAAGATCCATGTGTTAAAAGTTGTCTGGCACAGCTGTGGCGAACGAAAAATCGACGAACACCAAAATCGTGATATCGCGTGTTTCGAGCGTTTCCGAGAGCACAGTTCGGTGTAAATGTGTCAAAAAACTTCATTCTACTCAAATACACAAAATCCATGTTTTAAACGTTGTCTGCCACAACTGTGGCGAACGAAACATTGAAGAACACCAAAATAGTGATATCGCGTGTTTCGAGCGTTTCTCAGAGCACAGCTCGGTGTAAACGTGTCAAATACCTTCATTCTACTCAAATACACAAGATCCATGTGTTAAAAGTTGTCTGGCACAGGAGTGGCGAACGAAACTTTGAAAAGTACCAAAATCGAGATATCTCGTGTTTCGAGCGTTCCTGAGAGCACAGCTCGGTGTAAAAATGTCAAAAACCTTCATTGTACTTAAATACACAAGATCCATGTGTTAAAAGTTGTCTGGCACAGCAGTGGCGAATGAAACATTGAAGAACACCAAAATCGTGATCTCGCGTGTTTCGAGCGTTTCTAAGAGCACAGCTCGGTGTAAATGCGTCAAAAACCTTCATTCTACTCAAATGCACAATATCCATGCGTTAAAAGTCGTCTGGCACAACTGTGGCGAATGAAAAATCGACGAACACCAAAATCGTGATATCGCGTGTTTCGAGCGTTTCTGAGAGCACAGCTCGGTGTAAATGTGTCAAAAACCTTCATTCTACTCAAATACACACGATCCATGTGTTAAAAGTTGTCTGCCACAACCGTGGCGAACGAAACATTGAAGAACACCAAAATAGTGATATCGCGTGTTTCGAGCGTTTCTGAGAGCACAGCTCGGTGTAAACGTGTCAAATACCTTCATTCTACTCAAATACACAAGATCCATGTGTTAAAAGTTGTCTGGCACAGGAGTGGCGAACGAAACTTTGAAAAGTACCAAAATCGAGATATCTCGAGTTTCGAGCGTTCCTGAGAGCATAGCTCGGTGTAAATGTGTAAAAAATCTTCATTCTACTCAAATGTACAAGATCCACGCGTTAAAAGTCGTCTGCCACAGCTGTGGCGAACGAAAAATCGAGGAACACCAAAATCGCGATCTCGCGTGTTTCGAGCGTTTCCGAGAGCACAGTTCGGTGTAAATGTGTCAAAAAACTTCATTCTACTCAAATACACAAAATCCATGTGTTAAAAGTTGTCTGGCACAGCAGTGGCGAACGAAACATTGAAGAACACCAAAATCGTGATATCGCGTGTTTCGAGCGTTTCTGAGAGCACAGTTCGGTGTAGATGTGTCAAAAACCTTCATTCTACTCAAATACACAAGATCCATGTGTTAAAAGTTGTCTGGCACAGCTGTGGCGAACGAAAAATCGACGAACACCAAAATCGTGATATCGAATGTTTCGAGCGTTTCCGAGAGCACAGTTCGGTGTAAATGTGTCAAAAAACTTCATTCTACTCAAATACGCAAAATCCATCTGTTAAAAGTTGTCTGGCACAGCAGTGGCGAACGAAACATTGAAGGACACCAAAATCGTGATATCGCGTGTTTCGAGCGTTTCTGAGAGCACAGTTCGGTGTAGATGTGTCAAAAACCTTCATTCTACTCAAATACACAAGATCCATGTGTTAAAAGTTGTCTGGCACAGCTGTGGCGAACGAAAAATCGACGAACACCAAAATCGTGATATCGCGTGTTTCGAGCGTTTCCGAGAGCACAGTTCGGTGTAAATGTGTCAAAAACCTTCATTCTACTCAAATACACAAGATCCATGTGTTAAAAGTTGTCTGGCACAGCAGTGGCAAATGAAACATTGAAGAACACCAAAATCGTGATCTCGCGTGTTTCGAGCGTTTCTAAGAGCACAGCTCGGTGTAAATGCGTCAAAAACCTTCATTCTACTCAAATGCACAATATCCATGCGTTAAAAGTCGTCTGGCACAGCTGTGGCGAATGAAAAATCGACGAACACCAAAATCGTGATATCGCGTGTTTCGAGGGTTTCTGAGAGCACAGCTCGGTGTAAATATGTCAGAAACCTTCATTCTATTCAAATGCACAATATCCATGCGTTAAAAGTCGTCTGGCACAGCTGTGGCGAATGAAAAATCGACGAACGCCAAAATCGTGATATCGCGTGTTTCGAGCGTTTATGAGAGCACAGCTCGGTGTAAATGTGTCAAAAACCTTCATTCTACTCAAATACACAAGATCCATGTGTTAAAAGTTGTCTGGCACAGCTGTGGCAAACGAAAAATCGACGAACACCCAAAACGTGATATCGCGTGTTTCGAGCGATTCCGAGAGCACAGTTCGGTGTAAATGTGTCAAAAACCTTCATTCTACTCAAATACACAAGATCCATGTGTTAAAAGTTGTCTGGCACAGCCGTGGCGAACGAAACATTGAAGATCAACAAAATCGTGATATCGCGTGTTTCGAACGTTTCTGAGAGCACAGCACGGTGTAAACGTGTCAAATACCATCATTCTACTCAAACACACAAGATCCATGTGTTAAAAGTCGTCAGCCACAACTGTGGCGAACGAAAAATCGAAGAACACCAAAAACGTGATATCGCGTGTTTCGAGCGTTTCCGAGAGCACAGTTCGGTGTGAATGTGTCAAAAAACTTCATTCTACTCAAATACACAAAATCCATTTGTTAAAAGTTGTCTGGCACAGCAGTGGCGAATGAAACATTGAAGAACACCAAAATCGTGATCTCGCGTGTTTCGAGCGTTTCTAAGAGCACAGCTCGGTGTAAATGCGTCAAAATCCTTCATTCTACTCAAATGCACAATATCCATGCGTTAAAAGTCGTCTGGCACAGCTGTGGCAAACGAAAAATCGACGAACACCAAAATCGTGATATCGCGTGTTTCGAGCGGTTCTGAGAGCACAGCTCGGTGTAAATGTGTCTAAAACCTTCATTCTACTCAAATACACAAGATCCATGTGTTAAAAGTTGTCTGGCACAGCCGTGGCGAACGAAAAATTGAAGATCACCAAAATCGTGATATCGCGTGTTTCGAGCGTTTCTGAGAGCACAGCTAGGTGTAAATGTGTCAAAAACCTTCATTCTACTCAAATGCACAATATCCATGCGTCAAAAGTCGTCAGGCACAGCTGTGGAGAACGAAACATCGAGGATCACCAAAATCGTGATATCGCGTGTTTCGAGCGTTTCTGAGAGCACAGCTCGGTGTAAATGTATGAAAAACCTTCATTCTACTCAAATGCACATGACCATGCGTTAAAAGTCGTCTCCCACAACTGTGGCGAACGAAAAATCGACGAACACCAAAATCGTGATATCGCGTGTTTCGAGCGTTTCTGAGAGCACAGTTCGGTGTAGATGTGTCAAAAACCGTCATTCTACTCAAATACACAAGATCCATGTGTTAAAAGTTGTCTGGCACAGCTGTGGCGAACGAAAAATCGACGAACAAAAAAATCGTGATATCGCGTGTTTCGAGCGTTTCCGAGAGCACAGTTCGGTGTAAATGTGTCAAAAACCTTCATTCTACTCAAATACACAAGATCCATGTGTTAAAAGTTGTCTGGCACATCAGTGGCGAACGAAACATTGAAGAACACCAAAATCGTGATATCGCGTGTTTCGAGCGTTTCTGAGAGCACAGTTCGGTGTAGATGTGTCAAAAACCTTCATTCTACTCAAATACACAAGATCCATGTGTTAAAAGTTGTCTGGCACAGCTGTGGCGAACGAAAAATCGACGAACACCAAAATCGTGATATCGCGTGTTTCGAGCGTTTCCGAGAGCACAGTTCGGTGTAAATGTGTCAAAAAACTTCATTCTACTCAAATACACAAAATCCATGTGTTAAAAGTTGTCTGGCACAGCAGTGGAGAACGAAACATCGAGGATCACCAAAATCGTGATATCGCGTGTTTCGAGCATTTCTGAGAGCACTGTTCGGTGTAGATGTGTCAAAAACCTTCATTCTACTCAAATACACAAGATCCATGTGTTAAAAGTTGTCTGGCACAGCTGTGGCGAACGAAAAATCGACGAACACCAAAATCGTGATATCGCGTGTTTCGAGCGTTTCCGAGAGCACAGTTCGGTGTAGATGTGTCAAAAACCTTCATTCTACTCAAATACACAAGATCCATGTGTTAAAAGTTGTCTGGCACAGCTGTGGCAAACGGAAAATCGACGAACACCAAAATCGTGATATCGCGTGTTTCGAGCGTTTCCGTGAGCACAGTTCGGTGTAAATGTGTCAAAAACCTTCATTCTACTCAAATACACAAGATCCATGTGTTAAAAGTTGTCTGGCACAGCAGTGGCGAACGAAACTTTGAACAGCACCAAAATCGTGATATCGCGTGTTTCGAGCGTTTCTGAGAGCACAGCTCGGTGTAAATGCGTCAAAAACCTTCATTCTACTCAAATGCACAATATCCATGCGTTAAAAGTCGTCTGGCACAGCTGTGGCGAACGATAAATCGACGAACACCAAAATCGTGATATCGCGTGTTTCGAGCGTTTCTGAGAGCACAGTTCGGTGTAGATGTGTCAAAAACCTTCATTATACTCAAATACACAAGATCCATGTGTTAAAAGTTGTCTGGCACAGCTGTGGCGAACGAAAAATCGACGAACACCAAAATCGTGATATCGCGTGTTTCGAGCGTTTCCGAGAGCACAGTTCGGTGTAAATGTGTCAAAAAACTTCATTCTACTCAAATACACAAAATCCATGTTTTAAACGTTGTCTGCCACAACTGTGGCGAACGAAACATTGAAGAACACCAAAATAGTGATATCGCGTGTTTCGAGCGTTTCTCAGAGCACAGCTCGGTGTAAACGTGTCAAATACCTTCATTCTACTCAAATACACAAGATCCATGTGTTAAAAGTTGTCTGGCACAGGAGTGGCGAACGAAACTTTGAAAAGTACCAAAATCGAGATATCTCGTGTTTCGAGCGTTCCTGAGAGCACAGCTCGGTGTAAAAATGTCAAAAACCTTCATTGTACTTAAATACACAAGATCCATGTGTTAAAAGTTGTCTGGCACAGCAGTGGCGAATGAAACATTGAAGAACACCAAAATCGTGATCTCGCGTGTTTCGAGCGTTTCTAAGAGCACAGCTCGGTGTAAATGCGTCAAAAACCTTCATTCTACTCAAATGCACAATATCCATGCGTTAAAAGTCGTCTGGCACAACTGTGGCGAATGAAAAATCGACGAACACCAAAATCGTGATATCGCGTGTTTCGAGCGTTTCTGAGAGCACAGCTCGGTGTAAATGTGTCAAAAACCTTCATTCTACTCAAATACACACGATCCATGTGTTAAAAGTTGTCTGCCACAACCGTGGCGAACGAAACATTGAAGAACACCAAAATAGTGATATCGCGTGTTTCGAGCGTTTCTGAGAGCACAGCTCGGTGTAAACGTGTCAAATACCTTCATTCTACTCAAATACACAAGATCCATGTGTTAAAAGTTGTCTGGCACAGGAGTGGCGAACGAAACTTTGAAAAGTACCAAAATCGAGATATCTCGAGTTTCGAGCGTTCCTGAGAGCATAGCTCGGTGTAAATGTGTAAAAAATCTTCATTCTACTCAAATGTACAAGATCCACGCGTTAAAAGTCGTCTGCCACAGCTGTGGCGAACGAAAAATCGAGGAACACCAAAATCGCGATCTCGCGTGTTTCGAGCGTTTCCGAGAGCACAGTTCGGTGTAAATGTGTCAAAAAACTTCATTCTACTCAAATACACAAAATCCATGTGTTAAAAGTTGTCTGGCACAGCAGTGGCGAACGAAACATTGAAGAACACCAAAATCGTGATATCGCGTGTTTCGAGCGTTTCTGAGAGCACAGTTCGGTGTAGATGTGTCAAAAACCTTCATTCTACTCAAATACACAAGATCCATGTGTTAAAAGTTGTCTGGCACAGCTGTGGCGAACGAAAAATCGACGAACACCAAAATCGTGATATCGAATGTTTCGAGCGTTTCCGAGAGCACAGTTCGGTGTAAATGTGTCAAAAAACTTCATTCTACTCAAATACGCAAAATCCATCTGTTAAAAGTTGTCTGGCACAGCAGTGGCGAACGAAACATTGAAGGACACCAAAATCGTGATATCGCGTGTTTCGAGCGTTTCTGAGAGCACAGTTCGGTGTAGATGTGTCAAAAACCTTCATTCTACTCAAATACACAAGATCCATGTGTTAAAAGTTGTCTGGCACAGCTGTGGCGAACGAAAAATCGACGAACACCAAAATCGTGATATCGCGTGTTTCGAGCGTTTCCGAGAGCACAGTTCGGTGTAAATGTGTCAAAAACCTTCATTCTACTCAAATACACAAGATCCATGTGTTAAAAGTTGTCTGGCACAGCAGTGGCAAATGAAACATTGAAGAACACCAAAATCGTGATCTCGCGTGTTTCGAGCGTTTCTAAGAGCACAGCTCGGTGTAAATGCATCAAAAACCTTCATTCTACTCAAATGCACAATATCCATGCGTTAAAAGTCGTCTGGCACAGCTGTGGCGAATGAAAAATCGACGAACACCAAAATCGTGATATCGCGTGTTTCGAGGGTTTCTGAGAGCACAGCTCGGTGTAAATATGTCAGAAACCTTCATTCTATTCAAATGCACAATATCCATGCGTTAAAAGTCGTCTGGCACAGCTGTGGCGAATGAAAAATCGACGAACGCCAAAATCGTGATATCGCGTGTTTCGAGCGTTTATGAGAGCACAGCTCGGTGTAAATGTGTCAAAAACCTTCATTCTACTCAAATACACAAGATCCATGTGTTAAAAGTTGTCTGGCACAGCTGTGGCAAACGAAAAATCGACGAACACCCAAAACGTGATATCGCGTGTTTCGAGCGATTCCGAGAGCACAGTTCGGTGTAAATGTGTCAAAAACCTTCATTCTACTCAAATACACAAGATCCATGTGTTAAAAGTTGTCTGGCACAGCCGTGGCGAACGAAACATTGAAGATCAACAAAATCGTGATATCGCGTGTTTCGAACGTTTCTGAGAGCACAGCACGGTGTAAACGTGTCAAATACCATCATTCTACTCAAACACACAAGATCCATGTGTTAAAAGTCGTCAGCCACAACTGTGGCGAACGAAAAATCGAAGAACACCAAAAACGTGATATCGCGTGTTTCGAGCGTTTCCGAGAGCACAGTTCGGTGTGAATGTGTCAAAAAACTTCATTCTACTCAAATACACAAAATCCATTTGTTAAAAGTTGTCTGGCACAGCAGTGGCGAATGAAACATTGAAGAACACCAAAATCGTGATCTCGCGTGTTTCGAGCGTTTCTGAGAGCACAGCTAGGTGTAAATGTGTCAAAAACCTTCATTCTACTCAAATGCACAATATCCATGCGTCAAAAGTCGTCAGGCACAGCTGTGGAGAACGAAACATCGAGGATCACCAAAATCGTGATATCGCGTGTTTCGAGCGTTTCTGAGAGCACAGCTCGGTGTAAATGTATGAAAAACCTTCATTCTACTCAAATGCACATGACCATGCGTTAAAAGTCGTCTCCCACAACTGTGGCGAACGAAAAATCGACGAACACCAAAATCGTGATATCGCGTGTTTCGAGCGTTTCTGAGAGCACAGTTCGGTGTAGATGTGTCAAAAACCGTCATTCTACTCAAATACACAAGATCCATGTGTTAAAAGTTGTCTGGCACAGCTGTGGCGAACGAAAAATCGACGAACAAAAAAATCGTGATATCGCGTGTTTCGAGCGTTTCCGAGAGCACAGTTCGGTGTAAATGTGTCAAAAACCTTCATTCTACTCAAATACACAAGATCCATGTGTTAAAAGTTGTCTGGCACATCAGTGGCGAACGAAACATTGAAGAACACCAAAATCGTGATATCGCGTGTTTCGAGCGTTTCTGAGAGCACAGTTCGGTGTAGATGTGTCAAAAACCTTCATTCTACTCAAATACACAAGATCCATGTGTTAAAAGTTGTCTGGCACAGCTGTGGCGAACGAAAAATCGACGAACACCAAAATCGTGATATCGCGTGTTTCGAGCGTTTCCGAGAGCACAGTTCGGTGTAAATGTGTCAAAAAACTTCATTCTACTCAAATACACAAAATCCATGTGTTAAAAGTTGTCTGGCACAGCAGTGGAGAACGAAACATCGAGGATCACCAAAATCGTGATATCGCGTGTTTCGAGCATTTCTGAGAGCACTGTTCGGTGTAGATGTGTCAAAAACCTTCATTCTACTCAAATACACAAGATCCATGTGTTAAAAGTTGTCTGGCACAGCTGTGGCGAACGAAAAATCGACGAACACCAAAATCGTGATATCGCGTGTTTCGAGCGTTTCCGAGAGCACAGTTCGGTGTAGATGTGTCAAAAACCTTCATTCTACTCAAATACACAAGATCCATGTGTTAAAAGTTGTCTGGCACAGCTGTGGCAAACGGAAAATCGACGAACACCAAAATCGTGATATCGCGTGTTTCGAGCGTTTCCGTGAGCACAGTTCGGTGTAAATGTGTCAAAAACCTTCATTCTACTCAAATACACAAGATCCATGTGTTAAAAGTTGTCTGGCACAGCAGTGGCGAACGAAACTTTGAACAGCACCAAAATCGTGATATCGCGTGTTTCGAGCGTTTCTGAGAGCACAGCTCGGTGTAAATGCGTCAAAAACCTTCATTCTACTCAAATGCAAAATATCCATGCGTTAAAAGTCGTCTGGCACAGCTGTGGCGAACGATAAATCGACGAACACCAAAATCGTGATATCGCGTGTTTCGAGCGTTTCTGAGAGCACAGTTCGGTGTAGATGTGTCAAAAACCTTCATTATACTCAAATACACAAGATCCATGTGTTAAAAGTTGTCTGGCACAGCTGTGGCGAACGAAAAATCGACGAACACCAAAATCGTGATATCGCGTGTTTCGAGCGTTTCCGAGAGCACAGTTCGGTGTAAATGTGTCAAAAAACTTCATTCTACTCAAATACACAAAATCCATGTTTTAAACGTTGTCTGCCACAACTGTGGCGAACGAAACATTGAAGAACACCAAAATAGTGATATCGCGTGTTTCGAGCGTTTCTCAGAGCACAGCTCGGTGTAAACGTGTCAAATACCTTCATTCTACTCAAATACACAAGATCCATGTGTTAAAAGTTGTCTGGCACAGGAGTGGCGAACGAAACTTTGAAAAGTACCAAAATCGAGATATCTCGTGTTTCGAGCGTTCCTGAGAGCACAGCTCGGTGTAAAAATGTCAAAAACCTTCATTGTACTTAAATACACAAGATCCATGTGTTAAAAGTTGTCTGGCACAGCAGTGGCGAATGAAACATTGAAGAACACCAAAATCGTGATCTCGCGTGTTTCGAGCGTTTCTAAGAGCACAGCTCGGTGTAAATGCGTCAAAAACCTTCATTCTACTCAAATGCACAATATCCATGCGTTAAAAGTCGTCTGGCACAACTGTGGCGAATGAAAAATCGACGAACACCAAAATCGTGATATCGCGTGTTTCGAGCGTTTCTGAGAGCACAGCTCGGTGTAAATGTGTCAAAAACCTTCATTCTACTCAAATACACACGATCCATGTGTTAAAAGTTGTCTGCCACAACCGTGGCGAACGAAACATTGAAGAACACCAAAATAGTGATATCGCGTGTTTCGAGCGTTTCTGAGAGCACAGCTCGGTGTAAACGTGTCAAATACCTTCATTCTACTCAAATACACAAGATCCATGTGTTAAAAGTTGTCTGGCACAGGAGTGGCGAACGAAACTTTGAAAAGTACCAAAATCGAGATATCTCGAGTTTCGAGCGTTCCTGAGAGCATAGCTCGGTGTAAATGTGTAAAAAATCTTCATTCTACTCAAATGTACAAGATCCACGCGTTAAAAGTCGTCTGCCACAGCTGTGGCGAACGAAAAATCGAGGAACACCAAAATCGCGATCTCGCGTGTTTCGAGCGTTTCCGAGAGCACAGTTCGGTGTAAATGTGTCAAAAAACTTCATTCTACTCAAATACACAAAATCCATGTGTTAAAAGTTGTCTGGCACAGCAGTGGCGAACGAAACATTGAAGAACACCAAAATCGTGATATCGCGTGTTTCGAGCGTTTCTGAGAGCACAGTTCGGTGTAGATGTGTCAAAAACCTTCATTCTACTCAAATACACAAGATCCATGTGTTAAAAGTTGTCTGGCACAGCTGTGGCGAACGAAAAATCGACGAACACCAAAATCGTGATATCGAATGTTTCGAGCGTTTCCGAGAGCACAGTTCGGTGTAAATGTGTCAAAAAACTTCATTCTACTCAAATACGCAAAATCCATCTGTTAAAAGTTGTCTGGCACAGCAGTGGCGAACGAAACATTGAAGGACACCAAAATCGTGATATCGCGTGTTTCGAGCGTTTCTGAGAGCACAGTTCGGTGTAGATGTGTCAAAAACCTTCATTCTACTCAAATACACAAGATCCATGTGTTAAAAGTTGTCTGGCACAGCTGTGGCGAACGAAAAATCGACGAACACCAAAATCGTGATATCGCGTGTTTCGAGCGTTTCCGAGAGCACAGTTCGGTGTAAATGTGTCAAAAACCTTCATTCTACTCAAATACACAAGATCCATGTGTTAAAAGTTGTCTGGCACAGCAGTGGCAAATGAAACATTGAAGAACACCAAAATCGTGATCTCGCGTGTTTCGAGCGTTTCTAAGAGCACAGCTCGGTGTAAATGCGTCAAAAACCTTCATTCTACTCAAATGCACAATATCCATGCGTTAAAAGTCGTCTGGCACAGCTGTGGCGAATGAAAAATCGACGAACACCAAAATCGTGATATCGCGTGTTTCGAGGGTTTCTGAGAGCACAGCTCGGTGTAAATATGTCAGAAACCTTCATTCTATTCAAATGCACAATATCCATGCGTTAAAAGTCGTCTGGCACAGCTGTGGCGAATGAAAAATCGACGAACGCCAAAATCGTGATATCGCGTGTTTCGAGCGTTTATGAGAGCACAGCTCGGTGTAAATGTGTCAAAAACCTTCATTCTACTCAAATACACAAGATCCATGTGTTAAAAGTTGTCTGGCACAGCTGTGGCAAACGAAAAATCGACGAACACCCAAAACGTGATATCGCGTGTTTCGAGCGATTCCGAGAGCACAGTTCGGTGTAAATGTGTCAAAAACCTTCATTCTACTCAAATACACAAGATCCATGTGTTAAAAGTTGTCTGGCACAGCCGTGGCGAACGAAACATTGAAGATCAACAAAATCGTGATATCGCGTGTTTCGAACGTTTCTGAGAGCACAGCACGGTGTAAACGTGTCAAATACCATCATTCTACTCAAACACACAAGATCCATGTGTTAAAAGTCGTCAGCCACAACTGTGGCGAACGAAAAATCGAAGAACACCAAAAACGTGATATCGCGTGTTTCGAGCGTTTCCGAGAGCACAGTTCGGTGTGAATGTGTCAAAAAACTTCATTCTACTCAAATACACAAAATCCATTTGTTAAAAGTTGTCTGGCACAGCAGTGGCGAATGAAACATTGAAGAACACCAAAATCGTGATCTCGCGTGTTTCGAGCGTTTCTAAGAGCACAGCTCGGTGTAAATGCGTCAAAATCCTTCATTCTACTCAAATGCACAATATCCATGCGTTAAAAGTCGTCTGGCACAGCTGTGGCAAACGAAAAATCGACGAACACCAAAATCGTGATATCGCGTGTTTCGAGCGGTTCTGAGAGCACAGCTCGGTGTAAATGTGTCTAAAACCTTCATTCTACTCAAATACACAAGATCCATGTGTTAAAAGTTGTCTGGCACAGCCGTGGCGAACGAAAAATTGAAGATCACCAAAATCGTGATATCGCGTGTTTCGAGCGTTTCTGAGAGCACAGCTAGGTGTAAATGTGTCAAAAACCTTCATTCTACTCAAATGCACAATATCCATGCGTCAAAAGTCGTCAGGCACAGCTGTGGAGAACGAAACATCGAGGATCACCAAAATCGTGATATCGCGTGTTTCGAGCGTTTCTGAGAGCACAGCTCGGTGTAAATGTATGAAAAACCTTCATTCTACTCAAATGCACATGACCATGCGTTAAAAGTCGTCTCCCACAACTGTGGCGAACGAAAAATCGACGAACACCAAAATCGTGATATCGCGTGTTTCGAGCGTTTCTGAGAGCACAGTTCGGTGTAGATGTGTCAAAAACCGTCATTCTACTCAAATACACAAGATCCATGTGTTAAAAGTTGTCTGGCACAGCTGTGGCGAACGAAAAATCGACGAACAAAAAAATCGTGATATCGCGTGTTTCGAGCGTTTCCGAGAGCACAGTTCGGTGTAAATGTGTCAAAAACCTTCATTCTACTCAAATACACAAGATCCATGTGTTAAAAGTTGTCTGGCACATCAGTGGCGAACGAAACATTGAAGAACACCAAAATCGTGATATCACGTGTTTCGAGCGTTTCTGAGAGCACAGTTCGGTGTAGATGTGTCAAAAACCTTCATTCTACTCAAATACACAAGATCCATGTGTTAAAAGTTGTCTGGCACAGCTGTGGCGAACGAAAAATCGACGAACACCAAAATCGTGATATCGCGTGTTTCGAGCGTTTCCGAGAGCACAGTTCGGTGTAAATGTGTCAAAAAACTTCATTCTACTCAAATACACAAAATCCATGTGTTAAAAGTTGTCTGGCACAGCAGTGGCGAACGAAACATTGAAGAACACCAAAATCGTGATATCGCGTGTTTCGAGCGTTTCTGAGAGCACAGTTCGGTGTAGATGTGTCAAAAACCTTCATTCTACTCAAATACACAAGATCCATGTGTTAAAAGTTGTCTGGCACAGCTGTGGCGAACGAAAAATCGACGAACACCAAAATCGTGATATCGAATGTTTCGAGCGTTTCCGAGAGCACAGTTCGGTGTAAATGTGTCAAAAAACTTCATTCTACTCAAATACGCAAAATCCATCTGTTAAAAGTTGTCTGGCACAGCAGTGGCGAACGAAACATTGAAGGACACCAAAATCGTGATATCACGTGTTTCGAGCGTTTCTGAGAGCACAGTTCGGTGTAGATGTGTCAAAAACCTTCATTCTACTCAAATACACAAGATCCATGTGTTAAAAGTTGTCTGGCACAGCTGTGGCGAACGAAAAATCGACGAACACCAAAATCGTGATATCGCGTGTTTCGAGCGTTTCCGAGAGCACAGTTCGGTGTAAATGTGTCAAAAACCTTCATTCTACTCAAATACACAAGATCCATGTGTTAAAAGTTGTCTGGCACAGCAGTGGCAAATGAAACATTGAAGAACACCAAAATCGTGATCTCGCGTGTTTCGAGCGTTTCTAAGAGCACAGCTCGGTGTAAATGCGTCAAAAACCTTCATTCTACTCAAATGCACAATATCCATGCGTTAAAAGTCGTCTGGCACAGCTGTGGCGAATGAAAAATCGACGAACACCAAAATCGTGATATCGCGTGTTTCGAGGGTTTCTGAGAGCACAGCTCGGTGTAAATATGTCAGAAACCTTCATTCTATTCAAATGCACAATATCCATGCGTTAAAAGTCGTCTGGCACAGCTGTGGCGAATGAAAAATCGACGAACGCCAAAATCGTGATATCGCGTGTTTCGAGCGTTTATGAGAGCACAGCTCGGTGTAAATGTGTCAAAAACCTTCATTCTATTCAAATACACAAGATCCATGTGTTAAAAGTTGTCTGGCACAGCTGTGGCAAACGAAAAATCGACGAACACCCAAAACGTGATATCGCGTGTTTCGAGCGATTCCGAGAGCACAGTTCGGTGTAAATGTGTCAAAAACCTTCATTCTACTCAAATACACAAGATCCATGTGTTAAAAGTTGTCTGGCACAGCCGTGGCGAACGAAACATTGAAGATCAACAAAATCGTGATATCGCGTGTTTCGAACGTTTCTGAGAGCACAGCACGGTGTAAACGTGTCAAATACCATCATTCTACTCAAACACACAAGATCCATGTGTTAAAAGTCGTCAGCCACAACTGTGGCGAACGAAAAATCGAAGAACACCAAAAACGTGATATCGCGTGTTTCGAGCGTTTCCGAGAGCACAGTTCGGTGTGAATGTGTCAAAAAACTTCATTCTACTCAAATACACAAAATCCATTTGTTAAAAGTTGTCTGGCACAGCAGTGGCGAATGAAACATTGAAGAACACCAAAATCGTGATCTCGCGTGTTTCGAGCGTTTCTAAGAGCACAGCTCGGTGTAAATGCGTCAAAATCCTTCATTCTACTCAAATGCACAATATCCATGCGTTAAAAGTCGTCTGGCACAGCTGTGGCAAACGAAAAATCGACGAACACCAAAATCGTGATATCGCGTGTTTCGAGCGGTTCTGAGAGCACAGCTCGGTGTAAATGTGTCTAAAACCTTCATTCTACTCAAATACACAAGATCCATGTGTTAAAAGTTGTCTGGCACAGCCGTGGCGAACGAAAAATTGAAGATCACCAAAATCGTGATATCGCGTGTTTCGAGCGTTTCTGAGAGCACAGCTAGGTGTAAATGTGTCAAAAACCTTCATTCTACTCAAATGCACAATATCCATGCGTCAAAAGTCGTCAGGCACAGCTGTGGAGAACGAAACATCGAGGATCACCAAAATCGTGATATCGCGTGTTTCGAGCGTTTCTGAGAGCACAGCTCGGTGTAAATGTATGAAAAACCTTCATTCTACTCAAATGCACATGACCATGCGTTAAAAGTCGTCTCCCACAACTGTGGCGAACGAAAAATCGACGAACACCAAAATCGTGATATCGCGTGTTTCGAGCGTTTCTGAGAGCACAGTTCGGTGTAGATGTGTCAAAAACCGTCATTCTACTCAAATACACAAGATCCATGTGTTAAAAGTTGTCTGGCACAGCTGTGGCGAACGAAAAATCGACGAACAAAAAAATCGTGATATCGCGTGTTTCGAGCGTTTCCGAGAGCACAGTTCGGTGTAAATGTGTCAAAAACCTTCATTCTACTCAAATACACAAGATCCATGTGTTAAAAGTTGTCTGGCACATCAGTGGCGAACGAAACATTGAAGAACACCAAAATCGTGATATCGCGTGTTTCGAGCGTTTCTGAGAGCACAGTTCGGTGTAGATGTGTCAAAAACCTTCATTCTACTCAAATACACAAGATCCATGTGTTAAAAGTTGTCTGGCACAGCTGTGGCGAACGAAAAATCGACGAACACCAAAATCGTGATATCGCGTGTTTCGAGCGTTTCCGAGAGCACAGTTCGGTGTAAATGTGTCAAAAAACTTCATTCTACTCAAATACACAAAATCCATGTGTTAAAAGTTGTCTGGCACAGCAGTGGAGAACGAAACATCGAGGATCACCAAAATCGTGATATCGCGTGTTTCGAGCATTTCTGAGAGCACTGTTCGGTGTAGATGTGTCAAAAACCTTCATTCTACTCAAATACACAAGATCCATGTGTTAAAAGTTGTCTGGCACAGCTGTGGCGAACGAAAAATCGACGAACACCAAAATCGTGATATCGCGTGTTTCGAGCGTTTCCGAGAGCACAGTTCGGTGTAGATGTGTCAAAAACCTTCATTCTACTCAAATACACAAGATCCATGTGTTAAAAGTTGTCTGGCACAGCTGTGGCAAACGGAAAATCGACGAACACCAAAATCGTGATATCGCGTGTTTCGAGCGTTTCCGTGAGCACAGTTCGGTGTAAATGTGTCAAAAACCTTCATTCTACTCAAATACACAAGATCCATGTGTTAAAAGTTGTCTGGCACAGCAGTGGCGAACGAAACTTTGAACAGCACCAAAATCGTGATATCGCGTGTTTCGAGCGTTTCTGAGAGCACAGCTCGGTGTAAATGCGTCAAAAACCTTCATTCTACTCAAATGCACAATATCCATGCGTTAAAAGTCGTCTGGCACAGCTGTGGCGAACGATAAATCGACGAACACCAAAATCGTGATATCGCGTGTTTCGAGCGTTTCTGAGAGCACAGTTCGGTGTAGATGTGTCAAAAACCTTCATTATACTCAAATACACAAGATCCATGTGTTAAAAGTTGTCTGGCACAGCTGTGGCGAACGAAAAATCGACGAACACCAAAATCGTGATATCGCGTGTTTCGAGCGTTTCCGAGAGCACAGTTCGGTGTAAATGTGTCAAAAAACTTCATTCTACTCAAATACACAAAATCCATGTTTTAAACGTTGTCTGCCACAACTGTGGCGAACGAAACATTGAAGAACACCAAAATAGTGATATCGCGTGTTTCGAGCGTTTCTCAGAGCACAGCTCGGTGTAAACGTGTCAAATACCTTCATTCTACTCAAATACACAAGATCCATGTGTTAAAAGTTGTCTGGCACAGGAGTGGCGAACGAAACTTTGAAAAGTACCAAAATCGAGATATCTCGTGTTTCGAGCGTTCCTGAGAGCACAGCTCGGTGTAAAAATGTCAAAAACCTTCATTGTACTTAAATACACAAGATCCATGTGTTAAAAGTTGTCTGGCACAGCAGTGGCGAATGAAACATTGAAGAACACCAAAATCGTGATCTCGCGTGTTTCGAGCGTTTCTAAGAGCACAGCTCGGTGTAAATGCGTCAAAAACCTTCATTCTACTCAAATGCACAATATCCATGCGTTAAAAGTCGTCTGGCACAACTGTGGCGAATGAAAAATCGACGAACACCAAAATCGTGATATCGCGTGTTTCGAGCGTTTCTGAGAGCACAGCTCGGTGTAAATGTGTCAAAAACCTTCATTCTACTCAAATACACACGATCCATGTGTTAAAAGTTGTCTGCCACAACCGTGGCGAACGAAACATTGAAGAACACCAAAATAGTGATATCGCGTGTTTCGAGCGTTTCTGAGAGCACAGCTCGGTGTAAACGTGTCAAATACCTTCATTCTACTCAAATACACAAGATCCATGTGTTAAAAGTTGTCTGGCACAGGAGTGGCGAACGAAACTTTGAAAAGTACCAAAATCGAGATATCTCGAGTTTCGAGCGTTCCTGAGAGCATAGCTCGGTGTAAATGTGTAAAAAATCTTCATTCTACTCAAATGTACAAGATCCACGCGTTAAAAGTCGTCTGCCACAGCTGTGGCGAACGAAAAATCGAGGAACACCAAAATCGCGATCTCGCGTGTTTCGAGCGTTTCCGAGAGCACAGTTCGGTGTAAATGTGTCAAAAAACTTCATTCTACTCAAATACACAAAATCCATGTGTTAAAAGTTGTCTGGCACAGCAGTGGCGAACGAAACATTGAAGAACACCAAAATCGTGATATCGCGTGTTTCGAGCGTTTCTGAGAGCACAGTTCGGTGTAGATGTGTCAAAAACCTTCATTCTACTCAAATACACAAGATCCATGTGTTAAAAGTTGTCTGGCACAGCTGTGGCGAACGAAAAATCGACGAACACCAAAATCGTGATATCGAATGTTTCGAGCGTTTCCGAGAGCACAGTTCGGTGTAAATGTGTCAAAAACCTTCATTCTACTCAAATACACAAGATCCATGTGTTAAAAGTTGTCTGGCACATCAGTGGCGAACGAAACATTGAAGAACACCAAAATCGTGATATCGCGTGTTTCGAGCGTTTCTGAGAGCACAGTTCGGTGTAGATGTGTCAAAAACCTTCATTCTACTCAAATACACAAGATCCATGTGTTAAAAGTTGTCTGGCACAGCTGTGGCGAACGAAAAATCGACGAACACCAAAATCGTGATATCGCGTGTTTCGAGCGTTTCCGAGAGCACAGTTCGGTGTAAATGTGTCAAAAAACTTCATTCTACTCAAATACACAAAATCCATGTGTTAAAAGTTGTCTGGCACAGCAGTGGAGAACGAAACATCGAGGATCACCAAAATCGTGATATCGCGTGTTTCGAGCATTTCTGAGAGCACTGTTCGGTGTAGATGTGTCAAAAACCTTCATTCTACTCAAATACACAAGATCCATGTGTTAAAAGTTGTCTGGCACAGCTGTGGCGAACGAAAAATCGACGAACACCAAAATCGTGATATCGCGTGTTTCGAGCGTTTCCGAGAGCACAGTTCGGTGTAGATGTGTCAAAAACCTTCATTCTACTCAAATACACAAGATCCATGTGTTAAAAGTTGTCTGGCACAGCTGTGGCAAACGGAAAATCGACGAACACCAAAATCGTGATATCGCGTGTTTCGAGCGTTTCCGTGAGCACAGTTCGGTGTAAATGTGTCAAAAACCTTCATTCTACTCAAATACACAAGATCCATGTGTTAAAAGTTGTCTGGCACAGCAGTGGCGAACGAAACTTTGAACAGCACCAAAATCGTGATATCGCGTGTTTCGAGCGTTTCTGAGAGCACAGCTCGGTGTAAATGCGTCAAAAACCTTCATTCTACTCAAATGCACAATATCCATGCGTTAAAAGTCGTCTGGCACAGCTGTGGCGAACGATAAATCGACGAACACCAAAATCGTGATATCGCGTGTTTCGAGCGTTTCTGAGAGCACAGTTCGGTGTAGATGTGTCAAAAACCTTCATTATACTCAAATACACAAGATCCATGTGTTAAAAGTTGTCTGGCACAGCTGTGGCGAACGAAAAATCGACGAACACCAAAATCGTGATATCGCGTGTTTCGAGCGTTTCCGAGAGCACAGTTCGGTGTAAATGTGTCAAAAAACTTCATTCTACTCAAATACACAAAATCCATGTTTTAAACGTTGTCTGCCACAACTGTGGCGAACGAAACATTGAAGAACACCAAAATAGTGATATCGCGTGTTTCGAGCGTTTCTCAGAGCACAGCTCGGTGTAAACGTGTCAAATACCTTCATTCTACTCAAATACACAAGATCCATGTGTTAAAAGTTGTCTGGCACAGGAGTGGCGAACGAAACTTTGAAAAGTACCAAAATCGAGATATCTCGTGTTTCGAGCGTTCCTGAGAGCACAGCTCGGTGTAAAAATGTCAAAAACCTTCATTGTACTTAAATACACAAGATCCATGTGTTAAAAGTTGTCTGGCACAGCAGTGGCGAATGAAACATTGAAGAACACCAAAATCGTGATCTCGCGTGTTTCGAGCGTTTCTAAGAGCACAGCTCGGTGTAAATGCGTCAAAAACCTTCATTCTACTCAAATGCACAATATCCATGCGTTAAAAGTCGTCTGGCACAACTGTGGCGAATGAAAAATCGACGAACACCAAAATCGTGATATCGCGTGTTTCGAGCGTTTCTGAGAGCACAGCTCGGTGTAAATGTGTCAAAAACCTTCATTCTACTCAAATACACACGATCCATGTGTTAAAAGTTGTCTGCCACAACCGTGGCGAACGAAACATTGAAGAACACCAAAATAGTGATATCGCGTGTTTCGAGCGTTTCTGAGAGCACAGCTCGGTGTAAACGTGTCAAATACCTTCATTCTACTCAAATACACAAGATCCATGTGTTAAAAGTTGTCTGGCACAGGAGTGGCGAACGAAACTTTGAAAAGTACCAAAATCGAGATATCTCGAGTTTCGAGCGTTCCTGAGAGCATAGCTCGGTGTAAATGTGTAAAAAATCTTCATTCTACTCAAATGTACAAGATCCACGCGTTAAAAGTCGTCTGCCACAGCTGTGGCGAACGAAAAATCGAGGAACACCAAAATCGCGATCTCGCGTGTTTCGAGCGTTTCCGAGAGCACAGTTCGGTGTAAATGTGTCAAAAAACTTCATTCTACTCAAATACACAAAATCCATGTGTTAAAAGTTGTCTGGCACAGCAGTGGCGAACGAAACATTGAAGAACACCAAAATCGTGATATCGCGTGTTTCGAGCGTTTCTGAGAGCACAGTTCGGTGTAGATGTGTCAAAAACCTTCATTCTACTCAAATACACAAGATCCATGTGTTAAAAGTTGTCTGGCACAGCTGTGGCGAACGAAAAATCGACGAACACCAAAATCGTGATATCGAATGTTTCGAGCGTTTCCGAGAGCACAGTTCGGTGTAAATGTGTCAAAAAACTTCATTCTACTCAAATACGCAAAATCCATCTGTTAAAAGTTGTCTGGCACAGCAGTGGCGAACGAAACATTGAAGGACACCAAAATCGTGATATCGCGTGTTTCGAGCGTTTCTGAGAGCACAGTTCGGTGTAGATGTGTCAAAAACCTTCATTCTACTCAAATACACAAGATCCATGTGTTAAAAGTTGTCTGGCACAGCTGTGGCGAACGAAAAATCGACGAACACCAAAATCGTGATATCGCGTGTTTCGAGCGTTTCCGAGAGCACAGTTCGGTGTAAATGTGTCAAAAACCTTCATTCTACTCAAATACACAAGATCCATGTGTTAAAAGTTGTCTGGCACAGCAGTGGCAAATGAAACATTGAAGAACACCAAAATCGTGATCTCGCGTGTTTCGAGCGTTTCTAAGAGCACAGCTCGGTGTAAATGCGTCAAAAACCTTCATTCTACTCAAATGCACAATATCCATGCGTTAAAAGTCGTCTGGCACAGCTGTGGCGAATGAAAAATCGACGAACACCAAAATCGTGATATCGCGTGTTTCGAGGGTTTCTGAGAGCACAGCTCGGTGTAAATATGTCAGAAACCTTCATTCTATTCAAATGCACAATATCCATGCGTTAAAAGTCGTCTGGCACAGCTGTGGCGAATGAAAAATCGACGAACGCCAAAATCGTGATATCGCGTGTTTCGAGCGTTTATGAGAGCACAGCTCGGTGTAAATGTGTCAAAAACCTTCATTCTACTCAAATACACAAGATCCATGTGTTAAAAGTTGTCTGGCACAGCTGTGGCAAACGAAAAATCGACGAACACCCAAAACGTGATATCGCGTGTTTCGAGCGATTCCGAGAGCACAGTTCGGTGTAAATGTGTCAAAAACCTTCATTCTACTCAAATACACAAGATCCATGTGTTAAAAGTTGTCTGGCACAGCCGTGGCGAACGAAACATTGAAGATCAACAAAATCGTGATATCGCGTGTTTCGAACGTTTCTGAGAGCACAGCACGGTGTAAACGTGTCAAATACCATCATTCTACTCAAACACACAAGATCCATGTGTTAAAAGTCGTCAGCCACAACTGTGGCGAACGAAAAATCGAAGAACACCAAAAACGTGATATCGCGTGTTTCGAGCGTTTCCGAGAGCACAGTTCGGTGTGAATGTGTCAAAAAACTTCATTCTACTCAAATACACAAAATCCATTTGTTAAAAGTTGTCTGGCACAGCAGTGGCGAATGAAACATTGAAGAACACCAAAATCGTGATCTCGCGTGTTTCGAGCGTTTCTAAGAGCACAGCTCGGTGTAAATGCGTCAAAATCCTTCATTCTACTCAAATGCACAATATCCATGCGTTAAAAGTCGTCTGGCACAGCTGTGGCAAACGAAAAATCGACGAACACCAAAATCGTGATATCGCGTGTTTCGAGCGGTTCTGAGAGCACAGCTCGGTGTAAATGTGTCTAAAACCTTCATTCTACTCAAATACACAAGATCCATGTGTTAAAAGTTGTCTGGCACAGCCGTGGCGAACGAAAAATTGAAGATCACCAAAATCGTGATATCGCGTGTTTCGAGCGTTTCTGAGAGCACAGCTCGGTGTAAATGTATGAAAAACCTTCATTCTACTCAAATGCACATGACCATGCGTTAAAAGTCGTCTCCCACAACTGTGGCGAACGAAAAATCGACGAACACCAAAATCGTGATATCGCGTGTTTCGAGCGTTTCTGAGAGCACAGTTCGGTGTAGATGTGTCAAAAACCGTCATTCTACTCAAATACACAAGATCCATGTGTTAAAAGTTGTCTGGCACAGCTGTGGCGAACGAAAAATCGACGAACAAAAAAATCGTGATATCGCGTGTTTCGAGCGTTTCCGAGAGCACAGTTCGGTGTAAATGTGTCAAAAACCTTCATTCTACTCAAATACACAAGATCCATGTGTTAAAAGTTGTCTGGCACATCAGTGGCGAACGAAACATTGAAGAACACCAAAATCGTGATATCACGTGTTTCGAGCGTTTCTGAGAGCACAGTTCGGTGTAGATGTGTCAAAAACCTTCATTCTACTCAAATACACAAGATCCATGTGTTAAAAGTTGTCTGGCACAGCTGTGGCGAACGAAAAATCGACGAACACCAAAATCGTGATATCGCGTGTTTCGAGCGTTTCCGAGAGCACAGTTCGGTGTAAATGTGTCAAAAAACTTCATTCTACTCAAATACACAAAATCCATGTGTTAAAAGTTGTCTGGCACAGCAGTGGCGAACGAAACATTGAAGAACACCAAAATCGTGATATCGCGTGTTTCGAGCGTTTCTGAGAGCACAGTTCGGTGTAGATGTGTCAAAAACCTTCATTCTACTCAAATACACAAGATCCATGTGTTAAAAGTTGTCTGGCACAGCTGTGGCGAACGAAAAATCGACGAACACCAAAATCGTGATATCGCGTGTTTCGAGCGTTTCCGAGAGCACAGTTCGGTGTAAATGTGTCAAAAACCTTCATTCTACTGTAACACGGGAAAATTCCGTGCTGCCAAACCGCCGCTCTGCTCGTCCGCTCGACGACGCCTAGACCGATCCGCAGGGCCATAGATAGTTTTTATTATTATTATTAATTTTATTTTATTATTTTTCTCCCGCTTTACGTAATTTATCCACGCTGACGCCGTCGCCGGGGTGAGCCCGGACCGACGAAACTGCGCGGGAGAGAGAGAGACAACGCTGGGATTTCGCCGTTGCCTCGTCGCTACGCCGCCGATCGCTCGGTTGTTTGAGCCTCCCGCCGTCGCCGCCGCCGGAGAGATTTCTGCCGTCGATTTCTCGCGCCACGTCAGCCAACTGTGGCGCGAGCGATTTCAGCTGGAGAAGTCGAAACGCTGCGCGGCACGGCAGAGTTGGCCGCCTGCCTGCCGGCCAGCACTACGAGACGGAGAGGGGATCATTTCCCCGAGCGTGCGAGCGACGCAACACTCTAGGCACTTCCCGAGGAGCCGTCGAGCGAACGGCAGAGCGAGCGAGCGAGCGAGATCGGCGAGGGAATACGGGGGACCGAGACAGCCGGTACGACGAGGACGAGAGTCAAGCCGCTGCAACACGCCTCCCGCGAGCGTAGTCTTCGAGAGGAAAATTGACGAGGACATTGGGTGAGCCTCGCCGCGCGGCGTCAGTATCATTTCTTGTATTTCGTCCGTTCCAACTGTTTCTCTTTGTTATCTTTTTCGGCGCAACATCGCGCACTCGCCGCCTTTGCGCGAGACGGCCGTGTCGACGGGGCTCTTGCGAGCATCCCGCGACGCTGTGACCCTTGCGCACGAGCGCTAGATCTCGGCGACGCGCCCGCGAGGCCTCCGCGCCGAGATTTTCGGAAAAACAGGGCCAGCGCCGGGTGCAGCGGGAGAGGCCTGATCGTCCGGGCGGTCCTGCGGAAAACCCGAGCGCGAGTTCGTCCTAGCTAACGGTCGTTCGGTCGCGGGAAGTTGGCCGTCACGCCGAGGATTGCCGATTATTTATTTATTGTTCTTTTCTTTTGCATCCCGTGACGTAAAATTAGAGTCAGTGTGCGAGGAGGGAAACGGTGCGCGTTCTATATTCTTTTTGTATTAAATTTGCCAATTCCCCTTAGTATATTTCCGAGTCTTTTCCTGTTATAATTTTGTATTTTCGACCAGGGGTTGGTGCGACCGTTATCTCTCCCGCCGCGTGTGAGAGAGAGAGAGAGTGTGTGTGTGTGTGTGTGTGTGTGGCGAGGGCCGCGGCGCGCGCGGTGACTCGCGACCTTGCGAGGGCGGACTTTGTTGCCGAGCAATAGACCGGCGAAACTGCGAGAAACGAAGAAGTGTTTCGTTTCTGCGAGACAGCATTGCGGGAGACTATACTTGAATTATTTTCGTCATTATTAATTTGTCTTGTTTAATAAACGGTTTTGTGAGCTCCCGCAGATTGACCGTTTTCCGGTTGTCACATTATTTCTTGTCCTCTCCGAGATCGTCAACTCATCGCATCCCGCCACTCTACAAAATTGACGGCTGCGGCTAGCCTGGCCAAAGCAGCCGGGTCCTGTCAGCACGCGAGTTCTTCCCGGCGCGAAAGCGCCTGGCGCCCGGGTAAAAAGGGAAGAACTCGGGGGACCTTGGCAGTTTGTGGGGCGGTTTGAAGAATTAGACCAAAAGCCACTACACTACTCAAATACACAAGATCCATGTGTTAAAAGTTGTCTGCCACAACCGTGGCGAACGAAACATTGAAGAACACCAAAATAGTGATATCGCGTGTTTCGAGCGTTTCTGAGAGCACAGTTCGGTGTAGATGTGTCAAAAACCTTCATTCTACTCAAATACACAAGATCCATGTGTTAAAAGTTGTCTGGCACAGCTGTGGCGAACGAAAAATCGACGAACACCAAAATCGTGATATCGCGTGTTTCGAGCGTTTCTGAGAGCACAGTTCGGTGTAAATGTGTCAAAAACCTTCATTCTACTCAAATACACAAGATCCATGTGTTAAAAGTTGTCTGGCACAGCAGTGGCGAACGAAACATGGAAGAACACCAAAATCGTGATATCGCGTGTTTCGAGCGTTTCTGAGAGCACAGTTCGGTGTAGATGTGTCAAAAACCTTCATTCTACTCAAATACACAAGATCCATGTGTTAAAAGTTGTCTGGCACAGCTGTGGCGAACGAAAAATCGACGAACACCAAAATCGTGATATCGCGTGTTTCGAGCGTTTCTGAGAGCACAGCTCGGTGTAAATGTGTAAAAAACCTTCATTCTACTCAAATACACAAGATCCATGTGTCAAAACTTGTCTGGCACATTTGTGGCGAACGAAACTTTGAACAACACCAAAATCGTGAAATCGCGTGTTTCGAACGGTTCTGAGTGCACAGCTCGGTGTAGATGTGTCAAAAACCTTCATTCTACTCAAACACACAAGATCCATGTGTTAAAAGTCGTCAGCCACAGCCGTGGCGAACGAAACATTGAAGAACACCAAAATAGTGATATCGCGTGTTTCGAGCGTTTCTGAGAGCACAGCTCGGTGTAAACGTGTCAAAAACCTTCATTCTACTCAAATACACAAGATCCATGTGTTAAAAGTTGTCTATCACAGCAGTGGCGAACGAAACATTGAAGAACACCAAAATCGTGATGTCGCGTGTTTCGAGCGTTTCTGAGAGCACAGTTCGGTGTAGATGTGTCAAAAACCTTCATTCTACTCAAATACACAAGATCCATGTGTTAAAAGTTGTCTGGCACAGCTGTGGCGAACGAAAAATCGACGAACACCAAAATCGTGATATCGCGTGTTTCGAGCGTTTCCGAGAGCACAGTTCGGTGTAAATGTGTCAAAAAACTTCATTCTACTCAAATACGCAAAATCCATCTGTTAAAAGTTGTCTAGCACAGCAGTGGCGAACGAAACATTGAAGGACACCAAAATCGTGATATCGCGTGTTTCGAGCGTTTCTGAGAGCACAGTTCGGTGTAGATGTGTCAAAAACCTTCATTCTACTCAAATACACAAGATCCATGTGTTAAAAGTTGTCTGGCACAGCTGTGGCGAACGAAAAATCGACGAACACCAAAATCGTGATATCGCGTGTTTCGAGCGTTTCCGAGAGCACAGTTCGGTGTAAATGTGTCAAAAACCTTCATTCTACTCAAATGCACACTATCCATGCGTCAAAAGTCGTCAGGCACAGCTGTGGAGAACGAAACATCGAGGATCACCAAAATCGTGATATCGCGTGTTTCGAGCATTTCTGAGAGCACAGTTCGGTGTAGATGTGTCAAAAACCTTCATTCTACTCAAATACACAAGATCCATGTGTTAAAAGTTGTCTGGCACAGCTGTGGCGAACGAAAAATCGACGAACACCAAAATCGTGATATCGCGTGTTTCGAGCGTTTCCGAGAGCACAGTTCGGTGTAAATGCGTCAAAAACCTTCATTCTACTCAAATGCACAATATCCATGCGTTAAAAGTCGTCTGGCCCAACTGTGGCGAATGAAAAATCGACGAACACCAAAATCGTGATATCATGTGTTTCGAGCGTTTCTGAGAGCACAGCTCGGTGTAAATGTGTCAAAAACCTTCATTCTACTCAAATACACAAGATCCATGTGTTAAAAGTTGTCTGCCACAACCGTGGAGAACGAAACATTGAAGAACACCAAAATAGTGATATCGCGTGTTTCGAGCGTTTCTGAGAGCACAGCTCGGTGTAAACGTGTCAAATACCTTCATTCTACTCAAATACACAAGATCCATGTGTTAAAAGTTGTCTGGCACAGGAGTGGCGAACGAAACTTTGAAAAGTACCAAAATCGAGATATCTCGAGTTTCGAGCGTTCCTGAGAGCATAGCTCGGTGTAAATGTGTAAAAAATCTTCATTCTACTCAAATGTACAAGATCCACGCGATAAAAGTCGTCTGCCACAGCTGTGGCGAACGAAAAATCGAGGAACACCAAAATCGTGATCTTTCGTGTTTCGAGCGTTTCCGAGAGCACAGTTCGGTGTAAATGTGTCAAAAAACTTCATTCTACTCAAATACACAAAATCCATGTGTTAAAAGTTGTCTGGCACAGCAGTGGCGTACGAAACATTGAAGAACACCAAAATCGTGATATCGCGTGTTTCGAGCGTTTCTGAGAGCACAGTTCGGTGTAGATGTGTCAAAAACCTTCATTCTACTCAAATACACAAGATCCATGTGTTAAAAGTTGTCTGGCACAGCTGTGGCGAACGAAAAATCGACGAACAAAAAAATCGTGATATCGCGTGTTTCGAGCGTTTCCGAGAGCACAGTTCGGTGTAAATGTGTCAAAAAACTTCATTCTACTCAAATACACAAAATCCATGTGTTAAAAGTTGTCTGGCACAGCAGTGGCGAACGAAACATTGAAGAACACCAAAATCGTGATATCGCGTGTTTCGAGCGTTTCTGAGAGCACAGTTCGGTGTAGATGTGTCAAAAACCTTCATTCTACTCAAATACACAAGATCCATGTGTTAAAAGTTGTCTGGCACAGCTGTGGCGAACGAAAAATCGACGAACACCAAAATCGTGATATCGCGTGTTTCGAGCGTTTCCGAGAGCACAGTTCGGTGTAGATATGTCAAAAACCTTCATGCTACTCAAATACACAAGATCCATGTGTTAAAAGTTGTCTGGCACAGCTGTGGCGAACGAAAAATCGACGAACACCAAAATCGTGATATCGCGTGTTTCGAGCGTTTCTGAGAGCACAGTTCGGTGTAAATGTGTCAAAAACCTTCATTCTACTCAAATACACAAGATCCATGTGTTAAAAGTCGTCAGCCACAGCTGTGGCGAACGAAACTTTGAACAGCACCAAAATCGTGATATCGCGTGTTTCGAGCGTTTCTGAGAGCACAGCTCGGTGTAAATGCGTCAAAAACCTTCATTCTACTCAAATGCACAATATCCATGCGTTAAAAGTCGTCTGGCACAGCTGTGGCGAACGATAAATCGACGAACACCAAAATCGTGATATCGCGTGTTTCGAGCGTTTCTGAGAGCACAGTTCGGTGTAGATGTGTCAAAAACCTTCATTATACTCAAATACACAAGATCCATGTGTTAAAAGTTGTCTGGCACAGCTGTGGCGAACGAAAAATCGACGAACACCAAAATCGTGATATCGCGTGTTTCGAGCGTTTCCGAGAGCACAGTTCGGTGTAAATGTGTCAAAAAACTTCATTCTACTCAAATACACAAAATCCATGTTTTAAACGTTGTCTGCCACAACTGTGGCGAACGAAACATTGAAGAACACCAAAATAGTGATATCGCGTGTTTCGAGCGTTTCTCAGAGCACAGCTCGGTGTAAACGTGTCAAATACCTTCATTCTACTCAAATACACAAGATCCATGTGTTAAAAGTTGTCTGGCACAGGAGTGGCGAACGAAACTTTGAAAAGTACCAAAATCGAGATATCTCGTGTTTCGAGCGTTCCTGAGAGCACAGCTCGGTGTAAAAATGTCAAAAACCTTCATTGTACTTAAATACACAAGATCCATGTGTTAAAAGTTGTCTGGCACAGCAGTGGCGAATGAAACATTGAAGAACACCAAAATCGTGATCTCGCGTGTTTCGAGCGTTTCTAAGAGCACAGCTCGGTGTAAATGCGTCAAAAACCTTCATTCTACTCAAATGCACAATATCCATGCGTTAAAAGTCGTCTGGCACAACTGTGCCGAATGAAAAATCGACGAAGACCAAAATCGTGATATCGCGTGTTTCGAGCGTTTCTGAGAGCACAGCTCGGTGTAAATGTGTCAAAAACCTTCATTCTACTCAAATACACACGATCCATGTGTTAAAAGTTGTCTGCCACAACCGTGGCGAACGAAACATTGAAGAACACCAAAATAGTGATATCGCGTGTTTCGAGCGTTTCTGAGAGCACAGCTCGGTGTAAACGTGTCAAATACCTTCATTCTACTCAAATACACAAGATCCATGTGTTAAAAGTTGTCTGGCACAGGAGTGGCGAACGAAACTTTGAAAAGTACCAAAATCGAGATATCTCGAGTTTCGAACGTTCCTGAGAGCATAGCTCGGTGTAAATGTGTAAAAAATCTTCATTCTACTCAAATGTACAAGATCCACGCGTTAAAAGTCGTCTGCCACAGCTGTGGCGAACGAAAAATCGAGGAACACCAAAATCGCGATCTCGCGTGTTTCGAGCGTTTCCGAGAGCACAGTTCGGTGTAAATGTGTCAAAAAACTTCATTCTACTCAAATACACAAAATCCATGTGTTAAAAGTTGTCTGGCACAGCAGTGGCGAACGAAACATTGAAGAACACCAAAATCGTGATATCGCGTGTTTCGAGCGTTTCTGAGAGCACAGTTCGGTGTAGATGTGTCAAAAACCTTCATTCTACTCAAATACACAAGATCCATGTGTTAAAAGTTGTCTGGCACAGCTGTGGCGAACGAAAAATCGACGAACACCAAAATCGTGATATCGAATGTTTCGAGCGTTTCCGAGAGCACAGTTCGGTGTAAATGTGTCAAAAAAATTCATTCTACTCAAATACGCAAAATCCATCTGTTAAAAGTTGTCTGGCACAGCAGTGGCGAACGAAACATTGAAGGACACCAAAATCGTGATATCGCGTGTTTCGACCGTTTCTGAGAGCACAGTTCGGTGTAGATGTGTCAAAAACCTTCATTCTACTCAAATACACAAGATCCATGTGTTAAAAGTTGTCTGGCACAGCTGTGGCGAACGAAAAATCGACGAACACCAAAATCGTGATATCGCGTGTTTCGAGCGTTTCCGAGAGCACAGTTCGGTGTAAATGTGTCAAAAACCTTCATTCTACTCAAATACACAAGATCCATGTGTTAAAAGTTGTCTGGCACAGCAGTGGCAAATGAAACATTGAAGAACACCAAAATCGTGATCTCGCGTGTTTCGAGCGTTTCTAAGAGCACAGCTCGGTGTAAATGCGTCAAAAACCTTCATTCTACTCAAATGCACAATATCCATGCGTTAAAAGTCGTCTGGCACAGCTGTGGCGAATGAAAAATCGACGAACACCAAAATCGTGATATCGCGTGTTTCGAGGGTTTCTGAGAGCACAGCTCGGTGTAAATATGTCAGAAACCTTCATTCTATTCAAATGCACAATATCCATGCGTTAAAAGTCGTCTGGCACAGCTGTGGCGAATGAAAAATCGACGAACGCCAAAATCGTGATATCGCGTGTTTCGAGCGTTTATGAGAGCACAGCTCGGTGTAAATGTGTCAAAAACCTTCATTCTACCCAAATACACAAGATCCATGTGTTAAAAGTTGTCTGGCACAGCTGTGGCGAACGAAAAATCGACGAACACCAAAATCGTGATATCGCGTGTTTCGAGCGTTTCCGAGAGCACAGTTCGGTGTAAATGTGTCAAAAACCTTCATTCTACTCAAATACACAAGATCCATTTGTTAAAAGTTGTCTGGCACAGCAGTGGCGAACGAAACATTGAAGAACACCAAAATCGTGATATCGCGTGTTTCGAGCGTTTCTGAGAGCACAGTTCGGTGTGAATGTGTCAAAAACCTTCGTTCTGCTCAAACACACAAGATCCACGCGTTAAACGTCGTCTGCCACAGCTGTGGCGAACGAAAAATCGAGGAACACCAAAATCGTGATCTCGCGTGTTTCGAGCGTTTCTGAGAGCACAGCTCGGTGTAAATGTGTAAAAAACCTTCATTCTACTCAAATGCACAATATTCATGCGTTAAAAGTCGTCTGGCACAGCTGTGGCGAACGAAAAATCGACGAACACCAAAATCGTGTTATCGCGTGTTTCGAGCGTTTCTGAGAGCACAGCTCGGTGTAAATGTGTCAAAAACCTTCATTCTACTCAAATACACAAGATCCATGTGTCAAAACTTGTCTGGCACAGGTGTGGCGAACGAAACTTTGAACAGCACCAAAATCGTGAAATCGCGTGTTTCGAACGGTTCTGAGTGCACAGCTCGGTGTAAATGTGTCAAAAACCTTCATTCTACTCAAACACACAAGATCCATGTGTTAAAAGTCGTCAGCCATAGCTGTGGCGAACGAAAAATCGACGAACACCAAAATCGTGATATCGCGTGTTTCGAGCGTTTCTGAGAGCACAGCTCGGTGTAAATGCGTCAAAAACCTTCATTCTACTCAAATGCACAATATCCATGCGTTAAAAGTCGTCTGGCACAGCTGTGGCGAACGAAAAATCGACGAACACCAAAATCGTGATATCGCGTGTTTCGAGGGTTTCTGAGAGCACAGCTCGGTGTAAATATGTCAGAAACCTTCATTCTACTCAAATGCACAACATCCATGTGTCAAAAGTTGTCAGCCACAGCTGTGGCGAACGAAAAATCGACGAACACCAAAATCGTGATATCGCGTGTTTCGAGCGTTTCTGAGAGCACAGCTCGGTGTAAATGTGTCAAAAACCTTCATTGTACTTAAATACACAAGATCCATGTGTTAAAAGTTGTCTGGCACAGCAGTGGCGAACGAAACTTTGAACAGTACCAAAATCGAGATATCTCGTGTTTCGAGCGTTCCAGAGAGCATAGCTCGGTATAAATGTGTCAAAAATCTTCAGTCTACTCAAATGCACAATATTCATGCGTTAAACGTCGTCTGCCACAGCTGTGGCGAACGAAAAAGCGAAGAACGCCAAAATCGTGATATCGCGTGTTTCGAGCGTTTCTGAGAGCACAGCTCGGTGTAAATGTATGAAAAACCTTCATTCTACTCAAATGCACATTATCCATGCGTTAAAAGTCGTCTGCCACAACTGTGGCGAACGAAAAAGCGAAGGACACCAAAATCGTGATATCGCGTGTTTCGAGCGTTTCTGAGAGCACAGTTCGGTGTAAATGTGTCAAAAACCTTCATTCTACTCAAATACACAAGATCCATGTGTTAAAAGTTGTCTGGCACAGCCGTGGCGAACGAAACATTGAAGAACACCAAAATCGTGATATCGCGTGTTTCGAGCGTTTCTGAGAGCACAGTTCGGTGTAGATGTGTCAAAAACCTTCATTCTACTCAAATACACAAGATCCATGTGTTAAAAGTTGTCTGGCACAGCTGTGGCAAACGAAAAATCGACGAACACCCAAAACGTGATATCGCGTGTTTCGAGCGATTCCGAGAGCACAGTTCGGTGTAAATGTGTCAAAAACCTTCATTCTACTCAAATACACAAGATCCATGTGTTAAAAGTTGTCTGGCACAGCCGTGGCGAACGAAACATTGAAGATCAACAAAATCGTGATATCGCGTGTTTCGAACGTTTCTGAGAGCACAGCACGGTGTAAACGTGTCAAATACCATCATTCTACTCAAACACACAAGATCCATGTGTTAAAAGTCGTCAGCCACAACTGTGGCGAACGAAAAATCGAAGAACACCAAAATCGTGATATCGCGTGTTTCGAGCGTTTCCGAGAGCACAGTTCGGTGTGAATGTGTCAAAAAACTTCATTCTACTCAAATACACAAAATCCATTTGTTAAAAGTTGTCTGGCACAGCAGTGGCGAATGAAACATTGAAGAACACCAAAATCGTGATCTCGCGTGTTTCGAGCGTTTCTAAGAGCACAGCTCGGTGTAAATGCGTCAAAATCCTTCATTCTACTCAAATGCACAATATCCATGCGTTAAAAGTCGTCTGGCACAGCTGTGGCAAACGAAAAATCGACGAACACCAAAATCGTGATATCGCGTGTTTCGAGCGGTTCTGAGAGCACAGCTCGGTGTAAATGTGTCTAAAACCTTCATTCTACTCAAATACACAAGATCCATGTGTTAAATGTTGTCTGGCACAGCCGTGGCGAACGAAAAATTGAAGATCACCAAAATCGTGATATCGCGTGTTTCGAGCGTTTCTGAGAGCACAGCTAGGTGTAAATGTGTCAAAAACCTTCATTCTACTCAAATGCACAATATCCATGCGTCAAAAGTCGTCAGGCACAGCTGTGGAGAACGAAACATCGAGGATCACCAAAATCGTGATATCGCGTGTTTCGAGCGTTTCTGAGAGCACAGCTCGGTGTAAATGTATGAAAAACCTTCATTCTACTCAAATGCACATGACCATGCGTTAAAAGTCGTCTCCCACAACTGTGGCGAACGAAAAATCGACGAACACCAAAATCGTGATATCGCGTGTTTCGAGCGTTTCTGAGAGCACAGTTCGGTGTAAATGTGTCAAAAACCTTCATTCTGCTCAAATACACAAAATCCATGTGTTAAAAGTTGTCTTGCACAGCAGTGGCGAATGAAACATTGAAGAACACCAAAATCGTGATCTCGCGTGTTTCGAGCGTTTCTAAGAGCACAGCTCGGTGTAAATGCGTCAAAAACCTTCATTCTACTCAAATGCACAATATCCATGCGTTAAAAGTCGTCTGGCACTGCTGTGGCGAATGAAAAATCGACGAACACCAAAATCGTGATATCGCGTGTTTCGAGCGTTTCTGAGAGCACAGCTCGGTGCAAATGTGTCAAAACCCTTCATTCTACTCAAATACACAAGATCCATGATATCGCGTGTTTCGAGCGTTTCTGAGAGCACAGCTCGGTGTAAACGTGTCAAATACCTTCATTCTACTCAAATACACAAGATCCATGTGTTAAAAGTTGTCTGGCACAGGAGTATCGAACGAAACTTTGAAAAGTACCAAAATCGAGATATCTCGAATTTCGAGCGTTCCTGAGAGCATAGCTCGGTGTAAATGTGTAAAAAATCTTCATTCTACTCAAATGTACAAGATCCACGCGTTAAAAGTCGTCTGCCACAGCTGTGGCGAACGAAAAATCGAGGAACACCAAAATCGTGATCTCGCGTGTTTCGAGCGTTTCCGAGAGCACAGTTCGGTGTAAATGTGTCAAAAACCTTCATTCTACTCAAATACACAAGATCCATGTGTTAAAAGTTGTCTGGCACAGCAGTGGCGAACGAAACATTGAAGAACACCAAAATCGTGATATCGCGTGTTTCGAGCGTTTCTGAGAACACAGTTCGGTGTAGATGTGTCAAAAACCTTCATTCTACTCAAATACACAAGATCCATGTGTTAAAAGTTGTCTGGCACAGCTGTGGCGAACGAAAAATCGACGAACACCAAAATCGTGATATCGCGTGTTTCGAGCGTTTCCGAGAGCACAGTTCGGTGTAAATGTGTCAAAAAACTTCATTCTACTCAAATACGCAAAATCCATCTGTTAAATGTTGAAAAAACCTTCATTCTACTCAAATGCACATTACCATGCGTTAAAAGTCGTCTCCCACAACTGTGGCGAACGAAAAATCGACGAACACCAAAATCGTGATATCGCGTGTTTCGAGCGGTTCTGAGAGCACAGCTCGGTGTAAATGTGTCAAAAACCTTCATTCTACTCAAATACACAAGATCCATGTGTTAAAAGTTGTCTGGCACAGCCGTGGCGAACGAAACATTGAAGATCACCAAAATCGAGATATCTCGTGTTTCGAGCGTTCCAGAGAGCATAGCTCGGTATAAATGTGTCAAAAATCTTCAGTCTACTCAAATGCACAATATTCATGCGTTAAACGTCGTCTGCCACAGCTGTGGCGAACGAAAAAGCGAAGAACGCCAAAATCGTGATATCGCGTGTTTCTAGCGTTTCTGAGAGCACAGCTCGGTGTAAATGTATGAAAAACCTTCATTCTACTCAAATGCACATTATCCATGCGTTAAAAGTCGTCTGCCACAACTGTGGCGAACGAAAAAGCGAAGGACACCAAAATCGTGATATCGCGTGTTTCGAGCGTTTCTGAGAGCACAGTTCGGTGTAAATGTGTCAAAAAACTTCATTCTACTCAAATACACAAGATCCATGTGTTAAAAGTTGTCTGGCACAGCCGTGGCGAACGAAACATTGAAGAACACCAAAATCGTGATATCGCGTGTTTCGAGCGTTTCTGAGAGCACAGTTCGGTGTAGATGTGTCAAAAACCTTCATTCTACTCAAATACACAAGATCCATGTGTTAAAAGTTGTCTGGCACAGCTGTGGCAAACGAAAAATCGACGAACACCCAAAACGTGATATCGCGTGTTTCGAGCGATTCCGAGAGCACAGTTCGGTGTAAATGTGTCAAAAACCTTCATTCTACTCAAATACACAAGATCCATGTGTTAAAAGTTGTCTGGCACAGCCGTGGCGAACGAAACATTGAAGATCAACAAAATCGTGATATCGCGTGTTTCGAACGTTTCTGAGAGCACAGCACGGTGTAAACGTGTCAAATACCATCATTCTACTCAAACACACAAGATCCATGTGTTAAAAGTCGTCAGCCACAACTGTGGCGAACGAAAAATCGAAGAACACCAAAATCGTGATATCGCGTGTTTCGAGCGTTTCCGAGAGCACAGTTCGGTGTGAATGTGTCAAAAAACTTCATTCTACTCAAATACACAAAATCCATTTGTTAAAAGTTGTCTGGCACAGCAGTGGCGAATGAAACATTGAAGAACACCAAAATCGTGATCTCGCGTGTTTCGAGCGTTTCTAAGAGCACAGCTCGGTGTAAATGCGTCAAAATCCTTCATTCTACTCAAATGCACAATATCCATGCGTTAAAAGTCGTCTGGCACAGCTGTGGCAAACGAAAAATCGACGAACACCAAAATCGTGATATCGCGTGTTTCGAGCGGTTCTGAGAGCACAGCTCGGTGTAAATGTGTCTAAAACCTTCATTCTACTCAAATACACAAGATCCATGTGTTAAATGTTGTCTGGCACAGCCGTGGCGAACGAAAAATTGAAGATCACCAAAATCGTGATATCGCGTGTTTCGAGCGTTTCTGAGAGCACAGCTAGGTGTAAATGTGTCAAAAACCTTCATTCTACTCAAATGCACAATATCCATGCGTCAAAAGTCGTCAGGCACAGCTGTGGAGAACGAAACATCGAGGATCACCAAAATCGTGATATCGCGTGTTTCGAGCGTTTCTGAGAGCACAGCTCGGTGTAAATGTATGAAAAACCTTCATTCTACTCAAATGCACATGACCATGCGTTAAAAGTCGTCTCCCACAACTGTGGCGAACGAAAAATCGACGAACACCAAAATCGTGATATCGCGTGTTTCGAGCGTTTCTGAGAGCACAGTTCGGTGTAAATGTGTCAAAAACCTTCATTCTGCTCAAATACACAAAATCCATGTGTTAAAAGTTGTCTTGCACAGCAGTGGCGAATGAAACATTGAAGAACACAAAAATCGTGATCTCGCGTGTTTCGAGCGTTTCTAAGAGCACAGCTCGGTGTAAATGCGTCAAAAACCTTCATTCTACTCAAATGCACAATATCCATGCGTTAAAAGTCGTCTGGCACTGCTGTGGCGAATGAAAAATCGACGAACACCAAAATCGTGATATCGCGTGTTTCGAGCGTTTCTGAGAGCACAGCTCGGTGCAAATGTGTCAAAACCCTTCATTCTACTCAAATACACAAGATCCATGTGTTAAAAGTTGTCTGCCACAACCGTGGCGAACGAAACATTGAAGAACACCAAAATAGTGATATCGCGTGTTTCGAGCGTTTCTGAGAGCACAGCTCGGTGTAAACGTGTCAAATACCTTCATTCTACTCAAATACACAAGATCCATGTGTTAAAAGTTGTCTGGCACAGGAGTATCGAACGAAACTTTGAAAAGTACCAAAATCGAGATATCTCGAATTTCGAGCGTTCCTGAGAGCATAGCTCGGTGTAAATGTGTAAAAAATCTTCATTCTACTCAAATGTACAAGATCCACGCGTTAAAAGTCGTCTGCCACAGCTGTGGCGAACGAAAAATCGAGGAACACCAAAATCGTGATCTCGCGTGTTTCGAGCGTTTCCGAGAGCACAGTTCGGTGTAAATGTGTCAAAAACCTTCATTCTACTCAAATACACAAGATCCATGTGTTAAAAGTTGTCTGGCACAGCAGTGGCGAACGAAACATTGAAGAACACCAAAATCGTGATATCGCGTGTTTCGAGCGTTTCTGAGAACACAGTTCGGTGTAGATGTGTCAAAAACCTTCATTCTACTCAAATACACAAGATCCATGTGTTAAAAGTTGTCTGGCACAGCTGTGGCGAACGAAAAATCGACGAACACCAAAATCGTGATATCGCGTGTTTCGAGCGTTTCCGAGAGCACAGTTCGGTGTAAATGTGTCAAAAAACTTCATTCTACTCAAATACGCAAAATCCATCTGTTAAATGTTGAAAAAACCTTCATTCTACTCAAATGCACATTACCATGCGTTAAAAGTCGTCTCCCACAACTG
The DNA here is from genome assembly GCA_963932165.1 of Pimpla rufipes. Classification (NCBI taxonomy): domain Eukaryota; kingdom Metazoa; phylum Arthropoda; class Insecta; order Hymenoptera; family Ichneumonidae; genus Pimpla; species Pimpla rufipes. The sequence continues at coordinate 1,358,315 of CAWVQF010000007.1, forward strand.
TGGCGAACGAAAAATCGACGAACACCAAAATCGTGATATCGCGTGTTTCGAGCGGTTCTGAGAGCACAGCTCGGTGTAAATGTGTCAAAAACCTTCATTCTACTCAAATACACAAGATCCATGTGTTAAAAGTTGTCTGGCACAGCCGTGGCGAACGAAACATTGAAGATCACCAAAATCGTGATATCGCGTGTTTCGAGCGTTTCTGAGAGCACAGCTCGGTGTAAATGTGTCAAAAACCTTCATTCTACTCAAATGCACAATATCCATGCGTCAAAAGTCGTCAGGTACAGCTGTGGAGAACGAAACATCGAGGATCACGAAAATCGTGATATCGCGTGTTTCGAGCGTTTCTGAGAGCACAGCTCGGTGTAAATGTGTCCAAAAACCTTCATTCTACTCAAATACACAAGATCCAAGTGCCAAAACTTGTCTGGCACAGGTGTGGCGAACGAAACTTTGAACAGCACCAAAATCGTGATATCGCGTGTTTCGAACGGTTCTGAGTGCACAGCTCGGTGTAAATGTGTCAAAAACCTTCATTCTACTCAAACACACAAGATCCATGTGTTAAAATTCGTCAGCCACAGCTGTGGCGAACGAAAAATCGACGAACACCAAATCGTGTTAACGCGTGTTTCGAGCGTTTCTGAGAGCACAGCTCGGTGTAAATGTATGAAAAACCTTCATTCTACTCAAATGCACATTACCATGCGTTAAAAGTCGTCTCCCACAACTGTGGCGAACGAAAAATCGACGAACACCAAAATCGTGATATCGCGTGTTTCGAGCGGTTCTGAGAGCACAGCTCGGTGTAAATGTGTCAAAAACCTTCATTCTACTCAAATACACAAGATCCATGTGTTAAAAGTTGTCTGGCACAGCCGTGGCGAACGAAACATTGAAGATCACCAAAATCGTGATATCGCGTGTTTCGAGCGTTTCTGAGAGCACAGCTCGGTGTAAATGTGTCAAAAACCTTCATTCTACTCAAATGCACAATATCCATGCGTCAAAAGTCGTCAGGCACAGCTGTGGAGAACGAAACATCGAGGATCACCAAAATCGTGATATCGCGTGTTTCGAGCGTTTCTGAGAGCACAGCTCGGTGTAAATGTGTCCAAAAACCTTCATTCTACTCAAATACAGAAGATCCAAGTGCCAAAACTTGTCTGGCACAGGTGTGGCGAACGAAACTTTGAACAGCACCAAAATCGTGATATCGCGTGTTTCGAACGGTTCTGAGTGCACAGCTCGGTGTAAATGTGTCAAAAACCTTCATTCTACTCAAACACACAAGATCCATGTGTTAAAATTCGTCAGCCACAGCTGTGGCGAACGAAAAATCGACGAACACCAAATCGTGTTAACGCGTGTTTCGAGCGTTTCTGAGAGCACAGCTCGGTGTAAATGTATGAAAAACCTTCATTCTACTCAAATGCACATTACCATGCGTTAAAAGTCGTCTCCCACAACTGTGGCGAACGAAAAATCGACGAACACCAAAATCGTGATATCGCGTGTTTCGAGCGGTTCTGAGAGCACAGCTCGGTGTAAATGTGTCAAAAACCTTCATTCTACTCAAATACACAAGATCCATGTGTTAAAAGTTGTCTGGCACAGCCGTGGCGAACGAAACATTGAAGATCACCAAAATCGTGATATCGCGTGTTTCGAGCGTTTCTGAGAGCACAGCTCGGTGTAAATGTGTCAAAAACCTTCATTCTACTCAAATGCACAATATCCATGCGTCAAAAGTCGTCAGGCACAGCTGTGGAGAACGAAACATCGAGGATCACCAAAATCGTGATATCGCGTGTTTCGAGCGTTTCTGAGAGCACAGCTCGGTATAAATGTGTCAGAAACCTTCATTCTACTCAAATGCACAATATCCATGCGTTAAAAGTCGTCAGCCACAGCTGTGGCGAACGAAAAATCGACGAACACCAAAATCGTGATATCGCGTGTTTCGAGCGTTTCTGAGAGCACAGCTCGGTGTAAATGTGTCAAAAACCTTCATTCTACTCAAATGCACAATATCCATGCGTTAAAAGTCGTCTGGCACAGCTGTTGCGAACGAAAAATCGACGAACACCAAAATCGTGATATCGCGTGTTTCGAGCGTTTCTGAGAGCACAGCTCGGTGTAAATGTGTCAAAAACCATCATTCTACTCAAATACACAAGATCCATGTGTTAAAAGTTGTCTGGCACAGCCGTGGCGAACGAAACATTGAAGATCACCAAAATCGTGATATCGCGTGTTTCGAACGTTTCTGAGAGCACAGCTCGGTGTAAACGTGTCAAAAACCTTCTTTGTACTCAAATACACAAGATCCATGTGTTAAAAGTCGTCTGGCACAGCTGTGGCGAACGAAAAATCGACGAACACCAAAATCGTGATATCGCGTGTTTCGAGCGTTTCTGAGAGCACAGTCCGGTGTAAATGTGTCAAAACCTTCATTCTACTCAAATACACAAAATCCATGTGTTAAAAGTTGTCTGGCACAGCAGTGGCGAATGAAACATTGATGAACACCAAAATCGTGATCTCGCGTGTTTGGAGAATTTCTAAGAGCACAGCTCGGTGTAAATGCGTCAAAAACCTTCATTCTACTCAAATGCACAATATCCATGCGTTTAAAGTCGTCTGGCACAGCTGTGGCGAACGAAAAATCGACGAACACCAAAATCGTGATATCGCGTGTTTCGAGCGTTTCTGAGAGCACAGCTCGGTGTAAATGTGTCAAAAACCATCATTCTACTCAAATACACAAGATCCATGTGTTAAAAGTCGTCTGGCACAGCTGTGGCGAACGAAAAATCGACGAACACCAAAATCGTGATATCGCGTGTTTCGAGCATTTCTGAGAGCACAGTCCGGTGTAAATGTGTCAAAAAACTTCATTCTACTCAAATACACAAAATCCATGTGTTAAAAGTTGTCTGGCACAGCAGTGGCGAATGAAACATTGAAGAACACCAAAATCGTGATATCGCGTGTTTCGATCGTTTCTGAGAGCACAGCTCGGTGTAAATTTGTAAAAAACATTCTACTCAAATGCACAATATCCATGCGTTAAAAGTCGTCTGGCACAGCTGTGGCGAACGAAAAATCGACGTACACCAAAATCGTGATATAGCGTGTTTCGAGCGTTTCTGAGAGCACAGCTCGGTGTAAATGTGTCAAAAACCTTCATTCTACTCAAATTCACAAGATCCACGCGTTAAACGTCGTCTGCCACAGCTGTGGCGAACGAAAAATCGAGGAACACCAAAATCGTGATCTCGCGTGTTTCGAGCGTTTCTAAGAGCACAGCTCGGTGTAAATGCGTCAAAAACCTTCATTCTACTCAAATGCTCAATATCCATGTGTTAAAAGTTTTCTGGCACAGCCGTGGCGAACGAAACATTGAAGATCACCAAAATCGTGATATCGCGTGTTTCGAACGTTTCTGAGAGCACAGCTCGGTGTAAACGTGTCAAATACCATCATTCTACTCAAATACACAAGATCCATGCGTTAAAAGTCGTCTGCCACAACTGTGGCGAACGAAAAATCGAAGAACACCAAAATCGTGATTTCGCGTGTTTCGAATGTTTCTGAGAGCACAGCTCGGTGTAAGTGTGTAAAAAACCTTCATTCTACTCAAATGCACAATATTCATGCGTTAAAAGTCGTCTGGCACAGCTGTGGCGAACGAAAAATCGACGAACACCAAAATCGTGTTATCGCGTGTATCGAGCGTTTCTGAGACCACAGCTCGGTGTAAATGTGTCAAAAACCTTCATTCTACTCAAATACACAAGATCCATGTGTCAAAACTTGTCTGGCACAGGTGTGGCGAACGAAACTTTGAACAGCACCAAAATCGTGATATCGCGTGTTTCGAACGGTTCTGAGTGCACAGCTCGGTGTAAATGTGTCAAAAACCTTCATTCTACTCAAACACACAAGATCCATGTGTTAAAAGTCGTCAGCCACAGCTGTGGCGAACGAAAAATCGAAGAACACCAAAATCGTGATATCGCGTGTTTCGAGCGTTTCCGAGAGCACAGTTCGGCGTGAATGTGTCAAAAAACTTCATTCTACTCAAATACACAAAATCCATGTGTTAAAAGTTGTCTGGCACAGCAGTGGCGAATGAAACATTGAAGAACACCAAAATCGTGATCTCGCGTGTTTCGAGCGTTTCTAAGAGCACAGCTCGGTGTAAATGCGTCAAAATCCTTCATTCTACTCAAATGCACAATATCCATGCGTTAAAAGTCGTCTGGCACAGCTGTGGCGAACGAAAAATCGACGAACAATAAAATCGTGATATCGCGTGTTTCGACCGGTTCTGAGAGCACAGCTCGGTGTAAATGTGTCTAAAACCTTCATTCTACTCAAATACACAAGATCCATGTGTTAAAAGTTGTCTGGCACAGCCGTGGCGAACGAAAAATTGAAGATCACCAAAATCGTGATATCGCGTGTTTCGAGCGTTTCTGAGAGCACAGCTAGGTGTAAATGTGTCAAAAACCTTCATTCTACTCAAATGCACAATATCCATGCGTCAAAAGTCGTCAGGCACAGCTGTGGAGAATGAAACATCGAGGATCACCAAAATCGTGATATCGCGTGTTTCGAGCGTTTCTGAGAGCACAGCTCGGTGTAAATGTATGAAAAACCTTCATTCTACTCAAATGCACATGACCATGCGTTAAAAGTCGTCTCCCACAACTGTGGCGAACGAAAAATCGACGAACACCAAAATCGTGATATCGCGTGTTTCGAGCGTTTCCGAGAGCACAGTTCGGTGTAAATGTGTCAAAAAACTTCATTCTACTCAAATACGCAAAATCCATCTGTTAAATGTTGAAAAAACCTTCATTCTACTCAAATGCACATTACCATGCGTTAAAAGTCGTCTCCCACAACTGTGGCGAACGAAAAATCGACGAACACCAAAATCGTGATATCGCGTGTTTCGAGCGGTTCTGAGAGCACACCTCGGTGTAAATGTGTCAAAAACCTTCATTCTACTCAAATACACAAGATCCATGTGTTAAAAGTTGTCTTTCACAGCCGTGGCGAACGAAACATTGAAGATCACCAAAATCGTGATATCGCGTGTTTCGAGCGTTTCTGAGAGCACAGTTCGGTGTAGATGTGTCAAAAACCTTCATTCTACTCAAATACACAAGATCCACGCGTTAAAAGTCGTCTGCCACAGCTGTGGCGAACGAAAAATCGAGGAACACCAAAATCGCGATCTCGCGTGTTTCGAGCGTTTCCGAGAGCACAGTTCGGTGTAAATGTGTCAAAAAACTTCATTCTACTCAAATACACAAAATCCATGTGTTAAAAGTTGTCTGGCACAGCAGTGGCGAACGAAACATTGAAGAACACCAAAATAGTGATATCGCGTGTTTCGAGCGTTTCTCAGAGCACAGCTCGGTGTAAACGTGTCAAATACCTTCATTCTACTCAAATACACAAGATCCATGTGTTAAAAGTTGTCTGGCACAGGAGTGGCGAACGAAACTTTGAAAAGTACCAAAATCGAGATATCTCGTGTTTCGAGCGTTCCTGAGAGCACAGCTCGGTGTAAAAATGTCAAAAACCTTCATTGTACTTAAATACACAAGATCCATGTGTTAAAAGTTGTCTGGCACAGCAGTGGCAAATGAAACATTGAAGAACACCAAAATCGTGATCTCGCGTGTTTCGAGCGTTTCTAAGAGCACAGCTCGGTGTAAATGCGTCAAAAACCTTCATTCTACTCAAATACACAAGATCCATGTGTTAAAAGTTGTCTGGCACAGCTGTGGCGAACGAAAAATCGACGAACACCAAAATCGTGATATCGAATGTTTCGAGCGTTTCCGAGAGCACAGTTCGGTGTAAATGTGTCAAAAAACTTCATTCTACTCAAATACGCAAAATCCATCTGTTAAAAGTTGTCTGGCACAGCAGTGGCGAACGAAACATTGAAGGACACCAAAATCGTGATATCGCGTGTTTCGAGCGTTTCTGAGAGCACAGTTCGGTGTAGATGTGTCAAAAACCTTCATTCTACTCAAATACACAAGATCCATGTGTTAAAAGTTGTCTGGCACAGCTGTGGCGAACGAAAAATCGACGAACACCAAAATCGTGATATCGCGTGTTTCGAGCGTTTCCGAGAGCACAGTTCGGTGTAAATGTGTCAAAAACCTTCATTCTACTCAAATACACAAGATCCATGTGTTAAAAGTTGTCTGGCACAGCAGTGGCAAATGAAACATTGAAGAACACCAAAATCGTGATCTCGCGTGTTTCGAGCGTTTCTAAGAGCACAGCTCGGTGTAAATGCGTCAAAAACCTTCATTCTACTCAAATGCACAATATCCATGCGTTAAAAGTCGTCTGGCACAGCTGTGGCGAATGAAAAATCGACGAACACCAAAATCGTGATATCGCGTGTTTCGAGGGTTTCTGAGAGCACAGCTCGGTGTAAATATGTCAGAAACCTTCATTCTACTCAAATGCACAATATCCATGCGTTAAAAGTCGTCTGGCACAGCTGTGGCGAATGAAAAATCGACGAACGCCAAAATCGTGATATCGCGTGTTTCGAGCGTTTATGAGAGCACAGCTCGGTGTAAATGTGTCAAAAACCTTCATTCTACTCAAATACACAAGATCCATGTGTTAAAAGTTGTCTGGCACAGCTGTGGCGAACGAAAAATCGACGAACACCAAAATCGTGATATCGCGTGTTTGGAGCGTTTCCGAGAGCACAGTTCGGTGTAAATGTGTCAAAAACCTTCATTCTACTCAAATACACAAGATCCATGTGTTAAAAGTTGCCTGGCACAGCAGTGGCGAACGAAACATTGAAGAACACCAAAATCGTGATATCACGTGTTTCGAGCGTTTCTGAGAGCACAGTTCGGTGTAGATGTGTCAAAAACCTTCATGCTACTCAAATACACAAGATCCATGTCTTAAAAGTTGTCTGGCACAGCTGTGGCGAACGAAAAATCGACGAACACCAAAATCGTTATATCGCGTGTTTCGAGCGTTTCTGAGAGCACAGTTCGGTGTAAATGTGTCAAAAACCTTCATTCTACTCAAATACACAAGATCCATGTGTTAAAAGTTGTCTGGCACAGCAGTGGCGAACGAAACATTGAAGAACAGCAAAATCGTGATATCGCGTGTTTCGAGCGTTTCTGAGAGCACAGTTCGGTGTAATTGTGTCAAAAACCTTCAGTCTACTCAAATGCACAATATTCATGCGTTAAAAGTCGTCTGCCACAGCTGTGGCGAACGAAAAATCGACGAACACCAAAATCGTGATATCGCGTGTTTCGAGCGTTTCTGAGAGCACAGCTCGGTGTAAATGAGTCAAAAACCTTCATTCTACTCAAATGCACACTATCCATGCGTCAAAAGTCGTCAGGCACAGCTGTGGAGAACGAAACATCGAGGATCACCAAAATCGTGATATCGCGTGTTTCGAGCATTTCTGAGAGCACAGCTCGGTGTAAATGTGTCAAAAACCTTCATTCTACTCAAATACACAAGATCCAAGTGTCAAAAGTTGTCTGGCACTGGTGTGGCGAACGAAACTTTGAACAGCACCAAAATCGTGATATCGCGTGTTTCGAGCGTTTCTCAGAGCACAGTTCGGTGTAGATGTGTCAAAAACCTTCATTCTACTCAAATACACAAGATCCATGTGTTAAAAGTCGTCAGCCACAGCTGTGGCGAACGAAAAATCGACGAACACCAAATCGTGATATCGCGTGTTTCGAGCGTTTCTGAGAGCACAGCTCGGTGTAAATGTATGAAAAACCTTCATTCTACTCAAATGCACATTACCATGCGTTAAAAGTCGTCTGGCACAGCTGTGGCGATCGAAAAATCGACGAACACCAAAATCGTGATATCGCGTGTTTCGAGCGTTTCTGAGAGCACAGCTCGGTGTAAATGTGTCAAAAACCTTCATTCTACTCAAATACACAAGATCCATGTGTTAAACGTTGTCTGAAACAACCGTGGCGAACGAAACATTGAAGAACACCAAAATCGTGATATAGCGTGTTTCGAGCGTTTCTGAAAGCACAGCTCGGTGTGAATGTGTCAAAGACCTTCATTCTGCTCAAACACACAAGATCCATGTGTTAAAAGTCGTCAGCCACAGCTGTGGCGAACGAAAAATCGACGAACACCAAAATCGTGATATCGCGTGTTTCGAGCGTTTCTGAGAGCACAGTTCGGTGTAGATGTGTCAAAAACCTTCATTCTACTCAAATACACAAGATCCATGTGTTAAAAGTTGTCTGGCACAGCTGTGGCGAACGAAAAATCGACGAACACCAAAATCGTGATATCGCGTGTTTCGAGCGTTTCCGAGAGCACAGTTCGGTGTAAATGTGTCAAAAACCTTCATTCTACTGAAATACACAAGATCCATGTGTTAAAAGTTGTCTGGCACAGCAGTGGCGAACGAAACATTGAAGAACACCAAAATCGTGATATCGCGTGTTTCGAGCGTTTCTGAGAGCACAGTTCGGTGTAGATGTGTCAAAAACCTTCATGCTACTCAAATACACAAGATCCATGTGTTAAAAGTTGTCTGGCACAGCTGTGTCGAACGAAAAATCGACGAACACCAAAATCGTGATATCGCGTGTTTCGAGCGTTTCTGAGAGCACAGTTCGGTGTAAACGTGTCAAATACCTTCATTCTACTCAAATACACAAGATCCATGTGTTAAAAGTTGTCTGGCACAGGAGTGGCGAACGAAACTTTGAAAAGTACCAAAATCGAGATATCTCGTGTTTCGAGCGTTCCTCAGAGCACAGCTCGGTGTAAATGTGTCAAAAACCTTCATTGTACTTAAATACACAAGATCCATGTGTTAAAAGTTGTCTGGCACAGCAGTGGCGAATGAAACATTGAAGAACACCAAAATCGTTATCTCGCGTGTTTCGAGCGTTTCTAAGAGCACAGCTCGGTGTAAATGCGTCAAAAACCTTCATTCTACTCAAATGCACAATAGCCATGCGTTAAAAGTCGTCTGGCCCAACTGTGGCGAATGAAAAATCGACGAACACCAAAATCGTGATATCGCGTGTTTCGAGCGTTTCTGAGAGCACAGATCGGTGTAAATGTGTCAAAAACCTTCATTCTACTCAAATACACAAGATCCATGTGTTAAAAGTTGTCTGCCACAACCGTGGCGAACGAAACATTGAAGAACACCAAAATAGTGATATCGCGTGTTTCGAGCGTTTCTGAGAGCACAGCTCGGTGTAAACGTGTCAAATACCTTCATTCTACTCAAATACACAAGATCCATGTGTTAAAAGTTGTCTGGCACAGGAGTGGCGAACGAAACATTGAAGAACACCAAAATCGTGATATCGCGTGTTTCGAGCGTTTCTGAGAGCACAGTTCGGTGTAGATGTGTCAAAAACCGTCATTCTACTCAAATACACAAGATCCATGTGTTAAAAGTTGTCTGGCACAGCTGTGGCGAACGAAAAATCGACGAACAAAAAAATCGTGATATCGCGTGTTTCGAGCGTTTCCGAGAGCACAGTTCGGTGTAAATGTGTCAAAAACCTTCATTCTACTCAAATACACAAGATCCATGTGTTAAAAGTTGTCTGGCACATCAGTGGCGAACGAAACATTGAAGAACACCAAAATCGTGATATCGCGTGTTTCGAGCGTTTCTGAGAGCACAGTTCGGTGTAGATGTGTCAAAAACCTTCATTCTACTCAAATACACAAGATCCATGTCTTAAAAGTTGTCTGGCACAGCTGTGGCGAACGAAAAATCGACGAACACCAAAATCGTGATATCGCGTGTTTCGAGCGTTTCCGAGAGCACAGTTCGGTGTAAATGTGTCAAAAAACTTCATTCTACTCAAATACACAAAATCCATGTGTTAAAAGTTGTCTGGCACCGCAGTGGCGAACGAAACATTGAAGAACACCAAAATCGTGATATCGCGTGTTTCGAGCGTTTCTGAGAGCACAGTTCGGTGTAGATGTGTCAAAAACCTTCATTCTACTCAAATACACAAGATCCATGTGTTAAAAGTTGTCTGGCACAGCTGTGGCGAACGAAAAATCGACGAACACCAAAATCGTGATATCGCGTGTTTCGAGCGTTTCCGAGAGCACAGTTCGGTGTAAATGTGTCAAAAACCTTCATTCTACTCAAATACACAAGATCCATGTGTTAAAAGTTGTCTGCCACAACCGTGGCGAACGAAACATTGAAGAACACCAAAATAGTGATATCGCGTGTTTCGAGCGTTTCTGAGAGCACAGTTCGGTGTAGATGTGTCAAAAACCTTCATTCTACTCAAATACACAAGATCCATGTGTTAAAAGTTGTCTGGCACAGCTGTGGCGAACGAAAAATCGACGAACACCAAAATCGTGATATCGCGTGTTTCGAGCGTTTCTGAGAGCACAGTTCGGTGTAAATGTGTCAAAAACCTTCATTCTACTCAAATACACAAGATCCATGTGTTAAAAGTTGTCTGGCACAGCAGTGGCGAACGAAACATGGAAGAACACCAAAATCGTGATATCGCGTGTTTCGAGCGTTTCTGAGAGCACAGTTCGGTGTAGATGTGTCAAAAACCTTCATTCTACTCAAATACACAAGATCCATGTGTTAAAAGTTGTCTGGCACAGCTGAGGCGAACGAAAAATCGACGAACACCAAAATCGTGATATCGCGTGTTTCGAGCGTTTCTGAGAGCACAGCTCGGTGTAAATGTGTAAAAAACCTTCATTCTACTCAAATACACAAGATCCATGTGTCAAAACTTGTCTGGCACATTTGTGGCGAACGAAACTTTGAACAACACCAAAATCGTGAAATCGCGTGTTTCGAACGGTTCTGAGTGCACAGCTCGGTGTAGATGTGTCAAAAACCTTCATTCTACTCAAACACACAAGATCCATGTGTTAAAAGTCGTCAGCCACAGCCGTGGCAAACGAAACATTGAAGAACACCAAAATAGTGATATCGCGTGTTTCGAGCGTTTCTGAGAGCACAGCTCGGTCTAAACGTGTCAAAAACCTTCATTCTACTCAAATACACAAGATCCATGTGTTAAAAGTTGTCTATCACAGCAGTGGCGAACGAAACATTGAAGAACACCAAAATCGTGATGTCGCGTGTTTCGAGCGTTTCTGAGAGCACAGTTCGGTGTAGATGTGTCAAAAACCTTCATTCTACTCAAATACACAAGATCCATGTGTTAAAAGTTGTCTGGCGCAGCTGTGGCGAACGAAACATTGAAGGACACCAAAATCGTGATATCGCGTGTTTCGAGCGTTTCTGAGAGCACAGTTCGGTGTAGATGTGTCAAAAACCTTCATTCTACTCAAATACACAAGATCCATGTGTTAAAAGTTGTCTGGCACAGCTGTGGCGAACGAAAAATCGACGAACACCAAAATCGTGATATCGCGTGTTTCGAGCGTTTCCGAGAGCACAGTTCGGTGTAAATGTGTCAAAAACCTTCATTCTACTCAAATGCACACTATCCATGCGTCAAAAGTCGTCAGGCACAGCTGTGGAGAACGAAACATCGAGGATCACCAAAATCGTGATATCGCGTGTTTCGAGCATTTCTGAGAGCACTGTTCGGTGTAGATGTGTCAAAAACCTTCATTCTACTCAAATACACAAGATCCATGTGTTAAAAGTTGTCTGGCACAGCTGTGGCGAACGAAAAATCGACGAACACCAAAATCGTGATATCGCGTGTTTCGAGCGTTTCCGAGAGCACAGTTCGGTGTAGATGTGTCAAAAACCTTCATTCTACTCAAATACACAAGATCCATGTGTTAAAAGTTGTCTGGCACAGCTGTGGCAAACGGAAAATCGACGAACACCAAAATCGTGATATCGCGTGTTTCGAGCGTTTCCGTGAGCACAGTTCGGTGTAAATGTGTCAAAAACCTTCATTCTACTCAAATACACAAGATCCATGTGTTAAAAGTTGTCTGGCACAGCAGTGGCGAACGAAACTTTGAACAGCACCAAAATCGTGATATCGCGTGTTTCGAGCGTTTCTGAGAGCACAGCTCGGTGTAAATGCGTCAAAAACCTTCATTCTACTCAAATGCACAATATCCATGCGTTAAAAGTCGTCTGGCACAGCTGTGGCGAACGATAAATCGACGAACACCAAAATCGTGATATCGCGTGTTTCGAGCGTTTCTGAGAGCACAGTTCGGTGTAGATGTGTCAAAAACCTTCATTATACTCAAATACACAAGATCCATGTGTTAAAAGTTGTCTGGCACAGCTGTGGCGAACGAAAAATCGACGAACACCAAAATCGTGATATCGCGTGTTTCGAGCGTTTCCGAGAGCACAGTTCGGTGTAAATGTGTCAAAAAACTTCATTCTACTCAAATACACAAAATCCATGTTTTAAACGTTGTCTGCCACAACTGTGGCGAACGAAACATTGAAGAACACCAAAATAGTGATATCGCGTGTTTCGAGCGTTTCTCAGAGCACAGCTCGGTGTAAACGTGTCAAATACCTTCATTCTACTCAAATACACAAGATCCATGTGTTAAAAGTTGTCTGGCACAGGAGTGGCGAACGAAACTTTGAAAAGTACCAAAATCGAGATATCTCGTGTTTCGAGCGTTCCTGAGAGCACAGCTCGGTGTAAAAATGTCAAAAACCTTCATTGTACTTAAATACACAAGATCCATGTGTTAAAAGTTGTCTGGCACAGCAGTGGCGAATGAAACATTGAAGAACACCAAAATCGTGATCTCGCGTGTTTCGAGCGTTTCTAAGAGCACAGCTCGGTGTAAATGCGTCAAAAACCTTCATTCTACTCAAATGCACAATATCCATGCGTTAAAAGTCGTCTGGCACAACTGTGGCGAATGAAAAATCGACGAACACCAAAATCGTGATATCGCGTGTTTCGAGCGTTTCTGAGAGCACAGCTCGGTGTAAATGTGTCAAAAACCTTCATTCTACTCAAATACACACGATCCATGTGTTAAAAGTTGTCTGCCACAACCGTGGCGAACGAAACATTGAAGAACACCAAAATAGTGATATCGCGTGTTTCGAGCGTTTCTGAGAGCACAGCTCGGTGTAAACGTGTCAAATACCTTCATTCTACTCAAATACACAAGATCCATGTGTTAAAAGTTGTCTGGCACAGGAGTGGCGAACGAAACTTTGAAAAGTACCAAAATCGAGATATCTCGAGTTTCGAGCGTTCCTGAGAGCATAGCTCGGTGTAAATGTGTAAAAAATCTTCATTCTACTCAAATGTACAAGATCCACGCGTTAAAAGTCGTCTGCCACAGCTGTGGCGAACGAAAAATCGAGGAACACCAAAATCGCGATCTCGCGTGTTTCGAGCGTTTCCGAGAGCACAGTTCGGTGTAAATGTGTCAAAAAACTTCATTCTACTCAAATACACAAAATCCATGTGTTAAAAGTTGTCTGGCACAGCAGTGGCGAACGAAACATTGAAGAACACCAAAATCGTGATATCGCGTGTTTCGAGCGTTTCTGAGAGCACAGTTCGGTGTAGATGTGTCAAAAACCTTCATTCTACTCAAATACACAAGATCCATGTGTTAAAAGTTGTCTGGCACAGCTGTGGCGAACGAAAAATCGACGAACACCAAAATCGTGATATCGAATGTTTCGAGCGTTTCCGAGAGCACAGTTCGGTGTAAATGTGTCAAAAAACTTCATTCTACTCAAATACGCAAAATCCATCTGTTAAAAGTTGTCTGGCACAGCAGTGGCGAACGAAACATTGAAGGACACCAAAATCGTGATATCGCGTGTTTCGAGCGTTTCTGAGAGCACAGTTCGGTGTAGATGTGTCAAAAACCTTCATTCTACTCAAATACACAAGATCCATGTGTTAAAAGTTGTCTGGCACAGCTGTGGCGAACGAAAAATCGACGAACACCAAAATCGTGATATCGCGTGTTTCGAGCGTTTCCGAGAGCACAGTTCGGTGTAAATGTGTCAAAAACCTTCATTCTACTCAAATACACAAGATCCATGTGTTAAAAGTTGTCTGGCACAGCAGTGGCAAATGAAACATTGAAGAACACCAAAATCGTGATCTCGCGTGTTTCGAGCGTTTCTAAGAGCACAGCTCGGTGTAAATGCGTCAAAAACCTTCATTCTACTCAAATGCACAATATCCATGCGTTAAAAGTCGTCTGGCACAGCTGTGGCGAATGAAAAATCGACGAACACCAAAATCGTGATATCGCGTGTTTCGAGGGTTTCTGAGAGCACAGCTCGGTGTAAATATGTCAGAAACCTTCATTCTATTCAAATGCACAATATCCATGCGTTAAAAGTCGTCTGGCACAGCTGTGGCGAATGAAAAATCGACGAACGCCAAAATCGTGATATCGCGTGTTTCGAGCGTTTATGAGAGCACAGCTCGGTGTAAATGTGTCAAAAACCTTCATTCTACTCAAATACACAAGATCCATGTGTTAAAAGTTGTCTGGCACAGCTGTGGCAAACGAAAAATCGACGAACACCCAAAACGTGATATCGCGTGTTTCGAGCGATTCCGAGAGCACAGTTCGGTGTGAATGTGTCAAAAACCTTCATTCTACTCAAATACACAAGATCCATGTGTTAAAAGTTGTCTGGCACAGCCGTGGCGAACGAAACATTGAAGATCAACAAAATCGTGATATCGCGTGTTTCGAACGTTTCTGAGAGCACAGCACGGTGTAAACGTGTCAAATACCATCATTCTACTCAAACACACAAGATCCATGTGTTAAAAGTCGTCAGCCACAACTGTGGCGAACGAAAAATCGAAGAACACCAAAAACGTGATATCGCGTGTTTCGAGCGTTTCCGAGAGCACAGTTCGGTGTGAATGTGTCAAAAAACTTCATTCTACTCAAATACACAAAATCCATTTGTTAAAAGTTGTCTGGCACAGCAGTGGCGAATGAAACATTGAAGAACACCAAAATCGTGATCTCGCGTGTTTCGAGCTTTTCTAAGAGCACAGCTCGGTGTAAATGCGTCAAAATCCTTCATTCTACTCAAATGCACAATATCCATGCGTTAAAAGTCGTCTGGCACAGCTGTGGCAAACGAAAAATCGACGAACACCAAAATCGTGATATCGCGTGTTTCGAGCGGTTCTGAGAGCACAGCTCGGTGTAAATGTGTCTAAAACCTTCATTCTACTCAAATACACAAGATCCATGTGTTAAAAGTTGTCTGGCACAGCCGTGGCGAACGAAAAATTGAAGATCACCAAAATCGTGATATCGCGTGTTTCGAGCGTTTCTGAGAGCACAGCTAGGTGTAAATGTGTCAAAAACCTTCATTCTACTCAAATGCACAATATCCATGCGTCAAAAGTCGTCAGGCACAGCTGTGGAGAACGAAACATCGAGGATCACCAAAATCGTGATATCGCGTGTTTCGAGCGTTTCTGAGAGCACAGCTCGGTGTAAATGTATGAAAAACCTTCATTCTACTCAAATGCACATGACCATGCGTTAAAAGTCGTCTCCCACAACTGTGGCGAACGAAAAATCGACGAACACCAAAATCGTGATATCGCGTGTTTCGAGCGTTTCTGAGAGCACAGTTCGGTGTAGATGTGTCAAAAACCGTCATTCTACTCAAATACACAAGATCCATGTGTTAAAAGTTGTCTGGCACAGCTGTGGCGAACGAAAAATCGACGAACAAAAAAATCGTGATATCGCGTGTTTCGAGCGTTTCCGAGAGCACAGTTCGGTGTAAATGTGTCAAAAACCTTCATTCTACTCAAATACACAAGATCCACGCGTTAAAAGTCGTCTGCCACAGCTGTGGCGAACGAAAAATCGAGGAACACCAAAATCGCGATCTCGCGTGTTTCGAGCGTTTCCGAGAGCACAGTTCGGTGTAAATGTGTCAAAAAACTTCATTCTACTCAAATACACAAAATCCATGTGTTAAAAGTTGTCTGGCACAGCAGTGGCGAACGAAACATTGAAGAACACCAAAATAGTGATATCGCGTGTTTCGAGCGTTTCTCAGAGCACAGCTCGGTGTAAACGTGTCAAATACCTTCATTCTACTCAAATACACAAGATCCATGTGTTAAAAGTTGTCTGGCACAGGAGTGGCGAACGAAACTTTGAAAAGTACCAAAATCGAGATATCTCGTGTTTCGAGCGTTCCTGAGAGCACAGCTCGGTGTAAAAATGTCAAAAACCTTCATTGTACTTAAATACACAAGATCCATGTGTTAAAAGTTGTCTGGCACAGCAGTGGCAAATGAAACATTGAAGAACACCAAAATCGTGATCTCGCGTGTTTCGAGCGTTTCTAAGAGCACAGCTCGGTGTAAATGCGTCAAAAACCTTCATTCTACTCAAATACACAAGATCCATGTGTTAAAAGTTGTCTGGCACAGCTGTGGCGAACGAAAAATCGACGAACACCAAAATCGTGATATCGAATGTTTCGAGCGTTTCCGAGAGCACAGTTCGGTGTAAATGTGTCAAAAAACTTCATTCTACTCAAATACGCAAAATCCATCTGTTAAAAGTTGTCTGGCACAGCAGTGGCGAACGAAACATTGAAGGACACCAAAATCGTGATATCGCGTGTTTCGAGCGTTTCTGAGAGCACAGTTCGGTGTAGATGTGTCAAAAACCTTCATTCTACTCAAATACACAAGATCCATGTGTTAAAAGTTGTCTGGCACAGCTGTGGCGAACGAAAAATCGACGAACACCAAAATCGTGATATCGCGTGTTTCGAGCGTTTCCGAGAGCACAGTTCGGTGTAAATGTGTCAAAAACCTTCATTCTACTCAAATACACAAGATCCATGTGTTAAAAGTTGTCTGGCACAGCAGTGGCAAATGAAACATTGAAGAACACCAAAATCGTGATCTCGCGTGTTTCGAGCGTTTCTAAGAGCACAGCTCGGTGTAAATGCGTCAAAAACCTTCATTCTACTCAAATGCACAATATCCATGCGTTAAAAGTCGTCTGGCACAGCTGTGGCGAATGAAAAATCGACGAACACCAAAATCGTGATATCGCGTGTTTCGAGGGTTTCTGAGAGCACAGCTCGGTGTAAATATGTCAGAAACCTTCATTCTACTCAAATGCACAATATCCATGCGTTAAAAGTCGTCTGGCACAGCTGTGGCGAATGAAAAATCGACGAACGCCAAAATCGTGATATCGCGTGTTTCGAGCGTTTATGAGAGCACAGCTCGGTGTAAATGTGTCAAAAACCTTCATTCTACTCAAATACACAAGATCCATGTGTTAAAAGTTGTCTGGCACAGCTGTGGCGAACGAAAAATCGACGAACACCAAAATCGTGATATCGCGTGTTTGGAGCGTTTCCGAGAGCACAGTTCGGTGTAAATGTGTCAAAAACCTTCATTCTACTCAAATACACAAGATCCATGTGTTAAAAGTTGCCTGGCACAGCAGTGGCGAACGAAACATTGAAGAACACCAAAATCGTGATATCACGTGTTTCGAGCGTTTCTGAGAGCACAGTTCGGTGTAGATGTGTCAAAAACCTTCATGCTACTCAAATACACAAGATCCATGTCTTAAAAGTTGTCTGGCACAGCTGTGGCGAACGAAAAATCGACGAACACCAAAATCGTTATATCGCGTGTTTCGAGCGTTTCTGAGAGCACAGTTCGGTGTAAATGTGTCAAAAACCTTCATTCTACTCAAATACACAAGATCCATGTGTTAAAAGTTGTCTGGCACAGCAGTGGCGAACGAAACATTGAAGAACAGCAAAATCGTGATATCGCGTGTTTCGAGCGTTTCTGAGAGCACAGTTCGGTGTAATTGTGTCAAAAACCTTCAGTCTACTCAAATGCACAATATTCATGCGTTAAAAGTCGTCTGCCACAGCTGTGGCGAACGAAAAATCGACGAACACCAAAATCGTGATATCGCGTGTTTCGAGCGTTTCTGAGAGCACAGCTCGGTGTAAATGAGTCAAAAACCTTCATTCTACTCAAATGCACACTATCCATGCGTCAAAAGTCGTCAGGCACAGCTGTGGAGAACGAAACATCGAGGATCACCAAAATCGTGATATCGCGTGTTTCGAGCATTTCTGAGAGCACAGCTCGGTGTAAATGTGTCAAAAACCTTCATTCTACTCAAATACACAAGATCCAAGTGTCAAAAGTTGTCTGGCACTGGTGTGGCGAACGAAACTTTGAACAGCACCAAAATCGTGATATCGCGTGTTTCGAGCGTTTCTCAGAGCACAGTTCGGTGTAGATGTGTCAAAAACCTTCATTCTACTCAAATACACAAGATCCATGTGTTAAAAGTCGTCAGCCACAGCTGTGGCGAACGAAAAATCGACGAACACCAAATCGTGATATCGCGTGTTTCGAGCGTTTCTGAGAGCACAGCTCGGTGTAAATGTATGAAAAACAATCATTCTACTCAAATGCACATTACCATGCGTTAAAAGTCGTCTGGCACAGCTGTGGCGATCGAAAAATCGACGAACACCAAAATCGTGATATCGCGTGTTTCGAGCGTTTCTGAGAGCACAGCTCGGTGTAAATGTGTCAAAAACCTTCATTCTACTCAAATACACAAGATCCATGTGTTAAACGTTGTCTGAAACAACCGTGGCGAACGAAACATTGAAGAACACCAAAATCGTGATATAGCGTGTTTCGAGCGTTTCTGAAAGCACAGCTCGGTGTGAATGTGTCAAAGACCTTCATTCTGCTCAAACACACAAGATCCATGTGTTAAAAGTCGTCAGCCACAGCTGTGGCGAACGAAAAATCGACGAACACCAAAATCGTGATATCGCGTGTTTCGAGCGTTTCTGAGAGCACAGTTCGGTGTAGATGTGTCAAAAACCTTCATTCTACTCAAATACACAAGATCCATGTGTTAAAAGTTGTCTGGCACAGCTGTGGCGAACGAAAAATCGACGAACACCAAAATCGTGATATCGCGTGTTTCGAGCGTTTCCGAGAGCACAGTTCGGTGTAAATGTGTCAAAAACCTTCATTCTACTGAAATACACAAGATCCATGTGTTAAAAGTTGTCTGGCACAGCAGTGGCGAACGAAACATTGAAGAACACCAAAATCGTGATATCGCGTGTTTCGAGCGTTTCTGAGAGCACAGTTCGGTGTAGATGTGTCAAAAACCTTCATGCTACTCAAATACACAAGATCCATGTGTTAAAAGTTGTCTGGCACAGCTGTGTCGAACGAAAAATCGACGAACACCAAAATCGTGATATCGCGTGTTTCGAGCGTTTCTGAGAGCACAGTTCGGTGTAAACGTGTCAAATACCTTCATTCTACTCAAATACACAAGATCCATGTGTTAAAAGTTGTCTGGCACAGGAGTGGCGAACGAAACTTTGAAAAGTACCAAAATCGAGATATCTCGTGTTTCGAGCGTTCCTCAGAGCACAGCTCGGTGTAAATGTGTCAAAAACCTTCATTGTACTTAAATACACAAGATCCATGTGTTAAAAGTTGTCTGGCACAGCAGTGGCGAATGAAACATTGAAGAACACCAAAATCGTTATCTCGCGTGTTTCGAGCGTTTCTAAGAGCACAGCTCGGTGTAAATGCGTCAAAAACCTTCATTCTACTCAAATGCACAATAGCCATGCGTTAAAAGTCGTCTGGCCCAACTGTGGCGAATGAAAAATCGACGAACACCAAAATCGTGATATCGCGTGTTTCGAGCGTTTCTGAGAGCACAGATCGGTGTAAATGTGTCAAAAACCTTCATTCTACTCAAATACACAAGATCCATGTGTTAAAAGTTGTCTGCCACAACCGTGGCGAACGAAACATTGAAGAACACCAAAATAGTGATATCGCGTGTTTCGAGCGTTTCTGAGAGCACAGCTCGGTGTAAACGTGTCAAATACCTTCATTCTACTCAAATACACAAGATCCATGTGTTAAAAGTTGTCTGGCACAGGAGTGGCGAACGAAACATTGAAGAACACCAAAATCGTGATATCGCGTGTTTCGAGCGTTTCTGAGAGCACAGTTCGGTGTAGATGTGTCAAAAACCGTCATTCTACTCAAATACACAAGATCCATGTGTTAAAAGTTGTCTGGCACAGCTGTGGCGAACGAAAAATCGACGAACAAAAAAATCGTGATATCGCGTGTTTCGAGCGTTTCCGAGAGCACAGTTCGGTGTAAATGTGTCAAAAACCTTCATTCTACTCAAATACACAAGATCCATGTGTTAAAAGTTGTCTGGCACATCAGTGGCGAACGAAACATTGAAGAACACCAAAATCGTGATATCGCGTGTTTCGAGCGTTTCTGAGAGCACAGTTCGGTGTAGATGTGTCAAAAACCTTCATTCTACTCAAATACACAAGATCCATGTCTTAAAAGTTGTCTGGCACAGCTGTGGCGAACGAAAAATCGACGAACACCAAAATCGTGATATCGCGTGTTTCGAGCGTTTCCGAGAGCACAGTTCGGTGTAAATGTGTCAAAAAACTTCATTCTACTCAAATACACAAAATCCATGTGTTAAAAGTTGTCTGGCACCGCAGTGGCGAACGAAACATTGAAGAACACCAAAATCGTGATATCGCGTGTTTCGAGCGTTTCTGAGAGCACAGTTCGGTGTAGATGTGTCAAAAACCTTCATTCTACTCAAATACACAAGATCCATGTGTTAAAAGTTGTCTGGCACAGCTGTGGCGAACGAAAAATCGACGAACACCAAAATCGTGATATCGCGTGTTTCGAGCGTTTCCGAGAGCACAGTTCGGTGTAAATGTGTCAAAAACCTTCATTCTACTCAAATACACAAGATCCATGTGTTAAAAGTTGTCTGCCACAACCGTGGCGAACGAAACATTGAAGAACACCAAAATAGTGATATCGCGTGTTTCGAGCGTTTCTGAGAGCACAGTTCGGTGTAGATGTGTCAAAAACCTTCATTCTACTCAAATACACAAGATCCATGTGTTAAAAGTTGTCTGGCACAGCTGTGGCGAACGAAAAATCGACGAACACCAAAATCGTGATATCGCGTGTTTCGAGCGTTTCTGAGAGCACAGTTCGGTGTAAATGTGTCAAAAACCTTCATTCTACTCAAATACACAAGATCCATGTGTTAAAAGTTGTCTGGCACAGCAGTGGCGAACGAAACATGGAAGAACACCAAAATCGTGATATCGCGTGTTTCGAGCGTTTCTGAGAGCACAGTTCGGTGTAGATGTGTCAAAAACCTTCATTCTACTCAAATACACAAGATCCATGTGTTAAAAGTTGTCTGGCACAGCTGTGGCGAACGAAAAATCGACGAACACCAAAATCGTGATATCGCGTGTTTCGAGCGTTTCTGAGAGCACAGCTCGGTGTAAATGTGTAAAAAACCTTCATTCTACTCAAATACACAAGATCCATGTGTCAAAACTTGTCTGGCACATTTGTGGCGAACGAAACTTTGAACAACACCAAAATCGTGAAATCGCGTGTTTCGAACGGTTCTGAGTGCACAGCTCGGTGTAGATGTGTCAAAAACCTTCATTCTACTCAAACACACAAGATCCATGTGTTAAAAGTCGTCAGCCACAGCCGTGGCAAACGAAACATTGAAGAACACCAAAATAGTGATATCGCGTGTTTCGAGCGTTTCTGAGAGCACAGCTCGGTCTAAACGTGTCAAAAACCTTCATTCTACTCAAATACACAAGATCCATGTGTTAAAAGTTGTCTATCACAGCAGTGGCGAACGAAACATTGAAGAACACCAAAATCGTGATGTCGCGTGTTTCGAGCGTTTCTGAGAGCACAGTTCGGTGTAGATGTGTCAAAAACCTTCATTCTACTCAAATACACAAGATCCATGTGTTAAAAGTTGTCTGGCGCAGCTGTGGCGAACGAAACATTGAAGGACACCAAAATCGTGATATCGCGTGTTTCGAGCGTTTCTGAGAGCACAGTTCGGTGTAGATGTGTCAAAAACCTTCATTCTACTCAAATACACAAGATCCATGTGTTAAAAGTTGTCTGGCACAGCTGTGGCGAACGAAAAATCGACGAACACCAAAATCGTGATATCGCGTGTTTCGAGCGTTTCCGAGAGCACAGTTCGGTGTAAATGTGTCAAAAACCTTCATTCTACTCAAATGCACACTATCCATGCGTCAAAAGTCGTCAGGCACAGCTGTGGAGAACGAAACATCGAGGATCACCAAAATCGTGATATCGCGTGTTTCGAGCATTTCTGAGAGCACTGTTCGGTGTAGATGTGTCAAAAACCTTCATTCTACTCAAATACACAAGATCCATGTGTTAAAAGTTGTCTGGCACAGCTGTGGCGAACGAAAAATCGACGAACACCAAAATCGTGATATCGCGTGTTTCGAGCGTTTCCGAGAGCACAGTTCGGTGTAGATGTGTCAAAAACCTTCATTCTACTCAAATACACAAGATCCATGTGTTAAAAGTTGTCTGGCACAGCTGTGGCAAACGGAAAATCGACGAACACCAAAATCGTGATATCGCGTGTTTCGAGCGTTTCCGTGAGCACAGTTCGGTGTAAATGTGTCAAAAACCTTCATTCTACTCAAATACACAAGATCCATGTGTTAAAAGTTGTCTGGCACAGCAGTGGCGAACGAAACTTTGAACAGCACCAAAATCGTGATATCGCGTGTTTCGAGCGTTTCTGAGAGCACAGCTCGGTGTAAATGCGTCAAAAACCTTCATTCTACTCAAATGCACAATATCCATGCGTTAAAAGTCGTCTGGCACAGCTGTGGCGAACGATAAATCGACGAACACCAAAATCGTGATATCGCGTGTTTCGAGCGTTTCTGAGAGCACAGTTCGGTGTAGATGTGTCAAAAACCTTCATTATACTCAAATACACAAGATCCATGTGTTAAAAGTTGTCTGGCACAGCTGTGGCGAACGAAAAATCGACGAACACCAAAATCGTGATATCGCGTGTTTCGAGCGTTTCCGAGAGCACAGTTCGGTGTAAATGTGTCAAAAACCTTCATTCTACTCAAATACACAAGATCCATGTGTTAAAAGTTGTCTGCCACAACCGTGGCGAACGAAACATTGAAGAACACCAAAATAGTGATATCGCGTGTTTCGAGCGTTTCTGAGAGCACAGTTCGGTGTAGATGTGTCAAAAACCTTCATTCTACTCAAATACACAAGATCCATGTGTTAAAAGTTGTCTGGCACAGCTGTGGCGAACGAAAAATCGACGAACACCAAAATCGTGATATCGCGTGTTTCGAGCGTTTCCGAGAGCACAGTTCGGTGTAAATGTGTCAAAAACCTTCATTCTACTCAAATACACAAGATCCATGTGTTAAAAGTTGTCTGCCACAACCGTGGCGAACGAAACATTGAAGAACACCAAAATAGTGATATCGCGTGTTTCGAGCGTTTCTGAGAGCACAGTTCGGTGTAGATGTGTCAAAAACCTTCATTCTACTCAAATACACAAGATCCATGTGTTAAAAGTTGTCTGGCACAGCTGTGGCGAACGAAAAATCGACGAACACCAAAATCGTGATATCGCGTGTTTCGAGCGTTTCTGAGAGCACAGTTCGGTGTAAATGTGTCAAAAACCTTCATTCTACTCAAATACACAAGATCCATGTGTTAAAAGTTGTCTGGCACAGCAGTGGCGAACGAAACATGGAAGAACACCAAAATCGTGATATCGCGTGTTTCGAGCGTTTCTGAGAGCACAGTTCGGTGTAGATGTGTCAAAAACCTTCATTCTACTCAAATACACAAGATCCATGTGTTAAAAGTTGTCTGGCACAGCTGTGGCGAACGAAAAATCGACGAACACCAAAATCGTGATATCGCGTGTTTCGAGCGTTTCTGAGAGCACAGCTCGGTGTAAATGTGTAAAAAACCTTCATTCTACTCAAATACACAAGATCCATGTGTCAAAACTTGTCTGGCACATTTGTGGCGAACGAAACTTTGAACAACACCAAAATCGTGAAATCGCGTGTTTCGAACGGTTCTGAGTGCACAGCTCGGTGTAGATGTGTCAAAAACCTTCATTCTACTCAAACACACAAGATCCATGTGTTAAAAGTCGTCAGCCACAGCCGTGGCAAACGAAACATTGAAGAACACCAAAATAGTGATATCGCGTGTTTCGAGCGTTTCTGAGAGCACAGCTCGGTCTAAACGTGTCAAAAACCTTCATTCTACTCAAATACACAAGATCCATGTGTTAAAAGTTGTCTATCACAGCAGTGGCGAACGAAACATTGAAGAACACCAAAATCGTGATGTCGCGTGTTTCGAGCGTTTCTGAGAGCACAGTTCGGTGTAGATGTGTCAAAAACCTTCATTCTACTCAAATACACAAGATCCATGTGTTAAAAGTTGTCTGGCGCAGCTGTGGCGAACGAAACATTGAAGGACACCAAAATCGTGATATCGCGTGTTTCGAGCGTTTCTGAGAGCACAGTTCGGTGTAGATGTGTCAAAAACCTTCATTCTACTCAAATACACAAGATCCATGTGTTAAAAGTTGTCTGGCACAGCTGTGGCGAACGAAAAATCGACGAACACCAAAATCGTGATATCGCGTGTTTCGAGCGTTTCCGAGAGCACAGTTCGGTGTAAATGTGTCAAAAACCTTCATTCTACTCAAATGCACACTATCCATGCGTCAAAAGTCGTCAGGCACAGCTGTGGAGAACGAAACATCGAGGATCACCAAAATCGTGATATCGCGTGTTTCGAGCATTTCTGAGAGCACTGTTCGGTGTAGATGTGTCAAAAACCTTCATTCTACTCAAATACACAAGATCCATGTGTTAAAAGTTGTCTGGCACAGCTGTGGCGAACGAAAAATCGACGAACACCAAAATCGTGATATCGCGTGTTTCGAGCGTTTCCGAGAGCACAGTTCGGTGTAGATGTGTCAAAAACCTTCATTCTACTCAAATACACAAGATCCATGTGTTAAAAGTTGTCTGGCACAGCTGTGGCAAACGGAAAATCGACGAACACCAAAATCGTGATATCGCGTGTTTCGAGCGTTTCCGTGAGCACAGTTCGGTGTAAATGTGTCAAAAACCTTCATTCTACTCAAATACACAAGATCCATGTGTTAAAAGTTGTCTGGCACAGCAGTGGCGAACGAAACTTTGAACAGCACCAAAATCGTGATATCGCGTGTTTCGAGCGTTTCTGAGAGCACAGCTCGGTGTAAATGCGTCAAAAACCTTCATTCTACTCAAATGCACAATATCCATGCGTTAAAAGTCGTCTGGCACAGCTGTGGCGAACGATAAATCGACGAACACCAAAATCGTGATATCGCGTGTTTCGAGCGTTTCTGAGAGCACAGTTCGGTGTAGATGTGTCAAAAACCTTCATTATACTCAAATACACAAGATCCATGTGTTAAAAGTTGTCTGGCACAGCTGTGGCGAACGAAAAATCGACGAACACCAAAATCGTGATATCGCGTGTTTCGAGCGTTTCCGAGAGCACAGTTCGGTGTAAATGTGTCAAAAAACTTCATTCTACTCAAATACACAAAATCCATGTTTTAAACGTTGTCTGCCACAACTGTGGCGAACGAAACATTGAAGAACACCAAAATAGTGATATCGCGTGTTTCGAGCGTTTCTCAGAGCACAGCTCGGTGTAAACGTGTCAAATACCTTCATTCTACTCAAATACACAAGATCCATGTGTTAAAAGTTGTCTGGCACAGGAGTGGCGAACGAAACTTTGAAAAGTACCAAAATCGAGATATCTCGTGTTTCGAGCGTTCCTGAGAGCACAGCTCGGTGTAAAAATGTCAAAAACCTTCATTGTACTTAAATACACAAGATCCATGTGTTAAAAGTTGTCTGGCACAGCAGTGGCGAATGAAACATTGAAGAACACCAAAATCGTGATCTCGCGTGTTTCGAGCGTTTCTAAGAGCACAGCTCGGTGTAAATGCGTCAAAAACCTTCATTCTACTCAAATGCACAATATCCATGCGTTAAAAGTCGTCTGGCACAACTGTGGCGAATGAAAAATCGACGAACACCAAAATCGTGATATCGCGTGTTTCGAGCGTTTCTGAGAGCACAGCTCGGTGTAAATGTGTCAAAAACCTTCATTCTACTCAAATACACACGATCCATGTGTTAAAAGTTGTCTGCCACAACCGTGGCGAACGAAACATTGAAGAACACCAAAATAGTGATATCGCGTGTTTCGAGCGTTTCTGAGAGCACAGCTCGGTGTAAACGTGTCAAATACCTTCATTCTACTCAAATACACAAGATCCATGTGTTAAAAGTTGTCTGGCACAGGAGTGGCGAACGAAACTTTGAAAAGTACCAAAATCGAGATATCTCGAGTTTCGAGCGTTCCTGAGAGCATAGCTCGGTGTAAATGTGTAAAAAATCTTCATTCTACTCAAATGTACAAGATCCACGCGTTAAAAGTCGTCTGCCACAGCTGTGGCGAACGAAAAATCGAGGAACACCAAAATCGCGATCTCGCGTGTTTCGAGCGTTTCCGAGAGCACAGTTCGGTGTAAATGTGTCAAAAAACTTCATTCTACTCAAATACACAAAATCCATGTGTTAAAAGTTGTCTGGCACAGCAGTGGCGAACGAAACATTGAAGAACACCAAAATCGTGATATCGCGTGTTTCGAGCGTTTCTGAGAGCACAGTTCGGTGTAGATGTGTCAAAAACCTTCATTCTACTCAAATACACAAGATCCATGTGTTAAAAGTTGTCTGGCACAGCTGTGGCGAACGAAAAATCGACGAACACCAAAATCGTGATATCGAATGTTTCGAGCGTTTCCGAGAGCACAGTTCGGTGTAAATGTGTCAAAAAACTTCATTCTACTCAAATACGCAAAATCCATCTGTTAAAAGTTGTCTGGCACAGCAGTGGCGAACGAAACATTGAAGGACACCAAAATCGTGATATCGCGTGTTTCGAGCGTTTCTGAGAGCACAGTTCGGTGTAGATGTGTCAAAAACCTTCATTCTACTCAAATACACAAGATCCATGTGTTAAAAGTTGTCTGGCACAGCTGTGGCGAACGAAAAATCGACGAACACCAAAATCGTGATATCGCGTGTTTCGAGCGTTTCCGAGAGCACAGTTCGGTGTAAATGTGTCAAAAACCTTCATTCTACTCAAATACACAAGATCCATGTGTTAAAAGTTGTCTGGCACAGCAGTGGCAAATGAAACATTGAAGAACACCAAAATCGTGATCTCGCGTGTTTCGAGCGTTTCTAAGAGCACAGCTCGGTGTAAATGCGTCAAAAACCTTCATTCTACTCAAATGCACAATATCCATGCGTTAAAAGTCGTCTGGCACAGCTGTGGCGAATGAAAAATCGACGAACACCAAAATCGTGATATCGCGTGTTTCGAGGGTTTCTGAGAGCACAGCTCGGTGTAAATATGTCAGAAACCTTCATTCTATTCAAATGCACAATATCCATGCGTTAAAAGTCGTCTGGCACAGCTGTGGCGAATGAAAAATCGACGAACGCCAAAATCGTGATATCGCGTGTTTCGAGCGTTTATGAGAGCACAGCTCGGTGTAAATGTGTCAAAAACCTTCATTCTACTCAAATACACAAGATCCATGTGTTAAAAGTTGTCTGGCACAGCTGTGGCAAACGAAAAATCGACGAACACCCAAAACGTGATATCGCGTGTTTCGAGCGATACCGAGAGCACAGTTCGGTGTGAATGTGTCAAAAACCTTCATTCTACTCAAATACACAAGATCCATGTGTTAAAAGTTGTCTGGCACAGCCGTGGCGAACGAAACATTGAAGATCAACAAAATCGTGATATCGCGTGTTTCGAACGTTTCTGAGAGCACAGCACGGTGTAAACGTGTCAAATACCATCATTCTACTCAAACACACAAGATCCATGTGTTAAAAGTCGTCAGCCACAACTGTGGCGAACGAAAAATCGAAGAACACCAAAAACGTGATATCGCGTGTTTCGAGCGTTTCCGAGAGCACAGTTCGGTGTGAATGTGTCAAAAAACTTCATTCTACTCAAATACACAAAATCCATTTGTTAAAAGTTGTCTGGCACAGCAGTGGCGAATGAAACATTGAAGAACACCAAAATCGTGATCTCGCGTGTTTCGAGCTTTTCTAAGAGCACAGCTCGGTGTAAATGCGTCAAAATCCTTCATTCTACTCAAATGCACAATATCCATGCGTTAAAAGTCGTCTGGCACAGCTGTGGCAAACGAAAAATCGACGAACACCAAAATCGTGATATCGCGTGTTTCGAGCGGTTCTGAGAGCACAGCTCGGTGTAAATGTGTCTAAAACCTTCATTCTACTCAAATACACAAGATCCATGTGTTAAAAGTTGTCTGGCACAGCCGTGGCGAACGAAAAATTGAAGATCACCAAAATCGTGATATCGCGTGTTTCGAGCGTTTCTGAGAGCACAGCTAGGTGTAAATGTGTCAAAAACCTTCATTCTACTCAAATGCACAATATCCATGCGTCAAAAGTCGTCAGGCACAGCTGTGGAGAACGAAACATCGAGGATCACCAAAATCGTGATATCGCGTGTTTCGAGCGTTTCTGAGAGCACAGCTCGGTGTAAATGTATGAAAAACCTTCATTCTACTCAAATGCACATGACCATGCGTTAAAAGTCGTCTCCCACAACTGTGGCGAACGAAAAATCGACGAACACCAAAATCGTGATATCGCGTGTTTCGAGCGTTTCTGAGAGCACAGTTCGGTGTAGATGTGTCAAAAACCGTCATTCTACTCAAATACACAAGATCCATGTGTTAAAAGTTGTCTGGCACAGCTGTGGCGAACGAAAAATCGACGAACAAAAAAATCGTGATATCGCGTGTTTCGAGCGTTTCCGAGAGCACAGTTCGGTGTAAATGTGTCAAAAACCTTCATTCTACTCAAATACACAAGATCCACGCGTTAAAAGTCGTCTGCCACAGCTGTGGCGAACGAAAAATCGAGGAACACCAAAATCGCGATCTCGCGTGTTTCGAGCGTTTCCGAGAGCACAGTTCGGTGTAAATGTGTCAAAAAACTTCATTCTACTCAAATACACAAAATCCATGTGTTAAAAGTTGTCTGGCACAGCAGTGGCGAACGAAACATTGAAGAACACCAAAATAGTGATATCGCGTGTTTCGAGCGTTTCTCAGAGCACAGCTCGGTGTAAACGTGTCAAATACCTTCATTCTACTCAAATACACAAGATCCATGTGTTAAAAGTTGTCTGGCACAGGAGTGGCGAACGAAACTTTGAAAAGTACCAAAATCGAGATATCTCGTGTTTCGAGCGTTCCTGAGAGCACAGCTCGGTGTAAAAATGTCAAAAACCTTCATTGTACTTAAATACACAAGATCCATGTGTTAAAAGTTGTCTGGCACAGCAGTGGCAAATGAAACATTGAAGAACACCAAAATCGTGATCTCGCGTGTTTCGAGCGTTTCTAAGAGCACAGCTCGGTGTAAATGCGTCAAAAACCTTCATTCTACTCAAATACACAAGATCCATGTGTTAAAAGTTGTCTGGCACAGCTGTGGCGAACGAAAAATCGACGAACACCAAAATCGTGATATCGAATGTTTCGAGCGTTTCCGAGAGCACAGTTCGGTGTAAATGTGTCAAAAAACTTCATTCTACTCAAATACGCAAAATCCATCTGTTAAAAGTTGTCTGGCACAGCAGTGGCGAACGAAACATTGAAGGACACCAAAATCGTGATATCGCGTGTTTCGAGCGTTTCTGAGAGCACAGTTCGGTGTAGATGTGTCAAAAACCTTCATTCTACTCAAATACACAAGATCCATGTGTTAAAAGTTGTCTGGCACAGCTGTGGCGAACGAAAAATCGACGAACACCAAAATCGTGATATCGCGTGTTTCGAGCGTTTCCGAGAGCACAGTTCGGTGTAAATGTGTCAAAAACCTTCATTCTACTCAAATACACAAGATCCATGTGTTAAAAGTTGTCTGGCACAGCAGTGGCAAATGAAACATTGAAGAACACCAAAATCGTGATCTCGCGTGTTTCGAGCGTTTCTAAGAGCACAGCTCGGTGTAAATGCGTCAAAAACCTTCATTCTACTCAAATGCACAATATCCATGCGTTAAAAGTCGTCTGGCACAGCTGTGGCGAATGAAAAATCGACGAACACCAAAATCGTGATATCGCGTGTTTCGAGGGTTTCTGAGAGCACAGCTCGGTGTAAATATGTCAGAAACCTTCATTCTACTCAAATGCACAATATCCATGCGTTAAAAGTCGTCTGGCACAGCTGTGGCGAATGAAAAATCGACGAACGCCAAAATCGTGATATCGCGTGTTTCGAGCGTTTATGAGAGCACAGCTCGGTGTAAATGTGTCAAAAACCTTCATTCTACTCAAATACACAAGATCCATGTGTTAAAAGTTGTCTGGCACAGCTGTGGCGAACGAAAAATCGACGAACACCAAAATCGTGATATCGCGTGTTTGGAGCGTTTCCGAGAGCACAGTTCGGTGTAAATGTGTCAAAAACCTTCATTCTACTCAAATACACAAGATCCATGTGTTAAAAGTTGCCTGGCACAGCAGTGGCGAACGAAACATTGAAGAACACCAAAATCGTGATATCACGTGTTTCGAGCGTTTCTGAGAGCACAGTTCGGTGTAGATGTGTCAAAAACCTTCATGCTACTCAAATACACAAGATCCATGTCTTAAAAGTTGTCTGGCACAGCTGTGGCGAACGAAAAATCGACGAACACCAAAATCGTTATATCGCGTGTTTCGAGCGTTTCTGAGAGCACAGTTCGGTGTAAATGTGTCAAAAACCTTCATTCTACTCAAATACACAAGATCCATGTGTTAAAAGTTGTCTGGCACAGCAGTGGCGAACGAAACATTGAAGAACAGCAAAATCGTGATATCGCGTGTTTCGAGCGTTTCTGAGAGCACAGTTCGGTGTAATTGTGTCAAAAACCTTCAGTCTACTCAAATGCACAATATTCATGCGTTAAAAGTCGTCTGCCACAGCTGTGGCGAACGAAAAATCGACGAACACCAAAATCGTGATATCGCGTGTTTCGAGCGTTTCTGAGAGCACAGCTCGGTGTAAATGAGTCAAAAACCTTCATTCTACTCAAATGCACACTATCCATGCGTCAAAAGTCGTCAGGCACAGCTGTGGAGAACGAAACATCGAGGATCACCAAAATCGTGATATCGCGTGTTTCGAGCATTTCTGAGAGCACAGCTCGGTGTAAATGTGTCAAAAACCTTCATTCTACTCAAATACACAAGATCCAAGTGTCAAAAGTTGTCTGGCACTGGTGTGGCGAACGAAACTTTGAACAGCACCAAAATCGTGATATCGCGTGTTTCGAGCGTTTCTCAGAGCACAGTTCGGTGTAGATGTGTCAAAAACCTTCATTCTACTCAAATACACAAGATCCATGTGTTAAAAGTCGTCAGCCACAGCTGTGGCGAACGAAAAATCGACGAACACCAAATCGTGATATCGCGTGTTTCGAGCGTTTCTGAGAGCACAGCTCGGTGTAAATGTATGAAAAACCTTCATTCTACTCAAATGCACATTACCATGCGTTAAAAGTCGTCTGGCACAGCTGTGGCGATCGAAAAATCGACGAACACCAAAATCGTGATATCGCGTGTTTCGAGCGTTTCTGAGAGCACAGCTCGGTGTAAATGTGTCAAAAACCTTCATTCTACTCAAATACACAAGATCCATGTGTTAAACGTTGTCTGAAACAACCGTGGCGAACGAAACATTGAAGAACACCAAAATCGTGATATAGCGTGTTTCGAGCGTTTCTGAAAGCACAGCTCGGTGTGAATGTGTCAAAGACCTTCATTCTGCTCAAACACACAAGATCCATGTGTTAAAAGTCGTCAGCCACAGCTGTGGCGAACGAAAAATCGACGAACACCAAAATCGTGATATCGCGTGTTTCGAGCGTTTCTGAGAGCACAGTTCGGTGTAGATGTGTCAAAAACCTTCATTCTACTCAAATACACAAGATCCATGTGTTAAAAGTTGTCTGGCACAGCTGTGGCGAACGAAAAATCGACGAACACCAAAATCGTGATATCGCGTGTTTCGAGCGTTTCCGAGAGCACAGTTCGGTGTAAATGTGTCAAAAACCTTCATTCTACTGAAATACACAAGATCCATGTGTTAAAAGTTGTCTGGCACAGCAGTGGCGAACGAAACATTGAAGAACACCAAAATCGTGATATCGCGTGTTTCGAGCGTTTCTGAGAGCACAGTTCGGTGTAGATGTGTCAAAAACCTTCATGCTACTCAAATACACAAGATCCATGTGTTAAAAGTTGTCTGGCACAGCTGTGTCGAACGAAAAATCGACGAACACCAAAATCGTGATATCGCGTGTTTCGAGCGTTTCTGAGAGCACAGTTCGGTGTAAACGTGTCAAATACCTTCATTCTACTCAAATACACAAGATCCATGTGTTAAAAGTTGTCTGGCACAGGAGTGGCGAACGAAACTTTGAAAAGTACCAAAATCGAGATATCTCGTGTTTCGAGCGTTCCTCAGAGCACAGCTCGGTGTAAATGTGTCAAAAACCTTCATTGTACTTAAATACACAAGATCCATGTGTTAAAAGTTGTCTGGCACAGCAGTGGCGAATGAAACATTGAAGAACACCAAAATCGTTATCTCGCGTGTTTCGAGCGTTTCTAAGAGCACAGCTCGGTGTAAATGCGTCAAAAACCTTCATTCTACTCAAATGCACAATAGCCATGCGTTAAAAGTCGTCTGGCCCAACTGTGGCGAATGAAAAATCGACGAACACCAAAATCGTGATATCGCGTGTTTCGAGCGTTTCTGAGAGCACAGATCGGTGTAAATGTGTCAAAAACCTTCATTCTACTCAAATACACAAGATCCATGTGTTAAAAGTTGTCTGCCACAACCGTGGCGAACGAAACATTGAAGAACACCAAAATAGTGATATCGCGTGTTTCGAGCGTTTCTGAGAGCACAGCTCGGTGTAAACGTGTCAAATACCTTCATTCTACTCAAATACACAAGATCCATGTGTTAAAAGTTGTCTGGCACAGGAGTGGCGAACGAAACATTGAAGAACACCAAAATCGTGATATCGCGTGTTTCGAGCGTTTCTGAGAGCACAGTTCGGTGTAGATGTGTCAAAAACCGTCATTCTACTCAAATACACAAGATCCATGTGTTAAAAGTTGTCTGGCACAGCTGTGGCGAACGAAAAATCGACGAACAAAAAAATCGTGATATCGCGTGTTTCGAGCGTTTCCGAGAGCACAGTTCGGTGTAAATGTGTCAAAAACCTTCATTCTACTCAAATACACAAGATCCATGTGTTAAAAGTTGTCTGGCACATCAGTGGCGAACGAAACATTGAAGAACACCAAAATCGTGATATCGCGTGTTTCGAGCGTTTCTGAGAGCACAGTTCGGTGTAGATGTGTCAAAAACCTTCATTCTACTCAAATACACAAGATCCATGTCTTAAAAGTTGTCTGGCACAGCTGTGGCGAACGAAAAATCGACGAACACCAAAATCGTGATATCGCGTGTTTCGAGCGTTTCCGAGAGCACAGTTCGGTGTAAATGTGTCAAAAAACTTCATTCTACTCAAATACACAAAATCCATGTGTTAAAAGTTGTCTGGCACCGCAGTGGCGAACGAAACATTGAAGAACACCAAAATCGTGATATCGCGTGTTTCGAGCGTTTCTGAGAGCACAGTTCGGTGTAGATGTGTCAAAAACCTTCATTCTACTCAAATACACAAGATCCATGTGTTAAAAGTTGTCTGGCACAGCTGTGGCGAACGAAAAATCGACGAACACCAAAATCGTGATATCGCGTGTTTCGAGCGTTTCCGAGAGCACAGTTCGGTGTAAATGTGTCAAAAACCTTCATTCTACTCAAATACACAAGATCCATGTGTTAAAAGTTGTCTGCCACAACCGTGGCGAACGAAACATTGAAGAACACCAAAATAGTGATATCGCGTGTTTCGAGCGTTTCTGAGAGCACAGTTCGGTGTAGATGTGTCAAAAACCTTCATTCTACTCAAATACACAAGATCCATGTGTTAAAAGTTGTCTGGCACAGCTGTGGCGAACGAAAAATCGACGAACACCAAAATCGTGATATCGCGTGTTTCGAGCGTTTCTGAGAGCACAGTTCGGTGTAAATGTGTCAAAAACCTTCATTCTACTCAAATACACAAGATCCATGTGTTAAAAGTTGTCTGGCACAGCAGTGGCGAACGAAACATGGAAGAACACCAAAATCGTGATATCGCGTGTTTCGAGCGTTTCTGAGAGCACAGTTCGGTGTAGATGTGTCAAAAACCTTCATTCTACTCAAATACACAAGATCCATGTGTTAAAAGTTGTCTGGCACAGCTGTGGCGAACGAAAAATCGACGAACACCAAAATCGTGATATCGCGTGTTTCGAGCGTTTCTGAGAGCACAGCTCGGTGTAAATGTGTAAAAAACCTTCATTCTACTCAAATACACAAGATCCATGTGTCAAAACTTGTCTGGCACATTTGTGGCGAACGAAACTTTGAACAACACCAAAATCGTGAAATCGCGTGTTTCGAACGGTTCTGAGTGCACAGCTCGGTGTAGATGTGTCAAAAACCTTCATTCTACTCAAACACACAAGATCCATGTGTTAAAAGTCGTCAGCCACAGCCGTGGCAAACGAAACATTGAAGAACACCAAAATAGTGATATCGCGTGTTTCGAGCGTTTCTGAGAGCACAGCTCGGTCTAAACGTGTCAAAAACCTTCATTCTACTCAAATACACAAGATCCATGTGTTAAAAGTTGTCTATCACAGCAGTGGCGAACGAAACATTGAAGAACACCAAAATCGTGATGTCGCGTGTTTCGAGCGTTTCTGAGAGCACAGTTCGGTGTAGATGTGTCAAAAACCTTCATTCTACTCAAATACACAAGATCCATGTGTTAAAAGTTGTCTGGCGCAGCTGTGGCGAACGAAACATTGAAGGACACCAAAATCGTGATATCGCGTGTTTCGAGCGTTTCTGAGAGCACAGTTCGGTGTAGATGTGTCAAAAACCTTCATTCTACTCAAATACACAAGATCCATGTGTTAAAAGTTGTCTGGCACAGCTGTGGCGAACGAAAAATCGACGAACACCAAAATCGTGATATCGCGTGTTTCGAGCGTTTCCGAGAGCACAGTTCGGTGTAAATGTGTCAAAAACCTTCATTCTACTCAAATGCACACTATCCATGCGTCAAAAGTCGTCAGGCACAGCTGTGGAGAACGAAACATCGAGGATCACCAAAATCGTGATATCGCGTGTTTCGAGCATTTCTGAGAGCACTGTTCGGTGTAGATGTGTCAAAAACCTTCATTCTACTCAAATACACAAGATCCATGTGTTAAAAGTTGTCTGGCACAGCTGTGGCGAACGAAAAATCGACGAACACCAAAATCGTGATATCGCGTGTTTCGAGCGTTTCCGAGAGCACAGTTCGGTGTAGATGTGTCAAAAACCTTCATTCTACTCAAATACACAAGATCCATGTGTTAAAAGTTGTCTGGCACAGCTGTGGCAAACGGAAAATCGACGAACACCAAAATCGTGATATCGCGTGTTTCGAGCGTTTCCGTGAGCACAGTTCGGTGTAAATGTGTCAAAAACCTTCATTCTACTCAAATACACAAGATCCATGTGTTAAAAGTTGTCTGGCACAGCAGTGGCGAACGAAACTTTGAACAGCACCAAAATCGTGATATCGCGTGTTTCGAGCGTTTCTGAGAGCACAGCTCGGTGTAAATGCGTCAAAAACCTTCATTCTACTCAAATGCACAATATCCATGCGTTAAAAGTCGTCTGGCACAGCTGTGGCGAACGATAAATCGACGAACACCAAAATCGTGATATCGCGTGTTTCGAGCGTTTCTGAGAGCACAGTTCGGTGTAGATGTGTCAAAAACCTTCATTATACTCAAATACACAAGATCCATGTGTTAAAAGTTGTCTGGCACAGCTGTGGCGAACGAAAAATCGACGAACACCAAAATCGTGATATCGCGTGTTTCGAGCGTTTCCGAGAGCACAGTTCGGTGTAAATGTGTCAAAAAACTTCATTCTACTCAAATACACAAAATCCATGTTTTAAACGTTGTCTGCCACAACTGTGGCGAACGAAACATTGAAGAACACCAAAATAGTGATATCGCGTGTTTCGAGCGTTTCTCAGAGCACAGCTCGGTGTAAACGTGTCAAATACCTTCATTCTACTCAAATACACAAGATCCATGTGTTAAAAGTTGTCTGGCACAGGAGTGGCGAACGAAACTTTGAAAAGTACCAAAATCGAGATATCTCGTGTTTCGAGCGTTCCTGAGAGCACAGCTCGGTGTAAAAATGTCAAAAACCTTCATTGTACTTAAATACACAAGATCCATGTGTTAAAAGTTGTCTGGCACAGCAGTGGCGAATGAAACATTGAAGAACACCAAAATCGTGATCTCGCGTGTTTCGAGCGTTTCTAAGAGCACAGCTCGGTGTAAATGCGTCAAAAACCTTCATTCTACTCAAATGCACAATATCCATGCGTTAAAAGTCGTCTGGCACAACTGTGGCGAATGAAAAATCGACGAACACCAAAATCGTGATATCGCGTGTTTCGAGCGTTTCTGAGAGCACAGCTCGGTGTAAATGTGTCAAAAACCTTCATTCTACTCAAATACACACGATCCATGTGTTAAAAGTTGTCTGCCACAACCGTGGCGAACGAAACATTGAAGAACACCAAAATAGTGATATCGCGTGTTTCGAGCGTTTCTGAGAGCACAGCTCGGTGTAAACGTGTCAAATACCTTCATTCTACTCAAATACACAAGATCCATGTGTTAAAAGTTGTCTGGCACAGGAGTGGCGAACGAAACTTTGAAAAGTACCAAAATCGAGATATCTCGAGTTTCGAGCGTTCCTGAGAGCATAGCTCGGTGTAAATGTGTAAAAAATCTTCATTCTACTCAAATGTACAAGATCCACGCGTTAAAAGTCGTCTGCCACAGCTGTGGCGAACGAAAAATCGAGGAACACCAAAATCGCGATCTCGCGTGTTTCGAGCGTTTCCGAGAGCACAGTTCGGTGTAAATGTGTCAAAAAACTTCATTCTACTCAAATACACAAAATCCATGTGTTAAAAGTTGTCTGGCACAGCAGTGGCGAACGAAACATTGAAGAACACCAAAATCGTGATATCGCGTGTTTCGAGCGTTTCTGAGAGCACAGTTCGGTGTAGATGTGTCAAAAACCTTCATTCTACTCAAATACACAAGATCCATGTGTTAAAAGTTGTCTGGCACAGCTGTGGCGAACGAAAAATCGACGAACACCAAAATCGTGATATCGAATGTTTCGAGCGTTTCCGAGAGCACAGTTCGGTGTAAATGTGTCAAAAAACTTCATTCTACTCAAATACGCAAAATCCATCTGTTAAAAGTTGTCTGGCACAGCAGTGGCGAACGAAACATTGAAGGACACCAAAATCGTGATATCGCGTGTTTCGAGCGTTTCTGAGAGCACAGTTCGGTGTAGATGTGTCAAAAACCTTCATTCTACTCAAATACACAAGATCCATGTGTTAAAAGTTGTCTGGCACAGCTGTGGCGAACGAAAAATCGACGAACACCAAAATCGTGATATCGCGTGTTTCGAGCGTTTCCGAGAGCACAGTTCGGTGTAAATGTGTCAAAAACCTTCATTCTACTCAAATACACAAGATCCATGTGTTAAAAGTTGTCTGGCACAGCAGTGGCAAATGAAACATTGAAGAACACCAAAATCGTGATCTCGCGTGTTTCGAGCGTTTCTAAGAGCACAGCTCGGTGTAAATGCGTCAAAAACCTTCATTCTACTCAAATGCACAATATCCATGCGTTAAAAGTCGTCTGGCACAGCTGTGGCGAATGAAAAATCGACGAACACCAAAATCGTGATATCGCGTGTTTCGAGGGTTTCTGAGAGCACAGCTCGGTGTAAATATGTCAGAAACCTTCATTCTATTCAAATGCACAATATCCATGCGTTAAAAGTCGTCTGGCACAGCTGTGGCGAATGAAAAATCGACGAACGCCAAAATCGTGATATCGCGTGTTTCGAGCGTTTATGAGAGCACAGCTCGGTGTAAATGTGTCAAAAACCTTCATTCTACTCAAATACACAAGATCCATGTGTTAAAAGTTGTCTGGCACAGCTGTGGCAAACGAAAAATCGACGAACACCCAAAACGTGATATCGCGTGTTTCGAGCGATTCCGAGAGCACAGTTCGGTGTGAATGTGTCAAAAACCTTCATTCTACTCAAATACACAAGATCCATGTGTTAAAAGTTGTCTGGCACAGCCGTGGCGAACGAAACATTGAAGATCAACAAAATCGTGATATCGCGTGTTTCGAACGTTTCTGAGAGCACAGCACGGTGTAAACGTGTCAAATACCATCATTCTACTCAAACACACAAGATCCATGTGTTAAAAGTCGTCAGCCACAACTGTGGCGAACGAAAAATCGAAGAACACCAAAAACGTGATATCGCGTGTTTCGAGCGTTTCCGAGAGCACAGTTCGGTGTGAATGTGTCAAAAAACTTCATTCTACTCAAATACACAAAATCCATTTGTTAAAAGTTGTCTGGCACAGCAGTGGCGAATGAAACATTGAAGAACACCAAAATCGTGATCTCGCGTGTTTCGAGCTTTTCTAAGAGCACAGCTCGGTGTAAATGCGTCAAAATCCTTCATTCTACTCAAATGCACAATATCCATGCGTTAAAAGTCGTCTGGCACAGCTGTGGCAAACGAAAAATCGACGAACACCAAAATCGTGATATCGCGTGTTTCGAGCGGTTCTGAGAGCACAGCTCGGTGTAAATGTGTCTAAAACCTTCATTCTACTCAAATACACAAGATCCATGTGTTAAAAGTTGTCTGGCACAGCCGTGGCGAACGAAAAATTGAAGATCACCAAAATCGTGATATCGCGTGTTTCGAGCGTTTCTGAGAGCACAGCTAGGTGTAAATGTGTCAAAAACCTTCATTCTACTCAAATGCACAATATCCATGCGTCAAAAGTCGTCAGGCAC
Organism: Pimpla rufipes; assembly: GCA_963932165.1. Classification (NCBI taxonomy): domain Eukaryota; kingdom Metazoa; phylum Arthropoda; class Insecta; order Hymenoptera; family Ichneumonidae; genus Pimpla; species Pimpla rufipes. The sequence continues at coordinate 1,397,563 of CAWVQF010000007.1, forward strand.
AGCTGTGGAGAACGAAACATCGAGGATCACCAAAATCGTGATATCGCGTGTTTCGAGCGTTTCTGAGAGCACAGCTCGGTGTAAATGTATGAAAAACCTTCATTCTACTCAAATGCACATGACCATGCGTTAAAAGTCGTCTCCCACAACTGTGGCGAACGAAAAATCGACGAACACCAAAATCGTGATATCGCGTGTTTCGAGCGTTTCTGAGAGCACAGTTCGGTGTAGATGTGTCAAAAACCGTCATTCTACTCAAATACACAAGATCCATGTGTTAAAAGTTGTCTGGCACAGCTGTGGCGAACGAAAAATCGACGAACAAAAAAATCGTGATATCGCGTGTTTCGAGCGTTTCCGAGAGCACAGTTCGGTGTAAATGTGTCAAAAACCTTCATTCTACTCAAATACACAAGATCCATGTGTTAAAAGTTGTCTGGCACATCAGTGGCGAACGAAACATTGAAGAACACCAAAATCGTGATATCGCGTGTTTCGAGCGTTTCTGAGAGCACAGTTCGGTGTAGATGTGTCAAAAACCTTCATTCTACTCAAATACACAAGATCCATGTGTTAAAAGTTGTCTGGCACAGCTGTGGCGAACGAAAAATCGACGAACACCAAAATCGTGATATCGCGTGTTTCGAGCGTTTCCGAGAGCACAGTTCGGTGTAAATGTGTCAAAAAACTTCATTCTACTCAAATACACAAAATCCATGTGTTAAAAGTTGTCTGGCACAGCAGTGGCGAACGAAACATTGAAGAACACCAAAATCGTGATATCGCGTGTTTCGAGCGTTTCTGAGAGCACAGTTCGGTGTAGATGTGTCAAAAACCTTCATTCTACTCAAATACACAAGATCCATGTGTTAAAAGTTGTCTGGCACAGCTGTGGCGAACGAAAAATCGACGAACACCAAAATCGTGATATCGCGTGTTTCGAGCGTTTCCGAGAGCACAGTTCGGTGTAAATGTGTCAAAAACCTTCATTCTACTGTAACACGGGAAAATTCCGTGCTGCCAAACCGCCGCTCTGCTCGTCCGCTCGACGACGCCTAGACCGATCCGCAGGGCCATAGATAGTTTTTATTATTATTATTAATTTTATTTTATTATTTTTCTCCCGCTTTACGTAATTTATCCACGCTGACGCCGTCGCCGGGGTGAGCCCGGACCGACGAAACTGCGCGGGAGAGAGAGAGACAACGCTGGGATTTCGCCGTTGCCTCGTCGCTACGCCGCCGATCGCTCGGTTGTTTGAGCCTCCCGCCGTCGCCGCCGCCGGAGAGACTTCTGCCGTCGATTTCTCGCGCCACGTCAGCCAACTGTGGCGCGAGCGATTTCAGCTGGAGAAGTCGAAACGCTGCGCGGCACGGCAGAGTTGGCCGCCTGCCTGCCGGCCAGCACTACGAGACGGAGAGGGGATCATTTCCCCGAGCGTGCGAGCGACGCAACACTCTAGGCACTTCCCGAGGAGCCGTCGAGCGAACGGCAGAGCGAGCGAGCGAGCGAGATCGGCGAGGGAATACGGGGGACCGAGACAGCCGGTACGACGAGGACGAGAGTCAAGCCGCTGCAACACGCCTCCCGCGAGCGTAGTCTTCGAGAGGAAAATTGACGAGGACATTGGGTGAGCCTCGCCGCGCGGCGTCAGTATCATTTCTTGTATTTCGTCCGTTCCAACTGTTTCTCTTTGTTATCTTTTTCGGCGCAACATCGCGCACTCGCCGCCTTTGCGCGAGACGGCCGTGTCGACGGGGCTCTTGCGAGCATCCCGCGACGCTGTGACCCTTGCGCACGAGCGCTAGATCTCGGCGACGCGCCCGCGAGGCCTCCGCGCCGAGATTTTCGGAAAAACAGGGCCAGCGCCGGGTGCAGCGGGAGAGGCCTGATCGTCCGGGCGGTCCTGCGGAAAACCCGAGCGCGAGTTCGTCCTAGCTAACGGTCGTTCGGTCGCGGGAAGTTGGCCGTCACGCCGAGGATTGCCGATTATTTATTTATTGTTCTTTTCTTTTGCATCCCGTGACGTAAAATTAGAGTCAGTGTGCGAGGAGGGAAACGGTGCGCGTTCTATATTCTTTTTGTATTAAATTTGCCAATTCCCCTTAGTATATTTCCGAGTCTTTTCCTGTTATAATTTTGTATTTTCGACCAGGGGTTGGTGCGACCGTTATCTCTCCCGCCGCGTGTGAGAGAGAGAGAGTGTGTGTGTGTGTGTGTGTGTGTGGCGAGGGCCGCGGCGCGCGCGGTGACTCGCGACCTTGCGAGGGCGGACTTTGTTGCCGAGCAATAGACCGGCGAAACTGCGAGAAACGAAGAAGTGTTTCGTTTCTGCGAGACAGCATTGCGGGAGACTATACTTGAATTATTTTCGTCATTATTAATTTGTCTTGTTTAATAAACGGTTTTGTGAGCTCCCGCAGATTGACCGTTTTCCGGTTGTCACATTATTTCTTGTCCTCTCCGAGATCGTCAACTCATCGCATCCCGCCACTCTACAAAATTGACGGCTGCGGCTAGCCTGGCCAAAGCAGCCGGGTCCTGTCAGCACGCGAGTTCTTCCCGGCGCGAAAGCGCCTGGCGCCCGGGTAAAAAGGGAAGAACTCGGGGGACCTTGGCAGTTTGTGGGGCGGTTTGAAGAATTAGACCAAAAGCCACTACACTACTCAAATACACAAGATCCATGTGTTAAAAGTTGTCTGCCACAACCGTGGCGAACGAAACATTGAAGAACACCAAAATAGTGATATCGCGTGTTTCGAGCGTTTCTGAGAGCACAGTTCGGTGTAGATGTGTCAAAAACCTTCATTCTACTCAAATACACAAGATCCATGTGTTAAAAGTTGTCTGGCACAGCTGTGGCGAACGAAAAATCGACGAACACCAAAATCGTGATATCGCGTGTTTCGAGCGTTTCTGAGAGCACAGTTCGGTGTAAATGTGTCAAAAACCTTCATTCTACTCAAATACACAAGATCCATGTGTTAAAAGTTGTCTGGCACAGCAGTGGCGAACGAAACATGGAAGAACACCAAAATCGTGATATCGCGTGTTTCGAGCGTTTCTGAGAGCACAGTTCGGTGTAGATGTGTCAAAAACCTTCATTCTACTCAAATACACAAGATCCATGTGTTAAAAGTTGTCTGGCACAGCTGTGGCGAACGAAAAATCGACGAACACCAAAATCGTGATATCGCGTGTTTCGAGCGTTTCTGAGAGCACAGCTCGGTGTAAATGTGTAAAAAACCTTCATTCTACTCAAATACACAAGATCCATGTGTCAAAACTTGTCTGGCACATTTGTGGCGAACGAAACTTTGAACAACACCAAAATCGTGAAATCGCGTGTTTCGAACGGTTCTGAGTGCACAGCTCGGTGTAGATGTGTCAAAAACCTTCATTCTACTCAAACACACAAGATCCATGTGTTAAAAGTCGTCAGCCACAGCCGTGGCAAACGAAACATTGAAGAACACCAAAATAGTGATATCGCGTGTTTCGAGCGTTTCTGAGAGCACAGCTCGGTCTAAACGTGTCAAAAACCTTCATTCTACTCAAATACACAAGATCCATGTGTTAAAAGTTGTCTATCACAGCAGTGGCGAACGAAACATTGAAGAACACCAAAATCGTGATGTCGCGTGTTTCGAGCGTTTCTGAGAGCACAGTTCGGTGTAGATGTGTCAAAAACCTTCATTCTACTCAAATACACAAGATCCATGTGTTAAAAGTTGTCTGGCACAGCTGTGGCGAACGAAAAATCGACGAACACCAAAATCGTGATATCGCGTGTTTCGAGCGTTTCCGAGAGCACAGTTCGGTGTAAATGTGTCAAAAAACTTCATTCTACTCAAATACGCAAAATCCATCTGTTAAAAGTTGTCTAGCACAGCAGTGGCGAACGAAACATTGAAGGACACCAAAATCGTGATATCGCGTGTTTCGAGCGTTTCTGAGAGCACAGTTCGGTGTAGATGTGTCAAAAACCTTCATTCTACTCAAATACACAAGATCCATGTGTTAAAAGTTGTCTGGCACAGCTGTGGCGAACGAAAAATCGACGAACACCAAAATCGTGATATCGCGTGTTTCGAGCGTTTCCGAGAGCACAGTTCGGTGTAAATGTGTCAAAAACCTTCATTCTACTCAAATGCACACTATCCATGCGTCAAAAGTCGTCAGGCACAGCTGTGGAGAACGAAACATCGAGGATCACCAAAATCGTGATATCGCGTGTTTCGAGCATTTCTGAGAGCACTGTTCGGTGTAGATGTGTCAAAAACCTTCATTCTACTCAAATACACAAGATCCATGTGTTAAAAGTTGTCTGGCACAGCTGTGGCGAACGAAAAATCGACGAACACCAAAATCGTGATATCGCGTGTTTCGAGCGTTTCCGAGAGCACAGTTCGGTGTAGATGTGTCAAAAACCTTCATTCTACTCAAATGCACAATATCCATGCGTTAAAAGTCGTCTGGCCCAACTGTGGCGAATGAAAAATCGACGAACACCAAAATCGTGATATCATGTGTTTCGAGCGTTTCTGAGAGCACAGCTCGGTGTAAATGTGTCAAAAACCTTCATTCTACTCAAATACACAAGATCCATGTGTTAAAAGTTGTCTGCCACAACCGTGGAGAACGAAACATTGAAGAACACCAAAATAGTGATATCGCGTGTTTCGAGCGTTTCTGAGAGCACAGCTCGGTGTAAACGTGTCAAATACCTTCATTCTACTCAAACACACAAGATCCATGTGTTAAAAGTCGTCAGCCACAACTGTGGCGAACGAAAAATCGAAGAACACCAAAATCGTGATATCGCGTGTTTCGAGCGTTTCCGAGAGCACAGTTCGGTGTGAATGTGTCAAAAAACTTCATTCTACTCAAATACACAAAATCCATTTGTTAAAAGTTGTCTGGCACAGCAGTGGCGAATGAAACATTGAAGAACACCAAAATCGTGATCTCGCGTGTTTCGAGCGTTTCTAAGAGCACAGCTCGGTGTAAATGCGTCAAAATCCTTCATTCTACTCAAATGCACAATATCCATGCGTTAAAAGTCGTCTGGCACAGCTGTGGCAAACGAAAAATCGACGAACACCAAAATCGTGATATCGCGTGTTTCGAGCGGTTCTGAGAGCACAGCTCGGTGTAAATGTGTCTAAAACCTTCATTCTACTCAAATACACAAGATCCATGTGTTAAATGTTGTCTGGCACAGCCGTGGCGAACGAAAAATTGAAGATCACCAAAATCGTGATATCGCGTGTTTCGAGCGTTTCTGAGAGCACAGCTAGGTGTAAATGTGTCAAAAACCTTCATTCTACTCAAATGCACAATATCCATGCGTCAAAAGTCGTCAGGCACAGCTGTGGAGAACGAAACATCGAGGATCACCAAAATCGTGATATCGCGTGTTTCGAGCGTTTCTGAGAGCACAGCTCGGTGTAAATGTATGAAAAACCTTCATTCTACTCAAATGCACATGACCATGCGTTAAAAGTCGTCTCCCACAACTGTGGCGAACGAAAAATCGACGAACACCAAAATCGTGATATCGCGTGTTTCGAGCGATTCTGAGAGCACAGTTCGGTGTAAATGTGTCAAAAACCTTCATTCTGCTCAAATACACAAAATCCATGTGTTAAAAGTTGTCTTGCACAGCAGTGGCGAATGAAACATTGAAGAACACCAAAATCGTGATCTCGCGTGTTTCGAGCGTTTCTAAGAGCACAGCTCGGTGTAAATGCGTCAAAAACCTTCATTCTACTCAAATGCACAATATCCATGCGTTAAAAGTCGTCTGGCACTGCTGTGGCGAATGAAAAATCGACGAACACCAAAATCGTGATATCGCGTGTTTCGAGCGTTTCTGAGAGCACAGCTCGGTGCAAATGTGTCAAAACCCTTCATTCTACTCAAATACACAAGATCCATGTGTTAAAAGTTGTCTGCCACAACCGTGGCGAACGAAACATTGAAGAACACCAAAATAGTGATATCGCGTGTTTCGAGCGTTTCTGAGAGCACAGCTCGGTGTAAACGTGTCAAATACCTTCATTCTACTCAAATACACAAGATCCATGTGTTAAAAGTTGTCTGGCACAGGAGTATCGAACGAAACTTTGAAAAGTACCAAAATCGAGATATCTCGAATTTCGAGCGTTCCTGAGAGCATAGCTCGGTGTAAATGTGTAAAAAATCTTCATTCTACTCAAATGTACAAGATCCACGCGTTAAAAGTCGTCTGCCACAGCTGTGGCGAACGAAAAATCGAGGAACACCAAAATCGTGATCTCGCGTGTTTCGAGCGTTTCCGAGAGCACAGTTCGGTGTAAATGTGTCAAAAACCTTCATTCTACTCAAATACACAAGATCCATGTGTTAAAAGTTGTCTGGCACAGCAGTGGCGAACGAAACATTGAAGAACACCAAAATCGTGATATCGCGTGTTTCGAGCGTTTCTGAGAACACAGTTCGGTGTAGATGTGTCAAAAACCTTCATTCTACTCAAATACACAAGATCCATGTGTTAAAAGTTGTCTGGCACAGCTGTGGCGAACGAAAAATCGACGAACACCAAAATCGTGATATCGCGTGTTTCGAGCGTTTCCGAGAGCACAGTTCGGTGTAAATGTGTCAAAAAACTTCATTCTACTCAAATACGCAAAATCCATCTGTTAAATGTTGAAAAAACCTTCATTCTACTCAAATGCACATTACCATGCGTTAAAAGTCGTCTCCCACAACTGTGGCGAACGAAAAATCGACGAACACCAAAATCGTGATATCGCGTGTTTCGAGCGGTTCTGAGAGCACAGCTCGGTGTAAATGTGTCAAAAACCTTCATTCTACTCAAATACACAAGATCCATGTGTCAAAACTTGTCTGGCACAGGTGTGGCGAACGAAACTTTGAACAGCACCAAAATCGTGATATCGCGTGTTTCGAACGGTTCTGAGTGCACAGCTCGGTGTAAATGTGTCAAAAACCTTCATTCTACTCAAACACACAAGATCCATGTGTTAAAAGTCGTCAGCCACAGCTGTGGCGAACGAAAAATCGACGAACACCAAAATCGTGATATCGCGTGTTTCGAGCGTTTCTGAGAGCACAGTTCGGTGTAAATGTGTCAAAAACCTTCATTCTACTCAAATACACAACATCCATGTGTTAAAAGTTGTCTGGCACAGCCGTGGCGAACGAAACATTGAAGATCAACAAAATCGTGATATTGCGTGTTTCGAACGTTTCTGAGAGCACAGCACGGTGTAAACGTGTCAAATACCATCATTCTACTCAAACACACAAGATCCATGTGTTAAAAGTCGTCAGCCACAACTGTGGCGAACGAAAAATCGAAGAACACCAAAATCGTGATATCGCGTGTTTCGAGCGTTTCCGAGAGCACAGTTCGGCGTGAATGTGTCAAAAAACTTCATTCTACTCAAATACACAAAATCCATGTGTTAAAAGTTGTCTGGCACAGCAGTGGCGAATGAAACATTGAAGAACACCAAAATCGTGATCTCGCGTGTTTCGAGCGTTTCTAAGAGCACAGCTCGGTGTAAATGCGTCAAAATCCTTCATTCTACTCAAATGCACAATATCCATGCGTTAAAAGTCGTCTGGCACAGCTGTGGCGAACGAAAAATCGACGAACAATAAAATCGTGATATCGCGTGTTTCGACCGGTTCTGAGAGCACAGCTCGGTGTAAATGTGTCTAAAACCTTCATTCTACTCAAATACACAAGATCCATGTGTTAAAAGTTGTCTGGCACAGCCGTGGCGAACGAAAAATTGAAGATCACCAAAATCGTGATATCGCGTGTTTCGAGCGTTTCTGAGAGCACAGCTAGGTGTAAATGTGTCAAAAACCTTCATTCTACTCAAATGCACAATATCCATGCGTCAAAAGTCGTCAGGCACAGCTGTGGAGAATGAAACATCGAGGATCACCAAAATCGTGATATCGCGTGTTTCGAGCGTTTCTGAGAGCACAGCTCGGTGTAAATGTATGAAAAACCTTCATTCTACTCAAATGCACATGACCATGCGTTAAAAGTCGTCTCCCACAACTGTGGCGAACGAAAAATCGACGAACACCAAAATCGTGATATCGCGTGTTTCGAGCTTTTCCGAGAGCACAGTTCGGTGTAAATGTGTCAAAAAACTTCATTCTACTCAAATACGCAAAATCCATCTGTTAAATGTTGAAAAAACCTTCATTCTACTCAAATGCACATTACCATGCGTTAAAAGTCGTCTCCCACAACTGTGGCGAACGAAAAATCGACGAACACCAAAATCGTGATATCGCGTGTTTCGAGCGGTTCTGAGAGCACACCTCGGTGTAAATGTGTCAAAAACCTTCATTCTACTCAAATACACAAGATCCATGTGTTAAAAGTTGTCTTTCACAGCCGTGGCGAACGAAACATTGAAGATCACCAAAATCGTGATATCGCGTGTTTCGAGCGTTTCTGAGAGCACAGCTCGGTGTAAATGTGTCAAAAACCTTCATTCTACTCAAATGCACAATATCCATGCGTCAAAAGTCGTCAGGCACAGCTGTGGAGAACGAAACATCGAGGATCACCAAAATCGTGATATCGCGTGTTTCGAGCGTTTCTGAGAGCACAGCTCGGTGTAAATGTGTCCAAAAACCTTCATTCTACTCAAATACACAAGATCCAAGTGCCAAAACTTGTCTGGCACAGGTGTGGCGAACGAAACTTTGAACAGCACCAAAATCGTGATATCGCGTGTTTCGAACGGTTCTGAGTGCACAGCTCGGTGTAAATGTGTCAAAAACCTTCATTCTACTCAAACACACAAGATCCATGTGTTAAAATTCGTCAGCCACAGCTGTGGCGAACGAAAAATCGACGAACACCAAATCGTGTTAACGCGTGTTTCGAGCGTTTCTGAGAGCACAGCTCGGTGTAAATGTATGAAAAACCTTCATTCTACTCAAATGCACATTACCATGCGTTAAAAGTCGTCTCCCACAACTGTGGCGAACGAAAAATCGACGAACACCAAAATCGTGATATCGCGTTTTTCGAGCGGTTCTGAGAGCACAGCTCGGTGTAAATGTGTCAAAAACCTTCATTCTACTCAAATACACAAGATCCATGTGTTAAAAGTTGTCTGGCACAGCCGTGGCGAACGAAACATTGAAGATCACCAAAATCGTGATATCGCGTGTTTCGAGCGTTTCTGAGAGCACAGCTCGGTGTAAATGTGTCAAAAACCTTCATTCTACTCAAATGCACAATATCCATGCGTCAAAAGTCGTCAGGCACAGCTGTGGAGAACGAAACATCGAGGATCACCAAAATCGTGATATCGCGTGTTTCGAGCGTTTCTGAGAGCACAGCTCGGTATAAATGTGTCAGAAACCTTCATTCTACTCAAATGCACAATATCCATGCGTTAAAAGTCGTCAGCCACAGCTGTGGCGAACGAAAAATCGACGAACACCAAAATCGTGATATCGCGTGTTTCGAGCGTTTCTGAGAGCACAGCTCGGTGTAAATGTGTCAAAAACCTTCATTCTACTCAAATGCACAATATCCATGCGTTAAAAGTCGTCTGGCACAGCTGTTGCGAACGAAAAATCGACGAACACCAAAATCGTGATATCGCGTGTTTCGAGCGTTTCTGAGAGCACAGCTCGGTGTAAATGTGTCAAAAACCATCATTCTACTCAAATACACAAGATCCATGTGTTAAAAGTTGTCTGGCACAGCCGTGGCGAACGAAACATTGAAGATCACCAAAATCGTGATATCGCGTGTTTCGAACGTTTCTGAGAGCACAGCTCGGTGTAAACGTGTCAAAAACCTTCTTTGTACTCAAATACACAAGATCCATGTGTTAAAAGTCGTCTGGCACAGCTGTGGCGAACGAAAAATCGACGAACACCAAAATCGTGATATCGCGTGTTTCGAGCGTTTCTGAGAGCACAGTCCGGTGTAAATGTGTCAAAACCTTCATTCTACTCAAATACACAAAATCCATGTGTTAAAAGTTGTCTGGCACAGCAGTGGCGAATGAAACATTGATGAACACCAAAATCGTGATCTCGCGTGTTTGGAGAATTTCTAAGAGCACAGCTCGGTGTAAATGCGTCAAAAACCTTCATTCTACTCAAATGCACAATATCCATGCGTTTAAAGTCGTCTGGCACAGCTGTGGCGAACGAAAAATCGACGAACACCAAAATCGTGATATCGCGTGTTTCGAGCATTTCTGAGAGCACAGCTCGGTGTAAATGTGTCAAAAACCTTCATTCTACTCAAATGCACAATATCCATGCGTTAAAAGTCGTCTGGCAAGCTGTTGCGAACGAAAAATCGACGAACACCAAAATCGTGATATCGCGTGTTTGTAGCGTTTCTGAGAGCACAGCTCGGTGTAAATGTGTCAAAAACCATCATTCTACTCAAATACACAAGATCCATGTGTTAAAAGTTGTCTGGCACAGCCGTGGCGAACGAAACATTGAAGATCACCAAAATCGTGATATCGCGTGTTTCGAACGTTTCTGAGAGCACAGCTCGGTGTAAACGTGTCAAAAACCTTCTTTGTACTCAAATACACAAGATCCATGTGTTAAAAGTCGTCTGGCACAGCTGTGGCGAACGAAAAATCGACGAACACCAAAATCGTGATATCGCGTGTTTCGAGCGTTTCTGAGAGCACAGTCCGGTGTAAATGTGTCAAAACCTTCATTCTACTCAAATACACAAAATCCATGTGTTAAAAGTTGTCTGGCACAGCAGTGGCGAATGAAACATTGATGAACACCAAAATCGTGATCTCGCGTGTTTGGAGAATTTCTAAGAGCACAGCTCGGTGTAAATGCGTCAAAAACCTTCATTCTACTCAAATGCACAATATCCATGCGTTTAAAGTCGTCTGGCACAGCTGTGGCGAACGAAAAATCGACGAACACCAAAATCGTGATATCGCGTGTTTCGAGCGTTTCTGAGAGCACAGCTCGGTGTAAATGTGTCAAAAACCATCATTCTACTCAAATACACAAGATCCATGTGTTAAAAGTCGTCTGGCACAGCTGTGGCGAACGAAAAATCGACGAACACCAAAATCGTGATATCGCGTGTTTCGAGCATTTCTGAGAGCACAGTCCGGTGTAAATGTGTCAAAAAACTTCATTCTACTCAAATACACAAAATCCATGTGTTAAAAGTTGTCTGGCACAGCAGTGGCGAATGAAACATTGAAGAACAAAAAAATCGTGATATCGCGTGTTTCGATCGTTTCTGAGAGCACAGCTCGGTGTAAATTTGTAAAAAACATTCTACTCAAATGCACAATATCCATGCGTTAAAAGTCGTCTGGCACAGCTGTGGCGAACGAAAAATCGACGTACACCAAAATCGTGATATAGCGTGTTTCGAGCGTTTCTGAGAGCACAGCTCGGTGTAAATGTGTCAAAAACCTTCATTCTACTCAAATTCACAAGATCCACGCGTTAAACGTCGTCTGCCACAGCTGTGGCGAACGAAAAATCGAGGAACACCAAAATCGTGATCTCGCGTGTTTCGAGCGTTTCTAAGAGCACAGCTCGGTGTAAATGCGTCAAAAACCTTCATTCTACTCAAATGCTCAATATCCATGTGTTAAAAGTTTTCTGGCACAGCCGTGGCGAACGAAACATTGAAGATCACCAAAATCGTGATATCGCGTGTTTCGAACGTTTCTGAGAGCACAGCTCGGTGTAAATGTGTCAAAAACCTTCATTCTACTCAAACACACAAGATCCATGTGTTAAAAGTCGTCAGCCACAGCTGTGGCGAACGAAAAATCGACGAACACCAAAATCGTGATATCGCGTGTTTCGAGCGTTTCTGAGAGCACAGTTCGGTGTAAATGTGTCAAAAACCTTCATTCTACTCAAATACACAACATCCATGTGTTAAAAGTTGTCTGGCACAGCCGTGGCGAACGAAACATTGAAGATCAACAAAATCGTGATATTGCGTGTTTCGAACGTTTCTGAGAGCACAGCACGGTGTAAACGTGTCAAATACCATCATTCTACTCAAACACACAAGATCCATGTGTTAAAAGTCGTCAGCCACAACTGTGGCGAACGAAAAATCGAAGAACACCAAAATCGTGATATCGCGTGTTTCGAGCGTTTCCGAGAGCACAGTTCGGCGTGAATGTGTCAAAAAACTTCATTCTACTCAAATACACAAAATCCATGTGTTAAAAGTTGTCTGGCACAGCAGTGGCGAATGAAACATTGAAGAACACCAAAATCGTGATCTCGCGTGTTTCGAGCGTTTCTAAGAGCACAGCTCGGTGTAAATGCGTCAAAATCCTTCATTCTACTCAAATGCACAATATCCATGCGTTAAAAGTCGTCTGGCACAGCTGTGGCGAACGAAAAATCGACGAACAATAAAATCGTGATATCGCGTGTTTCGAGCGGTTCTGAGAGCACAGCTCGGTGTAAATGTGTCTAAAACCTTCATTCTACTCAAATACACAAGATCCATGTGTTAAAAGTTGTCTGGCACAGCCGTGGCGAACGAAAAATTGAAGATCACCAAAATCGTGATATCGCGTGTTTCGAGCGTTTCGGAGAGCACAGCTCGGTGTAAATGTGTCAAAAACCTTCATTCTACTCAAATGCACAATATCCATGCGTCAAAAGTCGTCAGGCACAGCTGTGGAGAACGAAACATCGAGGATCACCAAAATCGTGATATCGCGTGTTTCGGCGTTTCTGAGAGCACAGCTCGGTGTAAATGTATGAAAAACCTTCATTCTACTCAAATGCACATTACCATGCGTTAAAAGTCGTCTCCCACAAATGTGGCGAACGAAAAATCGACGAACACCAAAATCGTGATATCGCGTGTTTCGAGCGTTTCTGAGAGCACAGTTCGGTGTAAATGTGTCAAAAAACTTCATTCTACTCAAATACGCAAAATCCATCTGTTAAAAGTTGTCTGGCACAGCAGTGGCGAACGAAACATTGAAGGACACCAAAATCGTGATATCGCGTGTTTCGAGCGTTTCTGAGAGCACAGTTCGGTGTAGATGTGTCAAAAAACTTCATTCTACTCAAATACGCAAAATCCATCTGTTAAAAGTTGTCTGGCACAGCTGTGGCGAACGAAAAATCGACGAACACCAAAATCGTGATATCGCGTGTTTCGAGCGTTTCTGAGAGCACAGCTCGGTGTAAATGTGTCAAAAACCTTCATTGTACTTAAATACACAAGATCCATGTGTTAAAAGTTGTCTGGCACAGCAGTGGTGAACGAAACTTTGAACAGTACCAAAATCGAGATATCTCGTGTTTCGAGCGTTCCAGAGAGCATAGCTCGGTATAAATGTGTCAAAAATCTTCAGTCTACTCAAATGCACAATATTCATGCGTTAAACGTCGTCTGCCACAGCTGTGGCGAACGAAAAAGCGAAGAACGCCAAAATCGTGATATCGCGTGTTTCGAGCGTTTCTGAGAGCACAGCTCGGTGTAAATGTATGAAAAACCTTCATTCTACTCAAATGCACATTATCCATGCGTTAAAAGTCGTCTGCCACAACTGTGGCGAACGAAAAAGCGAAGGACACCAAAATCGTGATATCGCGTGTTTCGAGCGTTTCTGAGAGCACAGTTCGGTGTAAATGTGTCAAAAACCTTCATTCTACTCAAATACACAAGATCCATGTGTTAAAAGTTGTCTGGCACAGCCGTGGCGAACGAAACATTGAAGAACACCAAAATCGTGATATCGCGTGTTTCGAGCGTTTCTGAGAGCCCAGTTCGGTGTAGATGTGTCAAAAACCTTCATTCTACTCAAATACACAAGATCCATGTGTTAAAAGTTGTCTGGCACAGCTGTGGCAAACGAAAAATCGACGAACACCCAAAACGTGATATCGCGTGTTTCGAGCGATTCCGAGAGCACAGTTCGGTGTAAATGTGTCAAAAACCTTCATTCTACTCAAATACACAAGATCCATGTGTTAAAAGTTGTCTGGCACAGCCGTGGCGAACGAAACATTGAAGATCAACAAAATCGTGATATCGCGTGTTTCGAACGTTTCTGAGAGCACAGCACGGTGTAAACGTGTCAAATACCATCATTCTACTCAAACACACAAGATCCATGTGTTAAAAGTCGTCAGCCACAACTGTGGCGAACGAAAAATCGAAGAACACCAAAATCGTGATATCGCGTGTTTCGAGCGTTACCGAGAGCACAGTTCGGTGTGAATGTGTCAAAAAACTTCATTCTACTCAAATACACAAAATCCATTTGTTAAAAGTTGTCTGGCACAGCAGTGGCGAATGAAACATTGAAGAACACCAAAATCGTGATCTCGCGTGTTTCGAGCGTTTCTAAGAGCACAGCTCGGTGTAAATGCGTCAAAATCCTTCATTCTACTCAAATGCACAATATCCATGCGTCAAAAGTCGTCAGGCACAGCTGTGGAGAACGAAACATCGAGGATCACCAAAATCGTGATATCGCGTGTTTCGAGCGTTTCTGAGAGCACAGCTCGGTGTAAATGTATGAAAAACCTTCATTCTACTCAAATGCACATGACCATGCGTTAAAAGTCGTCTCCCACAACTGTGGCGAACGAAAAATCGACGAACACCAAAATCGTGATATCGCGTGTTTCGAGCGTTTCTGAGAGCACAGTTCGGTGTAAATGTGTCAAAAACCTTCATTCTGCTCAAATACACAAAATCCATGTGTTAAAAGTTGTCTTGCACAGCAGTGGCGAATGAAACATTGAAGAACACCAAAATCGTGATCTCGCGTGTTTCGAGCGTTTCTAAGAGCACAGCTCGGTGTAAATGCGTCAAAAACCTTCATTCTACTCAAATGCACAATATCCATGCGTTAAAAGTCGTCTGGCACAGCTGTGGCGAATGAAAAATCGACGAACACCAAAATCGTGATATCGCGTGTTTCGAGCGTTTCTGAGAGCACAGCTCGGTGCAAATGTGTCAAAACCCTTCATTCTACTCAAATACACAAGATCCATGTGTTAAAAGTTGTCTGCCACAACCGTGGCGAACGAAACATTGAAGAACACCAAAATAGTGATATCGCGTGTTTCGAGCGTTTCTGAGAGCACAGCTCGGTGTAAACGTGTCAAATACCTTCATTCTACTCAAATACACAAGATCCATGTGTTAAAAGTTGTCTGGCACAGGAGTATCGAACGAAACTTTGAAAAGTACCAAAATCGAGATATCTCGAATTTCGAGCGTTCCTGAGAGCATAGCTCGGTGTAAATGTGTAAAAAATCTTCATTCTACTCAAATGTACAAGATCCACGCGTTAAAAGTCGTCTGCCACAGCTGTGGCGAACGAAAAATCGAGGAACACCAAAATCGTGATCTCGCGTGTTTCGAGCGTTTCCGAGAGCACAGTTCGGTGTAAATGTGTCAAAAACCTTCATTCTACTCAAATACACAAGATCCATGTGTTAAAAGTTGTCTGGCACAGCAGTGGCGAACGAAACATTGAAAAACACCAAAATCGTGATATCGCGTTTTTCGAGCGTTTCTGAGAACACAGTTCGGTGTAGATGTGTCAAAAACCTTCATTCTACTCAAATACACAAGATCCATGTGTTAAAAGTTGTCTGGCACAGCTGTTGCGAACGAAAAATCGACGAACACCAAAATCGTGATATCGCGTGTTTCGAGCGTTTCCGAGAGCACAGTTCGGTGTAAATGTGTCAAAAAACTTCATTCTACTCAAATACGCAAAATCCATCTGTTAAATGTTGAAAAAACCTTCATTCTACTCAAATGCACATTACCATGCGTTAAAAGTCGTCTCCCACAACTGTGGCGAACGAAAAATCGACGAACACCAAAATCGTGATATCGCGTGTTTCGAGCGGTTCTGAGAGCACAGCTCGGTGTAAATGTGTCAAAAACCTTCATTCTACTCAAATACACAAGATCCATGTGTTAAAAGTTGTCTGGCACAGCCGTGGCGAACGAAACATTGAAGATCACCAAAATCGTGATATCGCGTGTTTCGAGCGTTTCTGAGAGCACAGCTCGGTGTAAATGTGTCAAAAACCTTCATTCTACTCAAATGCACAATATCCATGCGTCAAAAGTCGTCAGGCACAGCTGTGGAGAACGAAACATCGAGGATCACCAAAATCGTGATATCGCGTGTTTCGAGCGTTTCTGAGAGCACAGCTCGGTGTAAATGTGTCCAAAAACCTTCATTCTACTCAAATACACAAGATCCAAGTGCCAAATCTTGTCTGGCACAGGTGTGGCGAACGAAACTTTGAACAGCACCAAAATCGTGATATCGCGTGTTTCGAACGGTTCTGAGTGCACAGCTCGGTGTAAATGTGTCAAAAACCTTCATTCTACTCAAACACACAAGATCCATGTGTTAAAATTCGTCAGCCACAGCTGTGGCGAACGAAAAATCGACGAACACCAAATCGTGTTAACGCGTGTTTCGAGCGTTTCTGAGAGCACAGCTCGGTGTAAATGTATGAAAAACCTTCATTCTACTCAAATGCACATTACCATGCGTTAAAAGTCGTCTCCCACAACTGTGGCGAACGAAAAATCGACGAACACCAAAATCGTGATATCGCGTGTTTCGAGCGGTTCTGAGAGCACAGCTCGGTGTAAATGTGTCAAAAACCTTCATTCTACTCAAATACACAAGATCCATGTGTTAAAAGTTGTCTGGCACAGCCGTGGCGAACGAAACATTGAAGATCACCAAAATCGTGATATCGCGTGTTTCGAGCGTTTCTGAGAGCACAGCTCGGTGTAAATGTGTCAAAAACCTTCATTCTACTCAAATGCACAATATCCATGCGTCAAAAGTCGTCAGGCACAGCTGTGGAGAACGAAACATCGAGGATCACCAAAATCGTGATATCGCTTGTTTCGAGCGTTTCTGAGAGCACAGCTCGGTATAAATGTGTCAGAAACCTTCATTCTACTCAAATGCACAATATCCATGCGTTAAAAGTCGTCAGCCACAGCTGTGGCGAACGAAAAATCGACGAACACCAAAATCGTGATATCGCGTGTTTCGAGCGTTTCTGAGAGCACAGCTCGGTGTAAATGTGTCAAAAACCTTCATTCTACTCAAATGCACAATATCCATGCGTTAAAAGTCGTCTGGCACAGCTGTTGCGAACGAAAAATCGACGAACACCAAAATCGTGATATCGCGTGTTTCGAGCGTTTCTGAGAGCACAGCTCGGTGTAAATGTGTCAAAAACCATCATTCTACTCAAATACACAAGATCCATGTGTTAAAAGTTGTCTGGCACAGCCGTGGCGAACGAAACATTGAAGATCACCAAAATCGTGATATCGCGTGTTTCGAACGTTTCTGAGAGCACAGCTCGGTGTAAACGTGTCAAAAACCTTCTTTGTACTCAAATACACAAGATCCATGTGTTAAAAGTCGTCTGGCACAGCTGTGGCGAACGAAAAATCGACGAACACCAAAATCGTGATATCGCGTGTTTCGAGCGTTTCTGAGAGCACAGTCCGGTGTAAATGTGTCAAAACCTTCATTCTACTCAAATACACAAAATCCATGTGTTAAAAGTTGTCTGGCACAGCAGTGGCGAATGAAACATTGATGAACACCAAAATCGTGATCTCGCGTGTTTGGAGAATTTCTAAGAGCACAGCTCGGTGTAAATGCGTCAAAAACCTTCATTCTACTCAAATGCACAATATCCATGCGTTTAAAGTCGTCTGGCACAGCTGTGGCGAACGAAAAATCGACGAACACCAAAATCGTGATATCGCGTGTTTCGAGCGTTTCTGAGAGCACAGCTCGGTGTAAATGTGTCAAAAACCATCATTCTACTCAAATACACAAGATCCATGTGTTAAAAGTCGTCTGGCACAGCTGTGGCGAACGAAAAATCGACGAACACCAAAATCGTGATATCGCGTGTTTCGAGCATTTCTGAGAGCACAGTCCGGTGTAAATGTGTCAAAAAACTTCATTCTACTCAAATACACAAAATCCATGTGTTAAAAGTTGTCTGGCACAGCAGTGGCGAATGAAACATTGAAGAACACCAAAATCGTGATATCGCGTGTTTCGATCGTTTCTGAGAGCACAGCTCGGTGTAAATTTGTAAAAAACATTCTACTCAAATGCACAATATCCATGCGTTAAAAGTCGTCTGGCACAGCTGTGGCGAACGAAAAATCGACGAACACCAAAATCGTGATATCGCGTGTTTCGAGCGTTTCCGAGAGCACAGTTCGGTGTAAATGTGTCAAAAACCTTCATTCTACTCAAATGCACACTATCCATGCGTCAAAAGTCGTCAGGCACAGCTGTGGAGAACGAAACATCGAGGATCACCAAAATCGTGATATCGCGTGTTTCGAGCATTTCTGAGAGCACAGTTCGGTGTAGATGTGTCAAAAACCTTCATTCTACTCAAATACACAAGATCCATGTGTTAAAAGTTGTCTGGCACAGCTGTGGCGAACGAAAAATCGACGAACACCAAAATCGTGATATCGCGTGTTTCGAGCGTTTCCGAGAGCACAGTTCGGTGTAGATGTGTCAAAAACCTTCATTCTACTCAAATACACAAGATCCATGTGTTAAAAGTTGTCTGGCACAGCTGTGGCGAACGGAAAATCGACGAACACCAAAATCGTGATATCGCGTGTTTCGAGCGTTTCCGAGAGCACAGTTCGGTGTAAATGTGTCAAAAACCTTCATTCTACTCAAATACACAAGATCCATGTGTTAAAAGTTGTCTGGCACAGCAGTGGCGAACGAAACATTGAAGAACACCAAAATCGTGATATCGCGTGTTTAGAGCGTTTCTGAGAGCACAGTTCGGTGTAGATGTGTCAAAAACCTTCATGCTACTCAAATACATAAGATCCATGTGTTAAAAGTTGTCTGGCACAGCTGTGGCGAACGAAAAATCGACGAACACCAAAATCGTGATATCGCGTGTTTCGAGCGTTTCTGAGAGCACAGTTCGGTGTAAATGTGTCAAAAACCTTCATTCTACTCAGATACACAAGATCCATGTGTTAAAAGTTGTCTGGCACAGCAGTGGCGAATGAAACATTGAAGAACACCAAAATCGTGATCTCGCGTGTTTCGAGCGTTTCTAAGAGCACAGCTCGGTGTAAATGCGTCAAAAACCTTCATTCTACTCAAATGCACAATATCCATGCGTTAAAAGTCGTCTGGCCCAACTGTGGCGAATGAAAAATCGACGAACACCAAAATCGTGATATCATGTGTTTCGAGCGTTTCTGAGAGCACAGCTCGGTGTAAATGTGTCAAAAACCTTCATTCTACTCAAATACACAAGATCCATGTGTTAAAAGTTGTCTGCCACAACCGTGGAGAACGAAACATTGAAGAACACCAAAATAGTGATATCGCGTGTTTCGAGCGTTTCTGAGAGCACAGCTCGGTGTAAACGTGTCAAATACCTTCATTCTACTCAAATACACAAGATCCATGTGTTAAAAGTTGTCTGGCACAGGAGTGGCGAACGAAACTTTGAAAAGTACCAAAATCGAGATATCTCGAGTTTCGAGCGTTCCTGAGAGCATAGCTCGGTGTAAATGTGTAAAAAATCTTCATTCTACTCAAATGTACAAGATCCACGCGATAAAAGTCGTCTGCCACAGCTGTGGCGAACGAAAAATCGAGGAACACCAAAATCGTGATCTTTCGTGTTTCGAGAG
The DNA here is from genome assembly GCA_963932165.1 of Pimpla rufipes. NCBI lineage: Eukaryota > Metazoa > Arthropoda > Insecta > Hymenoptera > Ichneumonidae > Pimpla > Pimpla rufipes. The sequence goes on from CAWVQF010000007.1 coordinate 1,417,328, forward strand.
TTTCCGAGAGCACAGTTCGGTGTAAATGTGTCAAAAAACTTCATTCTACTCAAATACACAAAATCCATGTGTTAAAAGTTGTCTGGCACAGCAGTGGCGTACGAAACATTGAAGAACACCAAAATCGTGATATCGCGTGTTTCGAGCGTTTCTGAGAGCACAGTTCGGTGTAGATGTGTCAAAAACCTTCATTCTACTCAAATACACAAGATCCATGTGTTAAAAGTTGTCTGGCACAGCTGTGGCGAACGAAAAATCGACGAACAAAAAAATCGTGATATCGCGTGTTTCGAGCGTTTCCGAGAGCACAGTTCGGTGTAAATGTGTCAAAAAACTTCATTCTACTCAAATACACAAAATCCATGTGTTAAAAGTTGTCTGGCACAGCAGTGGCGAACGAAACATTGAAGAACACCAAAATCGTGATATCGCGTGTTTCGAGCGTTTCTGAGAGCACAGTTCGGTGTAGATGTGTCAAAAACCTTCATTCTACTCAAATACACAAGATCCATGTGTTAAAAGTTGTCTGGCACAGCTGTGGCGAACGAAAAATCGACGAACACCAAAATCGTGATATCGCGTGTTTCGAGCGTTTCCGAGAGCACAGTTCGGTGTAGATATGTCAAAAACCTTCATGCTACTCAAATACACAAGATCCATGTGTTAAAAGTTGTCTGGCACAGCTGTGGCGAACGAAAAATCGACGAACACCAAAATCGTGATATCGCGTGTTTCGAGCGTTTCTGAGAGCACAGTTCGGTGTAAATGTGTCAAAAACCTTCATTCTACTCAAATACACAAGATCCATGTGTTAAAAGTCGTCAGCCACAGCTGTGGCGAACGAAACTTTGAACAGCACCAAAATCGTGATATCGCGTGTTTCGAGCGTTTCTGAGAGCACAGCTCGGTGTAAATGCGTCAAAAACCTTCATTCTACTCAAATGCACAATATCCATGCGTTAAAAGTCGTCTGGCACAGCTGTGGCGAACGATAAATCGACGAACACCAAAATCGTGATATCGCGTGTTTCGAGCGTTTCTGAGAGCACAGTTCGGTGTAGATGTGTCAAAAACCTTCATTATACTCAAATACACAAGATCCATGTGTTAAAAGTTGTCTGGCACAGCTGTGGCGAACGAAAAATCGACGAACACCAAAATCGTGATATCGCGTGTTTCGAGCGTTTCCGAGAGCACAGTTCGGTGTAAATGTGTCAAAAAACTTCATTCTACTCAAATACACAAAATCCATGTGTTAAAAGTTGTCTGGCACAGCAGTGGCGAACGAAACATTGAAGAACACCAAAATCGTGATATCGCGTGTTTCGAGCGTTTCTGAGAGCACAGTTCGGTGTAGATGTGTCAAAAACCTTCATTCTACTCAAATACACAAGATCCATGTGTTAAAAGTCGTCTGGCACAGCTGTGGCGAACGAAAAATCGACGAACACCAAAATCGTGATATCGCGTGTTTCGAGCGTTTCTGAGAGCACAGTCCGGTGTAAATGTGTCAAAACCTTCATTCTACTCAAATACATAAAATCCATGTGTTAAAAGTTGTCTGGCACAGCAGTGGCGAATGAAACATTGATGAACACCAAAATCGTGATCTCGCGTGTTTGGAGAATTTCTAAGAGCACAGCTCGGTGTAAATGCGTCAAAAACCTTCATTCTACTCAAATGCACAATATCCATGCGTTTAAAGTCGTCTGGCACAGCTGTGGCGAACGAAAAATCGACGAACACCAAAATCGTGATATCGCGTGTTTCGAGCGTTTCTGAGAGCACAGCTCGGTGTAAATGTGTCAAAAACCATCATTCTACTCAAATACACAAGATCCATGTGTTAAAAGTCGTCTGGCACAGCTGTGGCGAACGAAAAATCGACGAACACCAAAATCGTGATATCGCGTGTTTCGAGCATTTCTGAGAGCACAGTCCGGTGTAAATGTGTCAAAAAACTTCATTCTACTCAAATACACAAAATCCATGTGTTAAAAGTTGTCTGGCACAGCAGTGGCGAATGAAACATTGAAGAACAAAAAAATCGTGATATCGCGTGTTTCGATCGTTTCTGAGAGCACAGCTCGGTGTAAATTTGTAAAAAACATTCTACTCAAATGCACAATATCCATGCGTTAAAAGTCGTCTGGCACAGCTGTGGCGAACGAAAAATCGACGTACACCAAAATCGTGATATAGCGTGTTTCGAGCGTTTCTGAGAGCACAGCTCGGTGTAAATGTGTCAAAAACCTTCATTCTACTCAAATTCACAAGATCCACGCGTTAAACGTCGTCTGCCACAGCTGTGGCGAACGAAAAATCGAGGAACACCAAAATCGTGATCTCGCGTGTTTCGAGCGTTTCTAAGAGCACAGCTCGGTGTAAATGCGTCAAAAACCTTCATTCTACTCAAATGCTCAATATCCATGTGTTAAAAGTTTTCTGGCACAGCCGTGGCGAACGAAACATTGAAGATCACCAAAATCGTGATATCGCGTGTTTCGAACGTTTCTGAGAGCACAGCTCGGTGTAAATGTGTCAAAAACCTTCATTCTACTCAAACACACAAGATCCATGTGTTAAAAGTCGTCAGCCACAGCTGTGGCGAACGAAAAATCGACGAACACCAAAATCGTGATATCGCGTGTTTCGAGCGTTTCTGAGAGCACAGTTCGGTGTAAATGTGTCAAAAACCTTCATTCTACTCAAATACACAACATCCATGTGTTAAAAGTTGTCTGGCACAGCCGTGGCGAACGAAACATTGAAGATCAACAAAATCGTGATATTGCGTGTTTCGAACGTTTCTGAGAGCACAGCACGGTGTAAACGTGTCAAATACCATCATTCTACTCAAACACACAAGATCCATGTGTTAAAAGTCGTCAGCCACAACTGTGGCGAACGAAAAATCGAAGAACACCAAAATCGTGATATCGCGTGTTTCGAGCGTTTCCGAGAGCACAGTTCGGCGTGAATGTGTCAAAAAACTTCATTCTACTCAAATACACAAAATCCATGTGTTAAAAGTTGTCTGGCACAGCAGTGGCGAATGAAACATTGAAGAACACCAAAATCGTGATCTCGCGTGTTTCGAGCGTTTCTAAGAGCACAGCTCGGTGTAAATGCGTCAAAATCCTTCATTCTACTCAAATGCACAATATCCATGCGTTAAAAGTCGTCTGGCACAGCTGTGGCGAACGAAAAATCGACGAACAATAAAATCGTGATATCGCGTGTTTCGAGCGGTTCTGAGAGCACAGCTCGGTGTAAATGTGTCTAAAACCTTCATTCTACTCAAATACACAAGATCCATGTGTTAAAAGTTGTCTGGCACAGCCGTGGCGAACGAAAAATTGAAGATCACCAAAATCGTGATATCGCGTGTTTCGAGCGTTTCGGAGAGCACAGCTCGGTGTAAATGTGTCAAAAACCTTCATTCTACTCAAATGCACAATATCCATGCGTCAAAAGTCGTCAGGCACAGCTGTGGAGAACGAAACATCGAGGATCACCAAAATCGTGATATCGCGTGTTTCGGCGTTTCTGAGAGCACAGCTCGGTGTAAATGTATGAAAAACCTTCATTCTACTCAAATGCACATTACCATGCGTTAAAAGTCGTCTCCCACAAATGTGGCGAACGAAAAATCGACGAACACCAAAATCGTGATATCGCGTGTTTCGAGCGTTTCTGAGAGCACAGTTCGGTGTAAATGTGTCAAAAAACTTCATTCTACTCAAATACGCAAAATCCATCTGTTAAAAGTTGTCTGGCACAGCAGTGGCGAACGAAACATTGAAGGACACCAAAATCGTGATATCGCGTGTTTCGAGCGTTTCTGAGAGCACAGTTCGGTGTAGATGTGTCAAAAAACTTCATTCTACTCAAATACGCAAAATCCATCTGTTAAAAGTTGTCTGGCACAGCTGTGGCGAACGAAAAATCGACGAACACCAAAATCGTGATATCGCGTGTTTCGAGCGTTTCTGAGAGCACAGCTCGGTGTAAATGTGTCAAAAACCTTCATTGTACTTAAATACACAAGATCCATGTGTTAAAAGTTGTCTGGCACAGCAGTGGTGAACGAAACTTTGAACAGTACCAAAATCGAGATATCTCGTGTTTCGAGCGTTCCAGAGAGCATAGCTCGGTATAAATGTGTCAAAAATCTTCAGTCTACTCAAATGCACAATATTCATGCGTTAAACGTCGTCTGCCACAGCTGTGGCGAACGAAAAAGCGAAGAACGCCAAAATCGTGATATCGCGTGTTTCGAGCGTTTCTGAGAGCACAGCTCGGTGTAAATGTATGAAAAACCTTCATTCTACTCAAATGCACATTATCCATGCGTTAAAAGTCGTCTGCCACAACTGTGGCGAACGAAAAAGCGAAGGACACCAAAATCGTGATATCGCGTGTTTCGAGCGTTTCTGAGAGCACAGTTCGGTGTAAATGTGTCAAAAACCTTCATTCTACTCAAATACACAAGATCCATGTGTTAAAAGTTGTCTGGCACAGCCGTGGCGAACGAAACATTGAAGAACACCAAAATCGTGATATCGCGTGTTTCGAGCGTTTCTGAGAGCCCAGTTCGGTGTAGATGTGTCAAAAACCTTCATTCTACTCAAATACACAAGATCCATGTGTTAAAAGTTGTCTGGCACAGCTGTGGCAAACGAAAAATCGACGAACACCCAAAACGTGATATCGCGTGTTTCGAGCGATTCCGAGAGCACAGTTCGGTGTAAATGTGTCAAAAACCTTCATTCTACTCAAATACACAAGATCCATGTGTTAAAAGTTGTCTGGCACAGCCGTGGCGAACGAAACATTGAAGATCAACAAAATCGTGATATCGCGTGTTTCGAACGTTTCTGAGAGCACAGCACGGTGTAAACGTGTCAAATACCATCATTCTACTCAAACACACAAGATCCATGTGTTAAAAGTCGTCAGCCACAACTGTGGCGAACGAAAAATCGAAGAACACCAAAATCGTGATATCGCGTGTTTCGAGCGTTACCGAGAGCACAGTTCGGTGTGAATGTGTCAAAAAACTTCATTCTACTCAAATACACAAAATCCATTTGTTAAAAGTTGTCTGGCACAGCAGTGGCGAATGAAACATTGAAGAACACCAAAATCGTGATCTCGCGTGTTTCGAGCGTTTCTAAGAGCACAGCTCGGTGTAAATGCGTCAAAATCCTTCATTCTACTCAAATGCACAATATCCATGCGTCAAAAGTCGTCAGGCACAGCTGTGGAGAACGAAACATCGAGGATCACCAAAATCGTGATATCGCGTGTTTCGAGCGTTTCTGAGAGCACAGCTCGGTGTAAATGTATGAAAAACCTTCATTCTACTCAAATGCACATGACCATGCGTTAAAAGTCGTCTCCCACAACTGTGGCGAACGAAAAATCGACGAACACCAAAATCGTGATATCGCGTGTTTCGAGCGTTTCTGAGAGCACAGTTCGGTGTAAATGTGTCAAAAACCTTCATTCTGCTCAAATACACAAAATCCATGTGTTAAAAGTTGTCTTGCACAGCAGTGGCGAATGAAACATTGAAGAACACCAAAATCGTGATCTCGCGTATTTCGAGCGTTTCTAAGAGCACAGCTCGGTGTAAATGCGTCAAAAACCTTCATTCTACTCAAATGCACAATATCCATGCGTTAAAAGTCGTCTGGCACAGCTGTGGCGAATGAAAAATCGACGAACACCAAAATCGTGATATCGCGTGTTTCGAGCGTTTCTGAGAGCACAGCTCGGTGCAAATGTGTCAAAACCCTTCATTCTACTCAAATACACAAGATCCATGTGTTAAAAGTTGTCTGCCACAACCGTGGCGAACGAAACATTGAAGAACACCAAAATAGTGATATCGCGTGTTTCGAGCGTTTCTGAGAGCACAGCTCGGTGTAAACGTGTCAAATACCTTCATTCTACTCAAATACACAAGATCCATGTGTTAAAAGTTGTCTGGCACAGGAGTATCGAACGAAACTTTGAAAAGTACCAAAATCGAGATATCTCGAATTTCGAGCGTTCCTGAGAGCATAGCTCGGTGTAAATGTGTAAAAAATCTTCATTCTACTCAAATGTACAAGATCCACGCGTTAAAAGTCGTCTGCCACAGCTGTGGCGAACGAAAAATCGAGGAACACCAAAATCGTGATCTCGCGTGTTTCGAGCGTTTCCGAGAGCACAGTTCGGTGTAAATGTGTCAAAAACCTTCATTCTACTCAAATACACAAGATCCATGTGTTAAAAGTTGTCTGGCACAGCAGTGGCGAACGAAACATTGAAAAACACCAAAATCGTGATATCGCGTTTTTCGAGCGTTTCTGAGAACACAGTTCGGTGTAGATGTGTCAAAAACCTTCATTCTACTCAAATACACAAGATCCATGTGTTAAAAGTTGTCTGGCACAGCTGTTGCGAACGAAAAATCGACGAACACCAAAATCGTGATATCGCGTGTTTCGAGCGTTTCCGAGAGCACAGTTCGGTGTAAATGTGTCAAAAAACTTCATTCTACTCAAATACGCAAAATCCATCTGTTAAATGTTGAAAAAACCTTCATTCTACTCAAATGCACATTACCATGCGTTAAAAGTCGTCTCCCACAACTGTGGCGAACGAAAAATCGACGAACACCAAAATCGTGATATCGCGTGTTTCGAGCGGTTCTGAGAGCACAGCTCGGTGTAAATGTGTCAAAAACCTTCATTCTACTCAAATACACAAGATCCATGTGTTAAAAGTTGTCTGGCACAGCCGTGGCGAACGAAACATTGAAGATCACCAAAATCGTGATATCGCGTGTTTCGAGCGTTTCTGAGAGCACAGCTCGGTGTAAATGTGTCAAAAACCTTCATTCTACTCAAATGCACAATATCCATGCGTCAAAAGTCGTCAGGCACAGCTGTGGAGAACGAAACATCGAGGATCACCAAAATCGTGATATCGCGTGTTTCGAGCGTTTCTGAGAGCACAGCTCGGTGTAAATGTGTCCAAAAACCTTCATTCTACTCAAATACACAAGATCCAAGTGCCAAATCTTGTCTGGCACAGGTGTGGCGAACGAAACTTTGAACAGCACCAAAATCGTGATATCGCGTGTTTCGAACGGTTCTGAGTGCACAGCTCGGTGTAAATGTGTCAAAAACCTTCATTCTACTCAAACACACAAGATCCATGTGTTAAAATTCGTCAGCCACAGCTGTGGCGAACGAAAAATCGACGAACACCAAATCGTGTTAACGCGTGTTTCGAGCGTTTCTGAGAGCACAGCTCGGTGTAAATGTATGAAAAACCTTCATTCTACTCAAATGCACATTACCATGCGTTAAAAGTCGTCTCCCACAACTGTGGCGAACGAAAAATCGACGAACACCAAAATCGTGATATCGCGTGTTTCGAGCGGTTCTGAGAGCACAGCTCGGTGTAAATGTGTCAAAAACCTTCATTCTACTCAAATACACAAGATCCATGTGTTAAAAGTTGTCTGGCACAGCCGTGGCGAACGAAACATTGAAGATCACCAAAATCGTGATATCGCGTGTTTCGAGCGTTTCTGAGAGCACAGCTCGGTGTAAATGTGTCAAAAACCTTCATTCTACTCAAATGCACAATATCCATGCGTCAAAAGTCGTCAGGCACAGCTGTGGAGAACGAAACATCGAGGATCACCAAAATCGTGATATCGCTTGTTTCGAGCGTTTCTGAGAGCACAGCTCGGTATAAATGTGTCAGAAACCTTCATTCTACTCAAATGCACAATATCCATGCGTTAAAAGTCGTCAGCCACAGCTGTGGCGAACGAAAAATCGACGAACACCAAAATCGTGATATCGCGTGTTTCGAGCGTTTCTGAGAGCACAGCTCGGTGTAAATGTGTCAAAAACCTTCATTCTACTCAAATGCACAATATCCATGCGTTAAAAGTCGTCTGGCACAGCTGTTGCGAACGAAAAATCGACGAACACCAAAATCGTGATATCGCGTGTTTCGAGCGTTTCTGAGAGCACAGCTCGGTGTAAATGTGTCAAAAACCATCATTCTACTCAAATACACAAGATCCATGTGTTAAAAGTTGTCTGGCACAGCCGTGGCGAACGAAACATTGAAGATCACCAAAATCGTGATATCGCGTGTTTCGAACGTTTCTGAGAGCACAGCTCGGTGTAAACGTGTCAAAAACCTTCTTTGTACTCAAATACACAAGATCCATGTGTTAAAAGTCGTCTGGCACAGCTGTGGCGAACGAAAAATCGACGAACACCAAAATCGTGATATCGCGTGTTTCGAGCGTTTCTGAGAGCACAGTCCGGTGTAAATGTGTCAAAACCTTCATTCTACTCAAATACACAAAATCCATGTGTTAAAAGTTGTCTGGCACAGCAGTGGCGAATGAAACATTGATGAACACCAAAATCGTGATCTCGCGTGTTTGGAGAATTTCTAAGAGCACAGCTCGGTGTAAATGCGTCAAAAACCTTCATTCTACTCAAATGCACAATATCCATGCGTTTAAAGTCGTCTGGCACAGCTGTGGCGAACGAAAAATCGACGAACACCAAAATCGTGATATCGCGTGTTTCGAGCGTTTCTGAGAGCACAGCTCGGTGTAAATGTGTCAAAAACCATCATTCTACTCAAATACACAAGATCCATGTGTTAAAAGTCGTCTGGCACAGCTGTGGCGAACGAAAAATCGACGAACACCAAAATCGTGATATCGCGTGTTTCGAGCATTTCTGAGAGCACAGTCCGGTGTAAATGTGTCAAAAAACTTCATTCTACTCAAATACACAAAATCCATGTGTTAAAAGTTGTCTGGCACAGCAGTGGCGAATGAAACATTGAAGAACACCAAAATCGTGATATCGCGTGTTTCGATCGTTTCTGAGAGCACAGCTCGGTGTAAATTTGTAAAAAACATTCTACTCAAATGCACAATATCCATGCGTTAAAAGTCGTCTGGCACAGCTGTGGCGAACGAAAAATCGACGAACACCAAAATCGTGATATCGCGTGTTTCGAGCGTTTCCGAGAGCACAGTTCGGTGTAAATGTGTCAAAAACCTTCATTCTACTCAAATGCACACTATCCATGCGTCAAAAGTCGTCAGGCACAGCTGTGGAGAACGAAACATCGAGGATCACCAAAATCGTGATATCGCGTGTTTCGAGCATTTCTGAGAGCACAGTTCGGTGTAGATGTGTCAAAAACCTTCATTCTACTCAAATACACAAGATCCATGTGTTAAAAGTTGTCTGGCACAGCTGTGGCGAACGAAAAATCGACGAACACCAAAATCGTGATATCGCGTGTTTCGAGCGTTTCCGAGAGCACAGTTCGGTGTAGATGTGTCAAAAACCTTCATTCTACTCAAATACACAAGATCCATGTGTTAAAAGTTGTCTGGCACAGCTGTGGCGAACGGAAAATCGACGAACACCAAAATCGTGATATCGCGTGTTTCGAGCGTTTCCGAGAGCACAGTTCGGTGTAAATGTGTCAAAAACCTTCATTCTACTCAAATACACAAGATCCATGTGTTAAAAGTTGTCTGGCACAGCAGTGGCGAACGAAACATTGAAGAACACCAAAATCGTGATATCGCGTGTTTAGAGCGTTTCTGAGAGCACAGTTCGGTGTAGATGTGTCAAAAACCTTCATGCTACTCAAATACATAAGATCCATGTGTTAAAAGTTGTCTGGCACAGCTGTGGCGAACGAAAAATCGACGAACACCAAAATCGTGATATCGCGTGTTTCGAGCGTTTCTGAGAGCACAGTTCGGTGTAAATGTGTCAAAAACCTTCATTCTACTCAGATACACAAGATCCATGTGTTAAAAGTTGTCTGGCACAGCAGTGGCGAATGAAACATTGAAGAACACCAAAATCGTGATCTCGCGTGTTTCGAGCGTTTCTAAGAGCACAGCTCGGTGTAAATGCGTCAAAAACCTTCATTCTACTCAAATGCACAATATCCATGCGTTAAAAGTCGTCTGGCCCAACTGTGGCGAATGAAAAATCGACGAACACCAAAATCGTGATATCATGTGTTTCGAGCGTTTCTGAGAGCACAGCTCGGTGTAAATGTGTCAAAAACCTTCATTCTACTCAAATACACAAGATCCATGTGTTAAAAGTTGTCTGCCACAACCGTGGAGAACGAAACATTGAAGAACACCAAAATAGTGATATCGCGTGTTTCGAGCGTTTCTGAGAGCACAGCTCGGTGTAAACGTGTCAAATACCTTCATTCTACTCAAATACACAAGATCCATGTGTTAAAAGTTGTCTGGCACAGGAGTGGCGAACGAAACTTTGAAAAGTACCAAAATCGAGATATCTCGAGTTTCGAGCGTTCCTGAGAGCATAGCTCGGTGTAAATGTGTAAAAAATCTTCATTCTACTCAAATGTACAAGATCCACGCGATAAAAGTCGTCTGCCACAGCTGTGGCGAACGAAAAATCGAGGAACACCAAAATCGTGATCTTTCGTGTTTCGAGAGTTTCCGAGAGCACAGTTCGGTGTAAATGTGTCAAAAAACTTCATTCTACTCAAATACACAAAATCCATGTGTTAAAAGTTGTCTGGCACAGCAGTGGCGTACGAAACATTGAAGAACACCAAAATCGTGATATCGCGTGTTTCGAGCGTTTCTGAGAGCACAGTTCGGTGTAGATGTGTCAAAAACCTTCATTCTACTCAAATACACAAGATCCATGTGTTAAAAGTTGTCTGGCACAGCTGTGGCGAACGAAAAATCGACGAACAAAAAAATCGTGATATCGCGTGTTTCGAGCGTTTCCGAGAGCACAGTTCGGTGTAAATGTGTCAAAAAACTTCATTCTACTCAAATACACAAAATCCATGTGTTAAAAGTTGTCTGGCACAGCAGTGGCGAACGAAACATTGAAGAACACCAAAATCGTGATATCGCGTGTTTCGAGCGTTTCTGAGAGCACAGTTCGGTGTAGATGTGTCAAAAACCTTCATTCTACTCAAATACACAAGATCCATGTGTTAAAAGTTGTCTGGCACAGCTGTGGCGAACGAAAAATCGACGAACACCAAAATCGTGATATCGCGTGTTTCGAGCGTTTCCGAGAGCACAGTTCGGTGTAGATATGTCAAAAACCTTCATGCTACTCAAATACACAAGATCCATGTGTTAAAAGTTGTCTGGCACAGCTGTGGCGAACGAAAAATCGACGAACACCAAAATCGTGATATCGCGTGTTTCGAGCGTTTCTGAGAGCACAGTTCGGTGTAAATGTGTCAAAAACCTTCATTCTACTCAAATACACAAGATCCATGTGTTAAAAGTCGTCAGCCACAGCTGTGGCGAACGAAACTTTGAACAGCACCAAAATCGTGATATCGCGTGTTTCGAGCGTTTCTGAGAGCACAGCTCGGTGTAAATGCGTCAAAAACCTTCATTCTACTCAAATGCACAATATCCATGCGTTAAAAGTCGTCTGGCACAGCTGTGGCGAACGATAAATCGACGAACACCAAAATCGTGATATCGCGTGTTTCGAGCGTTTCTGAGAGCACAGTTCGGTGTAGATGTGTCAAAAACCTTCATTATACTCAAATACACAAGATCCATGTGTTAAAAGTTGTCTGGCACAGCTGTGGCGAACGAAAAATCGACGAACACCAAAATCGTGATATCGCGTGTTTCGAGCGTTTCCGAGAGCACAGTTCGGTGTAAATGTGTCAAAAAACTTCATTCTACTCAAATACACAAAATCCATGTGTTAAAAGTTGTCTGGCACAGCAGTGGCGAACGAAACATTGAAGAACACCAAAATCGTGATATCGCGTGTTTCGAGCGTTTCTGAGAGCACAGTTCGGTGTAGATGTGTCAAAAACCTTCATTCTACTCAAATACACAAGATCCATGTGTTAAAAGTTGTCTGGCACAGCTGTGGCGAACGAAAAATCGACGAACACCAAAATCGTGATATCGAATGTTTCGAGCGTTTCCGAGAGCACAGTTCGGTGTAAATGTGTCAAAAAACTTCATTCTACTCAAATACGCAAAATCCATCTGTTAAAAGTTGTCTGGCACAGCAGTGGCGAACGAAACATTGAAGGACACCAAAATCGTGATATCGCGTGTTTCGAGCGTTTCTGAGAGCACAGTTCGGTGTAGATGTGTCAAAAACCTTCATTCTACTCAAATACACAAGATCCATGTGTTAAAAGTTGTCTGGCACAGCTGTGGCGAACGAAAAATCGACGAACACCAAAATCGTGATATCGCGTGTTTCGAGCGTTTCCGAGAGCACAGTTCGGTGTAAATGTGTCAAAAACCTTCATTCTACTCAAATACACAAGATCCATGTGTTAAAAGTTGTCTGGCACAGCAGTGGCAAATGAAACATTGAAGAACACCAAAATCGTGATCTCGCGTGTTTCGAGCGTTTCTAAGAGCACAGCTCGGTGTAAATGCGTCAAAAACCTTCATTCTACTCAAATGCACAATATCCATGCGTTAAAAGTCGTCTGGCACAGCTGTGGCGAATGAAAAATCGACGAACACCAAAATCGTGATATCGCGTGTTTCGAGGGTTTCTGAGAGCACAGCTCGGTGTAAATATGTCAGAAACCTTCATTCTATTCAAATGCACAATATCCATGCGTTAAAAGTCGTCTGGCACAGCTGTGGCGAATGAAAAATCGACGAACGCCAAAATCGTGATATCGCGTGTTTCGAGCGTTTATGAGAGCACAGCTCGGTGTAAATGTGTCAAAAACCTTCATTCTACTCAAATACACAAGATCCATGTGTTAAAAGTTGTCTGGCACAGCTGTGGCGAACGAAAAATCGACGAACACCAAAATCGTGATATCGCGTGTTTCGAGCGTTTCCGAGAGCACAGTTCGGTGTAAATGTGTCAAAAACCTTCATTCTACTCAAATACACAAGATCCATTTGTTAAAAGTTGTCTGGCACAGCAGTGGCGAACGAAACATTGAAGAACACCAAAATCGTGATATCGCGTGTTTCGAGCGTTTCTGAGAGCACAGTTCGGTGTGAATGTGTCAAAAACCTTCGTTCTGCTCAAACACACAAGATCCACGCGTTAAACGTCGTCTGCCACAGCTGTGGCGAACGAAAAATCGAGGAACACCAAAATCGTGATCTCGCGTGTTTCGAGCGTTTCTGAGAGCACAGCTCGGTGTAAATGTGTAAAAAACCTTCATTCTACTCAAATGCACAATATTCATGCGTTAAAAGTCGTCTGGCACAGCTGTGGCGAACGAAAAATCGACGAACACCAAAATCGTGTTATCGCGTGTTTCGAGCGTTTCTGAGAGCACAGCTCGGTGTAAATGTGTCAAAAACCTTCATTCTACTCAAATACACAAGATCCATGTGTCAAAACTTGTCTGGCACAGGTGTGGCGAACGAAACTTTGAACAGCACCAAAATCGTGAAATCGCGTGTTTCGAACGGTTCTGAGTGCACAGCTCGGTGTAAATGTGTCAAAAACCTTCATTCTACTCAAACACACAAGATCCATGTGTTAAAAGTCGTCAGCCATAGCTGTGGCGAACGAAAAATCGACGAACACCAAAATCGTGATATCGCGTGTTTCGAGCGTTTCTGAGAGCACAGCTCGGTGTAAATGCGTCAAAAACCTTCATTCTACTCAAATGCACAATATCCATGCGTTAAAAGTCGTCTGGCACAGCTGTGGCGAACGAAAAATCGACGAACACCAAAATCGTGATATCGCGTGTTTCGAGGGTTTCTGAGAGCACAGCTCGGTGTAAATATGTCAGAAACCTTCATTCTACTCAAATGCACAACATCCATGTGTCAAAAGTTGTCAGCCACAGCTGTGGCGAACGAAAAATCGACGAACACCAAAATCGTGATATCGCGTGTTTCGAGCGTTTCTGAGAGCACAGCTCGGTGTAAATGTGTCAAAAACCTTCATTGTACTTAAATACACAAGATCCATGTGTTAAAAGTTGTCTGGCACAGCAGTGGCGAACGAAACTTTGAACAGTACCAAAATCGAGATATCTCGTGTTTCGAGCGTTCCAGAGAGCATAGCTCGGTATAAATGTGTCAAAAATCTTCAGTCTACTCAAATGCACAATATTCATGCGTTAAACGTCGTCTGCCACAGCTGTGGCGAACGAAAAAGCGAAGAACGCCAAAATCGTGATATCGCGTGTTTCGAGCGTTTCTGAGAGCACAGCTCGGTGTAAATGTATGAAAAACCTTCATTCTACTCAAATGCACATTATCCATGCGTTAAAAGTCGTCTGCCACAACTGTGGCGAACGAAAAAGCGAAGGACACCAAAATCGTGATATCGCGTGTTTCGAGCGTTTCTGAGAGCACAGTTCGGTGTAAATGTGTCAAAAACCTTCATTCTACTCAAATACACAAGATCCATGTGTTAAAAGTTGTCTGGCACAGCCGTGGCGAACGAAACATTGAAGAACACCAAAATCGTGATATCGCGTGTTTCGAGCGTTTCTGAGAGCACAGTTCGGTGTAGATGTGTCAAAAACCTTCATTCTACTCAAATACACAAGATCCATGTGTTAAAAGTTGTCTGGCACAGCTGTGGCAAACGAAAAATCGACGAACACCCAAAACGTGATATCGCGTGTTTCGAGCGATTCCGAGAGCACAGTTCGGTGTAAATGTGTCAAAAACCTTCATTCTACTCAAATACACAAGATCCATGTGTTAAAAGTTGTCTGGCACAGCCGTGGCGAACGAAACATTGAAGATCAACAAAATCGTGATATCGCGTGTTTCGAACGTTTCTGAGAGCACAGCACGGTGTAAACGTGTCAAATACCATCATTCTACTCAAACACACAAGATCCATGTGTTAAAAGTCGTCAGCCACAACTGTGGCGAACGAAAAATCGAAGAACACCAAAATCGTGATATCGCGTGTTTCGAGCGTTTCCGAGAGCACAGTTCGGTGTGAATGTGTCAAAAAACTTCATTCTACTCAAATACACAAAATCCATTTGTTAAAAGTTGTCTGGCACAGCAGTGGCGAATGAAACATTGAAGAACACCAAAATCGTGATCTCGCGTGTTTCGAGCGTTTCTAAGAGCACAGCTCGGTGTAAATGCGTCAAAATCCTTCATTCTACTCAAATGCACAATATCCATGCGTTAAAAGTCGTCTGGCACAGCTGTGGCAAACGAAAAATCGACGAACACCAAAATCGTGATATCGCGTGTTTCGAGCGGTTCTGAGAGCACAGCTCGGTGTAAATGTGTCTAAAACCTTCATTCTACTCAAATACACAAGATCCATGTGTTAAATGTTGTCTGGCACAGCCGTGGCGAACGAAAAATTGAAGATCACCAAAATCGTGATATCGCGTGTTTCGAGCGTTTCTGAGAACACAGTTCGGTGTAGATGTGTCAAAAACCTTCATTCTACTCAAATACACAAGATCCATGTGTTAAAAGTTGTCTGGCACAGCTGTGGCGAACGAAAAATCGACGAACACCAAAATCGTGATGTCGCGTGTTTCGAGCGTTTCCGAGAGCACAGTTCGGTGTAAATGTGTCAAAAAACTTCATTCTACTCAAATACACAAAATCCATTTGTTAAAAGTTGTCTGGCACAGCAGTGGCGAATGAAACATTGAAGAACACCAAAATCGTGATCTCGCGTGTTTCGAGCGTTTCTAAGAGCACAGCTCGGTGTAAATGCGTCAAAATCCTTCATTCTACTCAAATGCACAATATCCATGCGTTAAAAGTCGTCTGGCACAGCTGTGGCAAACGAAAAATCGACGAACACCAAAATCGTGATATCGCGTGTTTCGAGCGGTTCTGAGAGCACAGCTCGGTGTAAATGTGTCTAAAACCTTCATTCTACTCAAATACACAAGATCCATGTGTTAAATGTTGTCTGGCACAGCCGTGGCGAACGAAAAATTGAAGATCACCAAAATCGTGATATCGCGTGTTTCGAGCGTTTCTGAGAGCACAGCTAGGTGTAAATGTGTCAAAAACCTTCATTCTACTCAAATGCACAATATCCATGCGTCAAAAGTCGTCAGGCACAGCTGTGGAGAACGAAACATCGAGGATCACCAGAATCGTGATATCGCGTGTTTCGAGCGTTTCTGAGAGCACAGCTCGGTGTAAATGTATGAAAAACCTTCATTCTACTCAAATGCACATGACCATGCGTTAAAAGTCGTCTCCCACAACTGTGGCGAACGAAAAATCGACGAACACCAAAATCGTGATATCGCGTGTTTCGAGCGTTTCTGAGAGCACAGTTCGGTGTAAATGTGTCAAAAACCTTCATTCTGCTCAAATACACAAAATCCATGTGTTAAAAGTTGTCTTGCACAGCAGTGGCGAATGAAACATTGAAGAACACCAAAATCGTGATCTCGCGTGTTTCGAGCGTTTCTAAGAGCACAGCTCGGTGTAAATGCGTCAAAAACCTTCATTCTACTCAAATGCACAATATCCATGCGTTAAAAGTCGTCTGGCACTGCTGTGGCGAATGAAAAATCGACGAACACCAAAATCGTGATATCGCGTGTTTCGAGCGTTTCTGAGAGCACAGCTCGGTGCAAATGTGTCAAAACCCTTCATTCTACTCAAATACACAAGATCCATGTGTTAAAAGTTGTCTGCCACAACCGTGGCGAACGAAACATTGAAGAACACCAAAATAGTGATATCGCGTGTTTCGAGCGTTTCTGAGAGCACAGCTCGGTGTAAACGTGTCAAATACCTTCATTCTACTCAAATACACAAGATCCATGTGTTAAAAGTTGTCTGGCACAGGAGTATCGAACGAAACTTTGAAAAGTACCAAAATCGAGATATCTCGAATTTCGAGCGTTCCTGAGAGCATAGCTCGGTGTAGATGTGTAAAAAATCTTCATTCTACTCAAATGTACAAGATCCACGCGTTAAAAGTCGTCTGCCACAGCTGTGGCGAACGAAAAATCGAGGAACACCAAAATCGTGATCTCGCGTGTTTCGAGCGTTTCCGAGAGCACAGTTCGGTGTAAATGTGTCAAAAACCTTCATTCTACTCAAATACACAAGATCCATGTGTTAAAAGTTGTCTGGCACAGCAGTGGCGAACGAAACATTGAAGAACACCAAAATCGTGATATCGCGTGTTTCGAGCGTTTCTGAGAACACAGTTCGGTGTAGATGTGTCAAAAACCTTCATTCTACTCAAATACACAAGATCCATGTGTTAAAAGTTGTCTGGCACAGCTGTGGCGAACGAAAAATCGACGAACACCAAAATCGTGATATCGCGTGTTTCGAGCGTTTCCGAGAGCACAGTTCGGTGTAAATGTGTCAAAAAACTTCATTCTACTCAAATACGCAAAATCCATCTGTTAAATGTTGAAAAAACCTTCATTCTACTCAAATGCACATTACCATGCGTTAAAAGTCGTCTCCCACAACTGTGGCGAACGAAAAATCGACGAACACCAAAATCGTGATATCGCGTGTTTCGAGCGGTTCTGAGAGCACAGCTCGGTGTAAATGTGTCAAAAACCTTCATTCTACTCAAATACACAAGATCCATGTGTTAAAAGTTGTCTGGCACAGCCGTGGCGAACGAAACATTGAAGATCACCAAAATCGAGATATCTCGTGTTTCGAGCGTTCCAGAGAGCATAGCTCGGTATAAATGTGTCAAAAATCTTCAGTCTACTCAAATGCACAATATTCATGCGTTAAACGTCGTCTGCCACAGCTGTGGCGAACGAAAAAGCGAAGAACGCCAAAATCGTGATATCGCGTGTTTCGAGCGTTTCTGAGAGCACAGCTCGGTGTAAATGTATGAAAAACCTTCATTCTACTCAAATGCACATTATCCATGCGTTAAAAGTCGTCTGCCACAACTGTGGCGAACGAAAAAGCGAAGGACACCAAAATCGTGATATCGCGTGTTTCGAGCGTTTCTGAGAGCACAGTTCGGTGTAAATGTGTCAAAAACCTTCATTCTACTCAAATACACAAGATCCATGTGTTAAAAGTTGTCTGGCACAGCCGTGGCGAACGAAACATTGAAGAACACCAAAATCGTGATATCGCGTGTTTCGAGCGTTTCTGAGAGCACAGTTCGGTGTAGATGTGTCAAAAACCTTCATTCTACTCAAATACACAAGATCCATGTGTTAAAAGTTGTCTGGCACAGCTGTGGCAAACGAAAAATCGACGAACACCCAAAACGTGATATCGCGTGTTTCGAGCGATTCCGAGAGCACAGTTCGGTGTAAATGTGTCAAAAACCTTCATTCTACTCAAATACACAAGATCCATGTGTTAAAAGTTGTCTGGCACAGCCGTGGCGAACGAAACATTGAAGATCAACAAAATCGTGATATCGCGTGTTTCGAACGTTTCTGAGAGCACAGCACGGTGTAAACGTGTCAAATACCATCATTCTACTCAAACACACAAGATCCATGTGTTAAAAGTCGTCAGCCACAACTGTGGCGAACGAAAAATCGAAGAACACCAAAATCGTGATATCGCGTGTTTCGAGCGTTTCCGAGAGCACAGTTCGGTGTGAATGTGTCAAAAAACTTCATTCTACTCAAATACACAAAATCCATTTGTTAAAAGTTGTCTGGCACAGCAGTGGCGAATGAAACATTGAAGAACACCAAAATCGTGATCTCGCGTGTTTCGAGCGTTTCTAAGAGCACAGCTCGGTGTAAATGCGTCAAAATCCTTCATTCTACTCAAATGCACAATATCCATGCGTTAAAAGTCGTCTGGCACAGCTGTGGCAAACGAAAAATCGACGAACACCAAAATCGTGATATCGCGTGTTTCGAGCGGTTCTGAGAGCACAGCTCGGTGTAAATGTGTCTAAAACCTTCATTCTACTCAAATACACAAGATCCATGTGTTAAATGTTGTCTGGCACAGCCGTGGCGAACGAAAAATTGAAGATCACCAAAATCGTGATATCGCGTGTTTCGAGAATTTCTGAGAGCACAGCTAGGTGTAAATGTGTCAAAAACCTTCATTCTACTCAAATGCACAATATCCATGCGTCAAAAGTCGTCAGGCACAGCTGTGGAGAACGAAACATCGAGGATCACCAAAATCGTGATATCGCGTGTTTCGAGCGTTTCTGAGAGCACAGCTCGGTGTAAATGTATGAAAAACCTTCATTCTACTCAAATGCACATGACCATGCGTTAAAAGTCGTCTCCCACAACTGTGGCGAACGAAAAATCGACGAACACCAAAATCGTGATATCGCGTGTTTCGAGCGATTCTGAGAGCACAGTTCGGTGTAAATGTGTCAAAAACCTTCATTCTGCTCAAATACACAAAATCCATGTGTTAAAAGTTGTCTTGCACAGCAGTGGCGAATGAAACATTGAAGAACACCAAAATCGTGATCTCGCGTGTTTCGAGCGTTTCTAAGAGCACAGCTCGGTGTAAATGCGTCAAAAACCTTCATTCTACTCAAATGCACAATATCCATGCGTTAAAAGTCGTCTGGCACTGCTGTGGCGAATGAAAAATCGACGAACACCAAAATCGTGATATCGCGTGTTTCGAGCGTTTCTGAGAGCACAGCTCGGTGCAAATGTGTCAAAACCCTTCATTCTACTCAAATACACAAGATCCATGTGTTAAAAGTTGTCTGCCACAACCGTGGCGAACGAAACATTGAAGAACACCAAAATAGTGATATCGCGTGTTTCGAGCGTTTCTGAGAGCACAGCTCGGTGTAAACGTGTCAAATACCTTCATTCTACTCAAATACACAAGATCCATGTGTTAAAAGTTGTCTGGCACAGGAGTATCGAACGAAACTTTGAAAAGTACCAAAATCGAGATATCTCGAATTTCGAGCGTTCCTGAGAGCATAGCTCGGTGTAAATGTGTAAAAAATCTTCATTCTACTCAAATGTACAAGATCCACGAGTTAAAAGTCGTCTGCCACAGCTGTGGCGAACGAAAAATCGAGGAACACCAAAATCGTGATCTCGCGTGTTTCGAGCGTTTCCGAGAGCACAGTTCGGTGTAAATGTGTCAAAAACCTTCATTCTACTCAAATACACAAGATCCATGTGTTAAAAGTTGTCTGGCACAGCAGTGGCGAACGAAACATTGAAGAACACCAAAATCGTGATATCGCGTGTTTCGAGCGTTTCTGAGAACACAGTTCGGTGTAGATGTGTCAAAAACCTTCATTCTACTCAAATACACAAGATCCATGTGTTAAAAGTTGTCTGGCACAGCTGTGGCGAACGAAAAATCGACGAACACCAAAATCGTGATATCGCGTGTTTCGAGCGTTTCCGAGAGCACAGTTCGGTGTAAATGTGTCAAAAAACTTCATTCTACTCAAATACGCAAAATCCATCTGTTAAATGTTGAAAAAACCTTCATTCTACTCAAATGCACATTACCATGCGTTAAAAGTCGTCTCCCACAACTGTGGCGAACGAAAAATCGACGAACACCAAAATCGTGATATCGCGTGTTTCGAGCGGTTCTGAGAGCACAGCTCGGTGTAAATGTGTCAAAAACCTTCATTCTACTCAAATACACAAGATCCATGTGTTAAAAGTTGTCTGGCACAGCCGTGGCGAACGAAACATTGAAGATCACCAAAATCGTGATATCGCGTGTTTCGAGCGTTTCTGAGAGCACAGCTCGGTGTAAATGTGTCAAAAACCTTCATTCTACTCAAATGCACAATATCCATGCGTCAAAAGTCGTCAGGTACAGCTGTGGAGAACGAAACATCGAGGATCACGAAAATCGTGATATCGCGTGTTTCGAGCGTTTCTGAGAGCACAGCTCGGTGTAAATGTGTCCAAAAACCTTCATTCTACTCAAATACACAAGATCCAAGTGCCAAAACTTGTCTGGCACAGGTGTGGCGAACGAAACTTTGAACAGCACCAAAATCGTGATATCGCGTGTTTCGAACGGTTCTGAGTGCACAGCTCGGTGTAAATGTGTCAAAAACCTTCATTCTACTCAAACACACAAGATCCATGTGTTAAAATTCGTCAGCCACAGCTGTGGCGAACGAAAAATCGACGAACACCAAATCGTGTTAACGCGTGTTTCGAGCGTTTCTGAGAGCACAGCTCGGGGTAAATGTATGAAAAACCTTCATTCTACTCAAATGCACATTACCATGCGTTAAAAGTCGTCTCCCACAACTGTGGCGAACGAAAAATCGACGAACACCAAAATCGTGATATCGCGTGTTTCGAGCGGTTCTGAGAGCACAGCTCGGTGTAAATGTGTCAAAAACCTTCATTCTACTCAAATACACAAGATCCATGTGTTAAAAGTTGTCTGGCACAGCCGTGGCGAACGAAACATTGAAGATCACCAAAATCGTGATATCGCGTGTTTCGAGCGTTTCTGAGAGCACAGCTCGGTGTAAATGTGTCAAAAACCTTCATTCTACTCAAATGCACAATATCCATGCGTCAAAAGTCGTCAGGCACAGCTGTGGAGAACGAAACATCGAGGATCACCAAAATCGTGATATCGCGTGTTTCGAGCGTTTCTGAGAGCACAGCTCGGTGTAAATGTGTCCAAAAACCTTCATTCTACTCAAATACAGAAGATCCAAGTGCCAAAACTTGTCTGGCACAGGTGTGGCGAAGAAACTTTGAACAGCACCAAAATCGTGATATCGCGTGTTTCGAACGGTTCTGAGTGCACAGCTCGGTGTAAATGTGTCAAAAACCTTCATTCTACTCAAACACACAAGATCCATGTGTTAAAATTCGTCAGCCACAGCTGTGGCGAACGAAAAATCGACGAACACCAAATCGTGTTAACGCGTGTTTCGAGCGTTTCTGAGAGCACAGCTCGGTGTAAATGTATGAAAAACCTTCATTCTACTCAAATGCACATTACCATGCGTTAAAAGTCGTCTCCCACAACTGTGGCGAACGAAAAATCGACGAACACCAAAATCGTGATATCGCGTGTTTCGAGCGGTTCTGAGAGCACAGCTCGGTGTAAATGTGTCAAAAACCTTCATTCTACTCAAATACACAAGATCCATGTGTTAAAAGTTGTCTGGCACAGCCGTGGCGAACGAAACATTGAAGATCACCAAAATCGTGATATCGCGTGTTTCGAGCGTTTCTGAGAGCACAGCTCGGTGTAAATGTGTCAAAAACCTTCATTCTACTCAAATGCACAATATCCATGCGTCAAAAGTCGTCAGGCACAGCTGTGGAGAACGAAACATCGAGGATCACCAAAATCGTGATATCGCGTGTTTCGAGCGTTTCTGAGAGCACAGCTCGGTATAAATGTGTCAGAAACCTTCATTCTACTCAAATGCACAATATCCATGCGTTAAAAGTCGTCAGCCACAGCTGTGGCGAACGAAAAATCGACGAACACCAAAATCGTGATATCGCGTGTTTCGAGCGTTTCTGAGAGCACAGCTCGGTGTAAATGTGTCAAAAACCTTCATTCTACTCAAATGCACAATATCCATGCGTTAAAAGTCGTCTGGCACAGCTGTTGCGAACGAAAAATCGACGAACACCAAAATCGTGATATCGCGTGTTTCGAGCGTTTCTGAGAGCACAGCTCGGTGTAAATGTGTCAAAAACCATCATTCTACTCAAATACACAAGATCCATGTGTTAAAAGTTGTCTGGCACAGCCGTGGCGAACGAAACATTGAAGATCACCAAAATCGTGATATCGCGTGTTTCGAACGTTTCTGAGAGCACAGCTCGGTGTAAACGTGTCAAAAACCTTCTTTGTACTCAAATACACAAGATCCATGTGTTAAAAGTCGTCTGGCACAGCTGTGGCGAACGAAAAATCGACGAACACCAAAATCGTGATATCGCGTGTTTCGAGCGTTTCTGAGAGCACAGTCCGGTGTAAATGTGTCAAAACCTTCATTCTACTCAAATACACAAAATCCATGTGTTAAAAGTTGTCTGGCACAGCAGTGGCGAATGAAACATTGATGAACACCAAAATCGTGATCTCGCGTGTTTGGAGAATTTCTAAGAGCACAGCTCGGTGTAAATGCGTCAAAAACCTTCATTCTACTCAAATGCACAATATCCATGCGTTTAAAGTCGTCTGGCACAGCTGTGGCGAACGAAAAATCGACGAACACCAAAATCGTGATATCGCGTGTTTCGAGCGTTTCTGAGAGCACAGCTCGGTGTAAATGTGTCAAAAACCATCATTCTACTCAAATACACAAGATCCATGTGTTAAAAGTCGTCTGGCACAGCTGTGGCGAACGAAAAATCGACGAACACCAAAATCGTGATATCGCGTGTTTCGAGCATTTCTGAGAGCACAGTCCGGTGTAAATGTGTCAAAAAACTTCATTCTACTCAAATACACAAAATCCATGTGTTAAAAGTTGTCTGGCACAGCAGTGGCGAATGAAACATTGAAGAACACCAAAATCGTGATATCGCGTGTTTCGATCGTTTCTGAGAGCACAGCTCGGTGTAAATTTGTAAAAAACATTCTACTCAAATGCACAATATCCATGCGTTAAAAGTCGTCTGGCACAGCTGTGGCGAACGAAAAATCGACGTACACCAAAATCGTGATATAGCGTGTTTCGAGCGTTTCTGAGAGCACAGCTCGGTGTAAATGTGTCAAAAACCTTCATTCTACTCAAATTCACAAGATCCACGCGTTAAACGTCGTCTGCCACAGCTGTGGCGAACGAAAAATCGAGGAACACCAAAATCGTGATCTCGCGTGTTTCGAGCGTTTCTAAGAGCACAGCTCGGTGTAAATGCGTCAAAAACCTTCATTCTACTCAAATGCTCAATATCCATGTGTTAAAAGTTTTCTGGCACAGCCGTGGCGAACGAAACATTGAAGATCACCAAAATCGTGATATCGCGTGTTTCGAACGTTTCTGAGAGCACAGCTCGGTGTAAACGTGTCAAATACCATCATTCTACTCAAATACACAAGATCCATGCGTTAAAAGTCGTCTGCCACAACTGTGGCGAACGAAAAATCGAAGAACACCAAAATCGTGATTTCGCGTGTTTCGAATGTTTCTGAGAGCACAGCTCGGTGTAAGTGTGTAAAAAACCTTCATTCTACTCAAATGCACAATATTCATGCGTTAAAAGTCGTCTGGCACAGCTGTGGCGAACGAAAAATCGACGAACACCAAAATCGTGTTATCGCGTGTATCGAGCGTTTCTGAGACCACAGCTCGGTGTAAATGTGTCAAAAACCTTCATTCTACTCAAATACACAAGATCCATGTGTCAAAACTTGTCTGGCACAGGTGTGGCGAACGAAACTTTGAACAGCACCAAAATCGTGATATCGCGTGTTTCGAACGGTTCTGAGTGCACAGCTCGGTGTAAATGTGTCAAAAACCTTCATTCTACTCAAACACACAAGATCCATGTGTTAAAAGTCGTCAGCCACAGCTGTGGCGAACGAAAAATCGACGAACACCAAAATCGTGATATCGCGTGTTTCGAGCGTTTCTGAGAGCACAGTTCGGTGTAAATGTGTCAAAAACCTTCATTCTACTCAAATACACAACATCCATGTGTTAAAAGTTGTCTGGCACAGCCGTGGCGAACGAAACATTGAAGATCAACAAAATCGTGATATTGCGTGTTTCGAACGTTTCTGAGAGCACAGCACGGTGTAAACGTGTCAAATACCATCATTCTACTCAAACACACAAGATCCATGTGTTAAAAGTCGTCAGCCACAACTGTGGCGAACGAAAAATCGAAGAACACCAAAATCGTGATATCGCGTGTTTCGAGCGTTTCCGAGAGCACAGTTCGGCGTGAATGTGTCAAAAAACTTCATTCTACTCAAATACACAAAATCCATGTGTTAAAAGTTGTCTGGCACAGCAGTGGCGAATGAAACATTGAAGAACACCAAAATCGTGATCTCGCGTGTTTCGAGCGTTTCTAAGAGCACAGCTCGGTGTAAATGCGTCAAAATCCTTCATTCTACTCAAATGCACAATATCCATGCGTTAAAAGTCGTCTGGCACAGCTGTGGCGAACGAAAAATCGACGAACAATAAAATCGTGATATCGCGTGTTTCGACCGGTTCTGAGAGCACAGCTCGGTGTAAATGTGTCTAAAACCTTCATTCTACTCAAATACACAAGATCCATGTGTTAAAAGTTGTCTGGCACAGCCGTGGCGAACGAAAAATTGAAGATCACCAAAATCGTGATATCGCGTGTTTCGAGCGTTTCTGAGAGCACAGCTAGGTGTAAATGTGTCAAAAACCTTCATTCTACTCAAATGCACAATATCCATGCGTCAAAAGTCGTCAGGCACAGCTGTGGAGAATGAAACATCGAGGATCACCAAAATCGTGATATCGCGTGTTTCGAGCGTTTCTGAGAGCACAGCTCGGTGTAAATGTATGAAAAACCTTCATTCTACTCAAATGCACATGACCATGCGTTAAAAGTCGTCTCCCACAACTGTGGCGAACGAAAAATCGACGAACACCAAAATCGTGATATCGCGTGTTTCGAGCTTTTCCGAGAGCACAGTTCGGTGTAAATGTGTCAAAAAACTTCATTCTACTCAAATACGCAAAATCCATCTGTTAAATGTTGAAAAAACCTTCATTCTACTCAAATGCACATTACCATGCGTTAAAAGTCGTCTCCCACAACTGTGGCGAACGAAAAATCGACGAACACCAAAATCGTGATATCGCGTGTTTCGAGCGGTTCTGAGAGCACACCTCGGTGTAAATGTGTCAAAAACCTTCATTCTACTCAAATACACAAGATCCATGTGTTAAAAGTTGTCTTTCACAGCCGTGGCGAACGAAACATTGAAGATCACCAAAATCGTGATATCGCGTGTTTCGAGCGTTTCTGAGAGCACAGCTCGGTGTAAATGTGTCAAAAACCTTCATTCTACTCAAATGCACAATATCCATGCGTCAAAAGTCGTCAGGCACAGCTGTGGAGAACGAAACATCGAGGATCACCAAAATCGTGATATCGCGTGTTTCGAGCGTTTCTGAGAGCACAGCTCGGTGTAAATGTGTCCAAAAACCTTCATTCTACTCAAATACACAAGATCCAAGTGCCAAAACTTGTCTGGCACAGGTGTGGCGAACGAAACTTTGAACAGCACCAAAATCGTGATATCGCGTGTTTCGAACGGTTCTGAGTGCACAGCTCGGTGTAAATGTGTCAAAAACCTTCATTCTACTCAAACACACAAGATCCATGTGTTAAAATTCGTCAGCCACAGCTGTGGCGAACGAAAAATCGACGAACACCAAATCGTGTTAACGCGTGTTTCGAGCGTTTCTGAGAGCACAGCTCGGTGTAAATGTATGAAAAACCTTCATTCTACTCAAATGCACATTACCATGCGTTAAAAGTCGTCTCCCACAACTGTGGCGAACGAAAAATCGACGAACACCAAAATCGTGATATCGCGTTTTTCGAGCGGTTCTGAGAGCACAGCTCGGTGTAAATGTGTCAAAAACCTTCATTCTACTCAAATACACAAGATCCATGTGTTAAAAGTTGTCTGGCACAGCCGTGGCGAACGAAACATTGAAGATCACCAAAATCGTGATATCGCGTGTTTCGAGCGTTTCTGAGAGCACAGCTCGGTGTAAATGTGTCAAAAACCTTCATTCTACTCAAATGCACAATATCCATGCGTCAAAAGTCGTCAGGCACAGCTGTGGAGAACGAAACATCGAGGATCACCAAAATCGTGATATCGCGTGTTTCGAGCGTTTCTGAGAGCACAGCTCGGTATAAATGTGTCAGAAACCTTCATTCTACTCAAATGCACAATATCCATGCGTTAAAAGTCGTCAGCCACAGCTGTGGCGAACGAAAAATCGACGAACACCAAAATCGTGATATCGCGTGTTTCGAGCGTTTCTGAGAGCACAGCTCGGTGTAAATGTGTCAAAAACCTTCATTCTACTCAAATGCACAATATCCATGCGTTAAAAGTCGTCTGGCACAGCTGTTGCGAACGAAAAATCGACGAACACCAAAATCGTGATATCGCGTGTTTCGAGCGTTTCTGAGAGCACAGCTCGGTGTAAATGTGTCAAAAACCATCATTCTACTCAAATACACAAGATCCATGTGTTAAAAGTTGTCTGGCACAGCCGTGGCGAACGAAACATTGAAGATCACCAAAATCGTGATATCGCGTGTTTCGAACGTTTCTGAGAGCACAGCTCGGTGTAAACGTGTCAAAAACCTTCTTTGTACTCAAATACACAAGATCCATGTGTTAAAAGTCGTCTGGCACAGCTGTGGCGAACGAAAAATCGACGAACACCAAAATCGTGATATCGCGTGTTTCGAGCGTTTCTGAGAGCACAGTCCGGTGTAAATGTGTCAAAACCTTCATTCTACTCAAATACACAAAATCCATGTGTTAAAAGTTGTCTGGCACAGCAGTGGCGAATGAAACATTGATGAACACCAAAATCGTGATCTCGCGTGTTTGGAGAATTTCTAAGAGCACAGCTCGGTGTAAATGCGTCAAAAACCTTCATTCTACTCAAATGCACAATATCCATGCGTTTAAAGTCGTCTGGCACAGCTGTGGCGAACGAAAAATCGACGAACACCAAAATCGTGATATCGCGTGTTTCGAGCATTTCTGAGAGCACAGCTCGGTGTAAATGTGTCAAAAACCTTCATTCTACTCAAATGCACAATATCCATGCGTTAAAAGTCGTCTGGCACAGCTGTTGCGAACGAAAAATCGACGAACACCAAAATCGTGATATCGCGTGTTTCGAGCGTTTCTGAGAGCACAGCTCGGTGTAAATGTGTCAAAAACCATCATTCTACTCAAATACACAAGATCCATGTGTTAAAAGTTGTCTGGCACAGCCGTGGCGAACGAAACATTGAAGATCACCAAAATCGTGATATCGCGTGTTTCGAACGTTTCTGAGAGCACAGCTCGGTGTAAACGTGTCAAAAACCTTCTTTGTACTCAAATACACAAGATCCATGTGTTAAAAGTCGTCTGGCACAGCTGTGGCGAACGAAAAATCGACGAACACCAAAATCGTGATATCGCGTGTTTCGAGCGTTTCTGAGAGCACAGTCCGGTGTAAATGTGTCAAAACCTTCATTCTACTCAAATACACAAAATCCATGTGTTAAAAGTTGTCTGGCACAGCAGTGGCGAATGAAACATTGATGAACACCAAAATCGTGATCTCGCGTGTTTGGAGAATTTCTAAGAGCACAGCTCGGTGTAAATGCGTCAAAAACCTTCATTCTACTCAAATGCACAATATCCATGCGTTTAAAGTCGTCTGGCACAGCTGTGGCGAACGAAAAATCGACGAACACCAAAATCGTGATATCGCGTGTTTCGAGCGTTTCTGAGAGCACAGCTCGGTGTAAATGTGTCAAAAACCATCATTCTACTCAAATACACAAGATCCATGTGTTAAAAGTCGTCTGGCACAGCTGTGGCGAACGAAAAATCGACGAACACCAAAATCGTGATATCGCGTGTTTCGAGCATTTCTGAGAGCACAGTCCGGTGTAAATGTGTCAAAAAACTTCATTCTACTCAAATACACAAAATAAATGTGTTAAAAGTTGTCTGGCACAGCAGTGGCGAATGAAACATTGAAGAACAAAAAAATCGTGATATCGCGTGTTTCGATCGTTTCTGAGAGCACAGCTCGGTGTAAATTTGTAAAAAACATTCTACTCAAATGCACAATATCCATGCGTTAAAAGTCGTCTGGCACAGCTGTGGCGAACGAAAAATCGACGTAC
This sequence comes from Pimpla rufipes, assembly GCA_963932165.1. Lineage (NCBI taxonomy): Eukaryota > Metazoa > Arthropoda > Insecta > Hymenoptera > Ichneumonidae > Pimpla > Pimpla rufipes. Next base: position 1,446,173 of record CAWVQF010000007.1, read on the forward strand.
ACCAAAATCGTGATATAGCGTGTTTCGAGCGTTTCTGAGAGCACAGCTCGGTGTAAATGTGTCAAAAACCTTCATTCTACTCAAATTCACAAGATCCACGCGTTAAACGTCGTCTGCCACAGCTGTGGCGAACGAAAAATCGAGGAACACCAAAATCGTGATCTCGCGTGTTTCGAGCGTTTCTAAGAGCACAGCTCGGTGTAAATGCGTCAAAAACCTTCATTCTACTCAAATGCTCAATATCCATGTGTTAAAAGTTTTCTGGCACAGCCGTGGCGAACGAAACATTGAAGATCACCAAAATCGTGATATCGCGTGTTTCGAACGTTTCTGAGAGCACAGCTCGGTGTAAATGTGTCAAAAACCTTCATTCTACTCAAACACACAAGATCCATGTGTTAAAAGTCGTCAGCCACAGCTGTGGCGAACGAAAAATCGACAAACACCAAAATCGTGATATCGCGTGTTTCGAGCGTTTCTGAGAGCACAGTTCGGTGTAAATGTGTCAAAAACCTTCATTCTACTCAAATACACAACATCCATGTGTTAAAAGTTGTCTGGCACAGCCGTGGCGAACGAAACATTGAAGATCAACAAAATCGTGATATTGCGTGTTTCGAACGTTTCTGAGAGCACAGCACGGTGTAAACGTGTCAAATACCATCATTCTACTCAAACACACAAGATCCATGTGTTAAAAGTCGTCAGCCACAACTGTGGCGAACGAAAAATCGAAGAACACCAAAATCGTGATATCGCGTGTTTCGAGCGTTTCCGAGAGCACAGTTCGGCGTGAATGTGTCAAAAAACTTCATTCTACTCAAATACACAAAATCCATGTGTTAAAAGTTGTCTGGCACAGCAGTGGCGAATGAAACATTGAAGAACACCAAAATCGTGATCTCGCGTGTTTCGAGCGTTTCTAAGAGCACAGCTCGGTGTAAATGCGTCAAAATCCTTCATTCTACTCAAATGCACAATATCCATGCGTTAAAAGTCGTCTGGCACAGCTGTGGCGAACGAAAAATCGACGAACAATAAAATCGTGATATCGCGTGTTTCGAGCGGTTCTGAGAGCACAGCTCGGTGTAAATGTGTCTAAAACCTTCATTCTACTCAAATACACAAGATCCATGTGTTAAAAGTTGTCTGGCACAGCCGTGGCGAACGAAAAATTGAAGATCACCAAAATCGTGATATCGCGTGTTTCGAGCGTTTCGGAGAGCACAGCTCGGTGTAAATGTGTCAAAAACCTTCATTCTACTCAAATGCACAATATCCATGCGTCAAAAGTCGTCAGGCACAGCTGTGGAGAACGAAACATCGAGGATCACCAAAATCGTGATATCGCGTGTTTCGGCGTTTCTGAGAGCACAGCTCGGTGTAAATGTATGAAAAACCTTCATTCTACTCAAATGCACATTACCATGTGTTAAAAGTCGTCTCCCACAAATGTGGCGAACGAAAAATCGACGAACACCAAAATCGTGATATCGCGTGTTTCGAGCGTTTCTGAGAGCACAGTTCGGTGTAAATGTGTCAAAAAACTTCATTCTACTCAAATACGCAAAATCCATCTGTTAAAAGTTGTCTGGCACAGCAGTGGCGAACGAAACATTGAAGGACACCAAAATCGTGATATCGCGTGTTTCGAGCGTTTCTGAGAGCACAGTTCGGTGTAGATGTGTCAAAAAACTTCATTCTACTCAAATACGCAAAATCCATCTGTTAAAAGTTGTCTGGCACAGCTGTGGCGAACGAAAAATCGACGAACACCAAAATCGTGATATCGCGTGTTTCGAGCGTTTCTGAGAGCACAGCTCGGTGTAAATGTGTCAAAAACCTTCATTGTACTTAAATACACAAGATCCATGTGTTAAAAGTTGTCTGACACAGCAGTGGTGAACGAAACTTTGAACAGTACCAAAATCGAGATATCTCGTGTTTCGAGCGTTCCAGAGAGCATAGCTCGGTATAAATGTGTCAAAAATCTTCAGTCTACTCAAATGCACAATATTCATGCGTTAAACGTCGTCTGCCACAGCTGTGGCGAACGAAAAAGCGAAGAACGCCAAAATCGTGATATCGCGTGTTTCGAGCGTTTCTGAGAGCACAGCTCGGTGTAAATGTATGAAAAACCTTCATTCTACTCAAATGCACATTATCCATGCGTTAAAAGTCGTCTGCCACAACTGTGGCGAACGAAAAAGCGAAGGACACCAAAATCGTGATATCGCGTGTTTCGAGCGTTTCTGAGAGCACAGTTCGGTGTAAATGTGTCAAAAACCTTCATTCTACTCAAATACACAAGATCCATGTGTTAAAAGTTGTCTGGCACAGCCGTGGCGAACGAAACATTGAAGAACACCAAAATCGTGATATCGCGTGTTTCGAGCGTTTCTGAGAGCACAGTTCGGTGTAGATGTGTCAAAAACCTTCATTCTACTCAAATACACAAGATCCATGTGTTAAAAGTTGTCTGGCACAGCTGTGGCAAACGAAAAATCGACGAACACCCAAAACGTGATATCGCGTGTTTCGAGCGATTCCGAGAGCACAGTTCGGTGTAAATGTGTCAAAAACCTTCATTCTACTCAAATACACAAGATCCATGTGTTAAAAGTTGTCTGGCACAGCCGTGGCGAACGAAACATTGAAGATCAACAAAATCGTGATATCGCGTGTTTCGAACGTTTCTGAGAGCACAGCACGGTGTAAACGTGTCAAATACCATCATTCTACTCAAACACACAAGATCCATGTGTTAAAAGTCGTCAGCCACAACTGTGGCGAACGAAAAATCGAAGAACACCAAAATCGTGATATCGCGTGTTTCGAGCGTTACCGAGAGCACAGTTCGGTGTGAATGTGTCAAAAAACTTCATTCTACTCAAATACACAAAATCCATTTGTTAAAAGTTGTCTGGCACAGCAGTGGCGAATGAAACATTGAAGAACACCAAAATCGTGATCTCGCGTGTTTCGAGCGTTTCTAAGAGCACAGCTCGGTGTAAATGCGTCAAAATCCTTCATTCTACTCAAATGCACAATATCCATGCGTCAAAAGTCGTCAGGCACAGCTGTGGAGAACGAAACATCGAGGATCACCAAAATCGTGATATCGCGTGTTTCGAGCGTTTCTGAGAGCACAGCTCGGTGTAAATGTATGAAAAACCTTCATTCTACTCAAATGCACATGACCATGCGTTAAAAGTCGTCTCCCACAACTGTGGCGAACGAAAAATCGACGAACACCAAAATCGTGATATCGCGTGTTTCGAGCGTTTCTGAGAGCACAGTTCGGTGTAAATGTGTCAAAAACCTTCATTCTGCTCAAATACACAAAATCCATGTGTTAAAAGTTGTCTTGCACAGCAGTGGCGAATGAAACATTGAAGAACACCAAAATCGTGATCTCGCGTGTTTCGAGCGTTTCTAAGAGCACAGCTCGGTGTAAATGCGTCAAAAACCTTCATTCTACTCAAATGCACAATATCCATGCGTTAAAAGTCGTCTGGCACAGCTGTGGCGAATGAAAAATCGACGAACACCAAAATCGTGATATCGCGTGTTTCGAGCGTTTCTGAGAGCACAGCTCGGTGCAAATGTGTCAAAACCCTTCATTCTACTCAAATACACAAGATCCATGTGTTAAAAGTTGTCTGCCACAACCGTGGCGAACGAAACATTGAAGAACACCAAAATAGTGATATCGCGTGTTTCGAGCGTTTCTGAGAGCACAGCTCGGTGTAAACGTGTCAAATACCTTCATTCTACTCAAATACACAAGATCCATGTGTTAAAAGTTGTCTGGCACAGGAGTATCGAACGAAACTTTGAAAAGTACCAAAATCGAGATATCTCGAATTTCGAGCGTTCCTGAGAGCATAGCTCGGTGTAAATGTGTAAAAAATCTTCATTCTACTCAAATGTACAAGATCCACGCGTTAAAAGTCGTCTGCCACAGCTGTGGCGAACGAAAAATCGAGGAACACCAAAATCGTGATCTCGCGTGTTTCGAGCGTTTCCGAGAGCACAGTTCGGTGTAAATGTGTCAAAAACCTTCATTCTACTCAAATACACAAGATCCATGTGTTAAAAGTTGTCTGGCACAGCAGTGGCGAACGAAACATTGAAAAACACCAAAATCGTGATATCGCGTGTTTCGAGCGTTTCTGAGAACACAGTTCGGTGTAGATGTGTCAAAAACCTTCATTCTACTCAAATACACAAGATCCATGTGTTAAAAGTTGTCTGGCACAGCTGTTGCGAACGAAAAATCGACGAACACCAAAATCGTGATATCGCGTGTTTCGAGCGTTTCCGAGAGCACAGTTCGGTGTAAATGTGTCAAAAAACTTCATTCTACTCAAATACGCAAAATCCATCTGTTAAATGTTGAAAAAACCTTCATTCTACTCAAATGCACATTACCATGCGTTAAAAGTCGTCTCCCACAACTGTGGCGAACGAAAAATCGACGAACACCAAAATCGTGATATCGCGTGTTTCGAGCGGTTCTGAGAGCACAGCTCGGTGTAAATGTGTCAAAAACCTTCATTCTACTCAAATACACAAGATCCATGTGTTAAAAGTTGTCTGGCACAGCCGTGGCGAACGAAACATTGAAGATCACCAAAATCGTGATATCGCGTGTTTCGAGCGTTTCTGAGAGCACAGCTCGGTGTAAATGTGTCAAAAACCTTCATTCTACTCAAATGCACAATATCCATGCGTCAAAAGTCGTCAGGCACAGCTGTGGAGAACGAAACATCGAGGATCACCAAAATCGTGATATCGCGTGTTTCGAGCGTTTCTGAGAGCACAGCTCGGTGTAAATGTGTCCAAAAACCTTCATTCTACTCAAATACACAAGATCCAAGTGCCAAATCTTGTCTGGCACAGGTGTGGCGAACGAAACTTTGAACAGCACCAAAATCGTGATATCGCGTGTTTCGAACGGTTCTGAGTGCACAGCTCGGTGTAAATGTGTCAAAAACCTTCATTCTACTCAAACACACAAGATCCATGTGTTAAAATTCGTCAGCCACAGCTGTGGCGAACGAAAAATCGACGAACACCAAATCGTGTTAACGCGTGTTTCGAGCGTTTCTGAGAGCACAGCTCGGTGTAAATGTATGAAAAACCTTCATTCTACTCAAATGCACATTACCATGCGTTAAAAGTCGTCTCCCACAACTGTGGCGAACGAAAAATCGACGAACACCAAAATCGTGATATCGCGTGTTTCGAGCGGTTCTGAGAGCACAGCTCGGTGTAAATGTGTCAAAAACCTTCATTCTACTCAAATACACAAGATCCATGTGTTAAAAGTTGTCTGGCACAGCCGTGGCGAACGAAACATTGAAGATCACCAAAATCGTGATATCGCGTGTTTCGAGCGTTTCTGAGAGCACAGCTCGGTGTAAATGTGTCAAAAACCTTCATTCTACTCAAATGCACAATATCCATGCGTCAAAAGTCGTCAGGCACAGCTGTGGAGAACGAAACATCGAGGATCACCAAAATCGTGATATCGCGTGTTTCGAGCGTTTCTGAGAGCACAGCTCGGTATAAATGTGTCAGAAACCTTCATTCTACTCAAATGCACAATATCCATGCGTTAAAAGTCGTCAGCCACAGCTGTGGCGAACGAAAAATCGACGAACACCAAAATCGTGATATCGCGTGTTTCGAGCGTTTCTGAGAGCACAGCTCGGTGTAAATGTGTCAAAAACCTTCATTCTACTCAAATGCACAATATCCATGCGTTAAAAGTCGTCTGGCACAGCTGTTGCGAACGAAAAATCGACGAACACCAAAATCGTGATATCGCGTGTTTCGAGCGTTTCTGAGAGCACAGCTCGGTGTAAATGTGTCAAAAACCATCATTCTACTCAAATACACAAGATCCATGTGTTAAAAGTTGTCTGGCACAGCCGTGGCGAACGAAACATTGAAGATCACCAAAATCGTGATATCGCGTGTTTCGAACGTTTCTGAGAGCACAGCTCGGTGTAAACGTGTCAAAAACCTTCTTTGTACTCAAATACACAAGATCCATGTGTTAAAAGTCGTCTGGCACAGCTGTGGCGAACGAAAAATCGACGAACACCAAAATCGTGATATCGCGTGTTTCGAGCGTTTCTGAGAGCACAGTCCGGTGTAAATGTGTCAATACCTTCATTCTACTCAAATACACAAAATCCATGTGTTAAAAGTTGTCTGGCACAGCAGTGGCGAATGAAACATTGATGAACACCAAAATCGTGATCTCGCGTGTTTGGAGAATTTCTAAGAGCACAGCTCGGTGTAAATGCGTCAAAAACCTTCATTCTACTCAAATGCACAATATCCATGCGTTTAAAGTCGTCTGGCACAGCTGTGGCGAACGAAAAATCGACGAACACCAAAATCGTGATATCGCGTGTTTCGAGCGTTTCTGAGAGCACAGCTCGGTGTAAATGTGTCAAAAACCATCATTCTACTCAAATACACAAGATCCATGTGTTAAAAGTCGTCTGGCACAGCTGTGGCGAACGAAAAATGGACGAACACCAAAATCGTGAGATCGCGTGTTTCGAGCATTTCTGAGAGCACAGTCCGGTGTAAATGTGTCAAAAAACTTCATTCTACTCAAATACACAAAATCCATGTGTTAAAAGTTGTCTGGCACAGCAGTGGCGAATGAAACATTGAAGAACACCAAAATCGTGATATCGCGTGTTTCGATCGTTTCTGAGAGCACAGCTCGGTGTAAATTTGTAAAAAACATTCTACTCAAATGCACAATATCCATGCGTTAAAAGTCGTCTGGCACAGCTGTGGCGAACGAAAAATCGACGAACACCAAAATCGTGATATCGCGTGTTTCGAGCGTTTCCGAGAGCACAGTTCGGTGTAAATGTGTCAAAAACCTTCATTCTACTCAAATGCACACTATCCATGCGTCAAAAGTCGTCAGGCACAGCTGTGGAGAAGGAAACATCGAGGATCACCAAAATCGTGATATCGCGTGTTTCGAGCATTTCTGAGAGCACAGTTCGGTGTAGATGTGTCAAAAACCTTCATTCTACTCAAATACACAAGATCCATGTGTTAAAAGTTGTCTGGCACAGCTGTGGCGAACGAAAAATCGACGAACACCAAAATCGTGATATCGCGTGTTTCGAGCGTTTCCGAGAGCACAGTTCGGTGTAGATGTGTCAAAAACCTTCATTCTACTCAAATACACAAGATCCATGTGTTAAAAGTTGTCTGGCACAGCTGTGGCGAACGGAAAATCGACGAACACCAAAATCGTGATATCGCGTGTTTCGAGCGTTTCCGAGAGCACAGTTCGGTGTAAATGTGTCAAAAACCTTCATTCTACTCAAATACACAAGATCCATGTGTTAAAAGTTGTCTGGCACAGCAGTGGCGAACGAAACATTGAAGAACACCAAAATCGTGATATCGCGTGTTTAGAGCGTTTCTGAGAGCACAGTTCGGTGTAGATGTGTCAAAAACCTTCATGCTACTCAAATACACAAGATCCATGTGTTAAAAGTTGTCTGGCACAGCTGTGGCGAACGAAAAATCGACGAACACCAAAATCGTGATATCGCGTGTTTCGAGCGTTTCTGAGAGCACAGTTCGGTGTAAATGTGTCAAAAACCTTCATTCTACTCAGATACACAAGATCCATGTGTTAAAAGTTGTCTGGCACAGCAGTGGCGAATGAAACATTGAAGAACACCAAAATCGTGATCTCGCGTGTTTCGAGCGTTTCTAAGAGCACAGCTCGGTGTAAATGCGTCAAAAACCTTCATTCTACTCAAATGCACAATATCCATGCGTTAAAAGTCGTCTGGCCCAACTGTGGCGAATGAAAAATCGACGAACACCAAAATCGTGATATCATGTGTTTCGAGCGTTTCTGAGAGCACAGCTCGGTGTAAATGTGTCAAAAACCTTCATTCTACTCAAATACACAAGATCCATGTGTTAAAAGTTGTCTGCCACAACCGTGGAGAACGAAACATTGAAGAACACCAAAATAGTGATATCGCGTGTTTCGAGCGTTTCTGAGAGCACAGCTCGGTGTAAACGTGTCAAATACCTTCATTCTACTCAAATACACAAGATCCATGTGTTAAAAGTTGTCTGGCACAGGAGTGGCGAACGAAACTTTGAAAAGTACCAAAATCGAGATATCTCGAGTTTCGAGCGTTCCTGAGAGCATAGCTCGGTGTAAATGTGTAAAAAATCTTCATTCTACTCAAATGTACAAGATCCACGCGATAAAAGTCGTCTGCCACAGCTGTGGCGAACGAAAAATCGAGGAACACCAAAATCGTGATCTTTCGTGTTTCGAGAGTTTCCGAGAGCACAGTTCGGTGTAAATGTGTCAAAAAACTTCATTCTACTCAAATACACAAAATCCATGTGTTAAAAGTTGTCTGGCACAGCAGTGGCGTACGAAACATTGAAGAACACCAAAATCGTGATATCGCGTGTTTCGAGCGTTTCTGAGAGCACAGTTCGGTGTAGATGTGTCAAAAACCTTCATTCTACTCAAATACACAAGATCCATGTGTTAAAAGTTGTCTGGCACAGCTGTGGCGAACGAAAAATCGACGAACAAAAAAATCGTGATATCGCGTGTTTCGAGCGTTTCCGAGAGCACAGTTCGGTGTAAATGTATCAAAAAACTTCATTCTACTCAAATACACAAAATCCATGTGTTAAAAGTTGTCTGGCACAGCAGTGGCGAACGAAACATTGAAGAACACCAAAATCGTGATATCGCGTGTTTCGAGCGTTTCTGAGAGCACAGTTCGGTGTAGATGTGTCAAAAACCTTCATTCTACTCAAATACACAAGATCCATGTGTTAAAAGTTGTCTGGCACAGCTGTGGCGAACGAAAAATCGACGAACACCAAAATCGTGATATCGCGTGTTTCGAGCGTTTCCGAGAGCACAGTTCGGTGTAGATATGTCAAAAACCTTCATGCTACTCAAATACACAAGATCCATGTGTTAAAAGTTGTCTGGCACAGCTGTGGCGAACGAAAAATCGACGAACACCAAAATCGTGATATCGCGTGTTTCGAGCGTTTCTGAGAGCACAGTTCGGTGTAAATGTGTCAAAAACCTTCATTCTACTCAAATACACAAGATCCATGTGTTAAAAGTCGTCAGCCACAGCTGTGGCGAACGAAACTTTGAACAGCACCAAAATCGTGATATCGCGTGTTTCGAGCGTTTCTGAGAGCACAGCTCGGTGTAAATGCGTCAAAAACCTTCATTCTACTCAAATGCACAATATCCATGCGTTAAAAGTCGTCTGGCACAGCTGTGGCGAACGATAAATCGACGAACACCAAAATCGTGATATCGCGTGTTTCGAGCGTTTCTGAGAGCACAGTTCGGTGTAGATGTGTCAAAAACCTTCATTATACTCAAATACACAAGATCCATGTGTTAAAAGTTGTCTGGCACAGCTGTGGCGAACGAAAAATCGACGAACACCAAAATCGTGATATCGCGTGTTTCGAGCGTTTCCGAGAGCACAGTTCGGACTAAATGTGTCAAAAAACTTCATTCTACTCAAATACACAAAATCCATGTTTTAAACGTTGCCTGCACAACTGTGGCGAACGAAACATTGAAGAACACCAAAATAGTGATATCGCGTGTTTCGAGCGTTTCTCAGAGCACAGCTCGGTGTAAACGTGTCAAATACCTTCATTCTACTCAAATACACAAGATCCATGTGTTAAAAGTTGTCTGGCACAGGAGTGGCGAACGAAACTTTGAAAAGTACCAAAATCGAGATATCTCGTGTTTCGAGCGTTCCTGAGAGCACAGCTCGGTGTAAAAATGTCAAAAACCTTCATTGTACTTAAATACACAAGATCCATGTGTTAAAAGTTGTCTGGCACAGCAGTGGCGAATGAAACATTGAAGAACACCAAAATCGTGATCTCGCGTGTTTCGAGCGTTTCTAAGAGCACAGCTCGGTGTAAATGCGTCAAAAACCTTCATTCTACTCAAATGCACAATATCCATGCGTTAAAAGTCGTCTGGCACAACTGTGGCGAATGAAAAATCGACGAAGACCAAAATCGTGATATCGCGTGTTTCGAGCGTTTCTGAGAGCACAGCTCGGTGTAAATGTGTCAAAAACCTTCATTCTACTCAAATACACACGATCCATGTGTTAAAAGTTGTCTGCCACAACCGTGGCGAACGAAACATTGAAGAACACCAAAATAGTGATATCGCGTGTTTCGAGCGTTTCTGAGAGCACAGCTCGGTGTAAACGTGTCAAATACCTTCATTCTACTCAAATACACAAGATCCATGTGTTAAAAGTTGTCTGGCACAGGAGTGGCGAACGAAACTTTGAAAAGTACCAAAATCGAGATATCTCGAGTTTCGAGCGTTCCTGAGAGCATAGCTCGGTGTAAATGTGTAAAAAATCTTCATTCTACTCAAATGTACAAGATCCACGCGTTAAAAGTCGTCTGCCACAGCTGTGGCGAACGAAAAATCGAGGAACACCAAAATCGCGATCTCGCGTGTTTCGAGCGTTTCCGAGAGCACAGTTCGGTGTAAATGTGTCAAAAAACTTCATTCTACTCAAATACACAAAATCCATGTGTTAAAAGTTGTCTGGCACAGCAGTGGCGAACGAAACATTGAAGAACACCAAAATCGTGATATCGCGTGTTTCGAGCGTTTCTGAGAGCACAGTTCGGTGTAGATGTGTCAAAAACCTTCATTCTACTCAAATACACAAGATCCATGTGTTAAAAGTTGTCTGGCACAGCTGTGGCGAACGAAAAATCGACGAACACCAAAATCGTGATATCGAATGTTTCGAGCGTTTCCGAGAGCACAGTTCGGTGTAAATGTGTCAAAAAACTTCATTCTACTCAAATACGCAAAATCCATCTGTTAAAAGTTGTCTGGCACAGCAGTGGCGAACGAAACATTGAAGGACACCAAAATCGTGATATCGCGTGTTTCGAGCGTTTCTGAGAGCACAGTTCGGTGTAGATGTGTCAAAAACCTTCATTCTACTCAAATACACAAGATCCATGTGTTAAAAGTTGTCTGGCACAGCTGTGGCGAACGAAAAATCGACGAACACCAAAATCGTGATATCGCGTGTTTCGAGCGTTTCCGAGAGCACAGTTCGGTGTAAATGTGTCAAAAACCTTCATTCTACTCAAATACACAAGATCCATGTGTTAAAAGTTGTCTGGCACAGCAGTGGCAAATGAAACATTGAAGAACACCAAAATCGTGATCTCGCGTGTTTCGAGCGTTTCTAAGAGCACAGCTCGGTGTAAATGCGTCAAAAACCTTCATTCTACTCAAATGCACAATATCCATGCGTTAAAAGTCGTCTGGCACAGCTGTGGCGAATGAAAAATCGACGAACACCAAAATCGTGATATCGCGTGTTTCGAGGGTTTCTGAGAGCACAGCTCGGTGTAAATATGTCAGAAACCTTCATTCTATTCAAATGCACAATATCCATGCGTTAAAAGTCGTCTGGCACAGCTGTGGCGAATGAAAAATCGACGAACGCCAAAATCGTGATATCGCGTGTTTCGAGCGTTTATGAGAGCACAGCTCGGTGTAAATGTGTCAAAAACCTTCATTCTACTCAAATACACAAGATCCATGTGTTAAAAGTTGTCTGGCACAGCTGTGGCGAACGAAAAATCGACGAACACCAAAATCGTGATATCGCGTGTTTCGAGCGTTTCCGAGAGCACAGTTCGGTGTAAATGTGTCAAAAACCTTCATTCTACTCAAATACACAAGATCCATTTGTTAAAAGTTGTCTGGCACAGCAGTGGCGAACGAAACATTGAAGAACACCAAAATCGTGATATCGCGTGTTTCGAGCGTTTCTGAGAGCACAGTTCGGTGTGAATGTGTCAAAAACCTTCGTTCTGCTCAAACACACAAGATCCACGCGTTAAACGTCGTCTGGCACAGCTGTTGCGAACGAAAAATCGACGAACACCAAAATCGTGATATCGCGTGTTTCGAGCGTTTCTGAGAGCACAGCTCGGTGTAAATGTGTCAAAAACCATCATTCTACTCAAATACACAAGATCCATGTGTTAAAAGTTGTCTGGCACAGCCGTGGCGAACGAAACATTGAAGATCACCAAAATCGTGATATCGCGTGTTTCGAACGTTTCTGAGAGCACAGCTCGGTGTAAACGTGTCAAAAACCTTCTTTGTACTCAAATACACAAGATCCATGTGTTAAAAGTCGTCTGGCACAGCTGTGGCGAACGAAAAATCGACGAACACCAAAATCGTGATATCGCGTGTTTCGAGCGTTTCTGAGAGCACAGTCCGGTGTAAATGTGTCAAAACCTTCATTCTACTCAAATACACAAAATCCATGTGTTAAAAGTTGTCTGGCACAGCAGTGGCGAATGAAACATTGATGAACACCAAAATCGTGATCTCGCGTGTTTGGAGAATTTCTAAGAGCACAGCTCGGTGTAAATGCGTCAAAAACCTTCATTCTACTCAAATGCACAATATCCATGCGTTTAAAGTCGTCTGGCACAGCTGTGGCGAACGAAAAATCGACGAACACCAAAATCGTGATATCGCGTGTTTCGAGCGTTTCTGAGAGCACAGCTCGGTGTAAATGTGTCAAAAACCATCATTCTACTCAAATACACAAGATCCATGTGTTAAAAGTCGTCTGGCACAGCTGTGGCGAACGAAAAATCGACGAACACCAAAATCGTGATATCGCGTGTTTCGAGCATTTCTGAGAGCACAGTCCGGTGTAAATGTGTCAAAAAACTTCATTCTACTCAAATACACAAAATCCACGTGTTAAAAGTTGTCTGGCACAGCAGTGGCGAATGAAACATTGAAGAACACCAAAATCGTGATATCGCGTGTTTCGATCGTTTCTGAGAGCACAGCTCGGTGTAAATTTGTAAAAAACATTCTACTCAAATGCACAATATCCATGCGTTAAAAGTCGTCTGGCACAGCTGTGGCGAACGAAAAATCGACGTACACCAAAATCGGGATATAGCGTGTTTCGAGCGTTTCTGAGAGCACAGCTCGGTGTAAATGTGTCAAAAACCTTCATTCTACTCAAATTCACAAGATCCACGCGTTAAACGTCGTCTGCCACAGCTGTGGCGAACGAAAAATCGAGGAACACCAAAATCGTGATCTCGCGTGTTTCGAGCGTTTCTAAGAGCACAGCTCGGTGTAAATGCGTCAAAAACCTTCATTCTACTCAAATGCTCAATATCCATGTGTTAAAAGTTTTCTGGCACAGCCGTGGCGAACGAAACATTGAAGATCACCAAAATCGTGATATCGCGTGTTTCGAACGTTTCTGAGAGCACAGCTCGGTGTAAACGTGTCAAATACCATCATTCTACTCAAATACACAAGATCCATGCGTTAAAAGTCGTCTGCCACAACTGTGGCGAACGAAAAATCGAAGAACACCAAAATCGTGATTTCGCGTGTTTCGAATGTTTCTGAGAGCACAGCTCGGTGTAAGTGTGTAAAAAACCTTCATTCTACTCAAATGCACAATATTCATGCGTTAAAAGTCGTCTGGCACAGCTGTGGCGAACGAAAAATCGACGAACACCAAAATCGTGTTATCGCGTGTATCGAGCGTTTCTGAGACCACAGCTCGGTGTAAATGTGTCAAAAACCTTCATTCTACTCAAATACACAAGATCCATGTGTCAAAACTTGTCTGGCACAGGTGTGGCGAACGAAACTTTGAACAGCACCAAAATCGTGATATCGCGTGTTTCGAACGGTTCTGAGTGCACAGCTCGGTGTAAATGTGTCAAAAACCTTCATTCTACTCAAACACACAAGATCCATGTGTTAAAAGTCGTCAGCCACAGCTGTGGCGAACGAAAAATCGACGAACACCAAAATCGTGATATCGCGTGTTTCGAGCGTTTCTGAGAGCACAGTTCGGTGTAAATGTGTCAAAAACCTTCATTCTACTCAAATACACAACATCCATGTGTTAAAAGTTGTCTGGCACAGCCGTGGCGAACGAAACATTGAAGATCAACAAAATCGTGATATTGCGTGTTTCGAACGTTTCTGAGAGCACAGCACGGTGTAAACGTGTCAAATACCATCATTCTACTCAAACACACAAGATCCATGTGTTAAAAGTCGTCAGCCACAACTGTGGCGAACGAAAAATCGAAGAACACCAAAATCGTGATATCGCGTGTTTCGAGCGTTTCCGAGAGCACAGTTCGGCGTGAATGTGTCAAAAAACTTCATTCTACTCAAATACACAAAATCCATGTGTTAAAAGTTGTCTGGCACAGCAGTGGCGAATGAAACATTGAAGAACACCAAAATCGTGATCTCGCGTGTTTCGAGCGTTTCTAAGAGCACAGCTCGGTGTAAATGCGTCAAAATCCTTCATTCTACTCAAATGCACAATATCCATGCGTTAAAAGTCGTCTGGCACAGCTGTGGCGAACGAAAAATCGACGAACAATAAAATCGTGATATCGCGTGTTTCGAGCGGTTCTGAGAGCACAGCTCGGTGTAAATGTGTCTAAAACCTTCATTCTACTCAAATACACAAGATCCATGTGTTAAAAGTTGTCTGGCACAGCCGTGGCGAACGAAAAATTGAAGATCACCAAAATCGTGATATCGCGTGTTTCGAGCGTTTCTGAGAGCACAGCTAGGTGTAAATGTGTCAAAAACCTTCATTCTACTCAAATGCACAATATCCATGCGTCAAAAGTCGTCAGGCACAGCTGTGGAGAATGAAACATCGAGGATCACCAAAATCGTGATATCGCGTGTTTCGAGCGTTTCTGAGAGCACAGCTCGGTGTAAATGTATGAAAAACCTTCATTCTACTCAAATGCACATGACCATGCGTTAAAAGTCGTCTCCCACAACTGTGGCGAACGAAAAATCGACGAACACCAAAATCGTGATATCGCGTGTTTCGAGCGTTTCCGAGAGCACAGTTCGGTGTAAATGTGTCAAAAAACTTCATTCTACTCAAATACGCAAAATCCATCTGTTAAATGTTGAAAAAACCTTCATTCTACTCAAATGCACATTACCATGCGTTAAAAGTCGTCTCCCACAACTGTGGCGAACGAAAAATCGACGAACACCAAAATCGTGATATCGCGTGTTTCGAGCGGTTCTGAGAGCACACCTCGGTGTAAATGTGTCAAAAACCTTCATTCTACTCAAATACACAAGATCCATGTGTTAAAAGTTGTCTGGCACAGCCGTGGCGAACGAAACATTGAAGATCACCAAAATCGTGATATCGCGTGTTTCGAGCGTTTCTGAGAGCACAGTTCGGTGTAGATGTGTCAAAAACCTTCATTCTACTCAAATACACAAGATCCATGTGTTAAAAGTTGTCTGGCACAGCTGTGGCGAACGAAAAATCGAGGAACACCAAAATCGCGATCTCGCGTGTTTCGAGCGTTTCCGAGAGCACAGTTCGGTGTAAATGTGTCAAAAAACTTCATTCTACTCAAATACACAAAATCCATGTGTTAAAAGTTGTCTGGCACAGCAGTGGCGAACGAAACATTGAAGAACACCAAAATCGTGATATCGCGTGTTTCGAGCGTTTCTGAGAGCACAGTTCGGTGTAGATGTGTCAAAAACCTTCATTCTACTCAAATACACAAGATCCATGTGTTAAAAGTTGTCTGGCACAGCTGTGGCGAACGAAAAATCGACGAACACCAAAATCGTGATATCGAATGTTTCGAGCGTTTCCGAGAGCACAGTTCGGTGTAAATGTGTCAAAAAACTTCATTCTACTCAAATACGCAAAATCCATCTGTTAAAAGTTGTCTGGCACAGCAGTGGCGAACGAAACATTGAAGGACACCAAAATCGTGATATCGCGTGTTTCGAGCGTTTCTGAGAGCACAGTTCGGTGTAGATGTGTCAAAAACCTTCATTCTACTCAAATACACAAGATCCATGTGTTAAAAGTTGTCTGGCACAGCTGTGGCGAACGAAAAATCGAGGAACACCAAAATCGCGATCTCGCGTGTTTCGAGCGTTTCCGAGAGCACAGTTCGGTGTAAATGTGTCAAAAACCTTCATTCTACTCAAATACACAAGATCCATGTGTTAAAAGTTGTCTGGCACAGCCGTGGCGAACGAAACATTGAAGAACACCAAAATCGTGATATCGCGTGTTTCGAGCGTTTCTGAGAGCACAGTTCGGTGTAGATGTGTCAAAAACCTTCATTCTACTCAAATACACAAGATCCATGTGTTAAAAGTTGTCTGGCACAGCTGTGGCAAACGAAAAATCGACGAACACCCAAAACGTGATATCGCGTGTTTCGAGCGATTCCGAGAGCACAGTTCGGTGTAAATGTGTCAAAAACCTTCATTCTACTCAAATACACAAGATCCATGTGTTAAAAGTTGTCTGGCACAGCCGTGGCGAACGAAACATTGAAGATCAACAAAATCGTGATATCGCGTGTTTCGAACGTTTCTGAGAGCACAGCACGGTGTAAACGTGTCAAATACCATCATTCTACTCAAACACACAAGATCCATGTGTTAAAAGTCGTCAGCCACAACTGTGGCGAACGAAAAATCGAAGAACACCAAAATCGTGATATCGCGTGTTTCGAGCGTTACCGAGAGCACAGTTCGGTGTGAATGTGTCAAAAAACTTCATTCTACTCAAATACACAAAATCCATTTGTTAAAAGTTGTCTGGCACAGCAGTGGCGAATGAAACATTGAAGAACACCAAAATCGTGATCTCGCGTGTTTCGAGCGTTTCTAAGAGCACAGCTCGGTGTAAATGCGTCAAAATCCTTCATTCTACTCAAATGCACAATATCCATGCGTTAAAAGTCGTCTGGCACAGCTGTGGCAAACGAAAAATCGACGAACACCAAAATCGTGATATCGCGTGTTTCGAGCGGTTCTGAGAGCACAGCTCGGTGTAAATGTGTCTAAAACCTTCATTCTACTCAAATACACAAGATCCATGTGTTAAAAGTTGTCTGGCACAGCCGTGGCGAACGAAAAATTGAAGATCACCAAAATCGTGATATCGCGTGTTTCGAGCGTTTCTGAGAGCACAGCTAGGTGTAAATGTGTCAAAAACCTTCATTCTACTCAAATGCACAATATCCATGCGTCAAAAGTCGTCAGGCACAGCTGTGGAGAACGAAACATCGAGGATCACCAAAATCGTGATATCGCGTGTTTCGAGCGTTTCTGAGAGCACAGCTCGGTGTAAATGTATGAAAAACCTTCATTCTACTCAAATGCACATGACCATGCGTTAAAAGTCGTCTCCCACAACTGTGGCGAACGAAAAATCGACGAACACCAAAATCGTGATATCGCGTGTTTCGAGCGTTTCTGAGAGCACAGTTCGGTGTAAATGTGTCAAAAACCTTCATTCTGCTCAAATACACAAAATCCATGTGTTAAAAGTTGTCTTGCACAGCAGTGGCGAATGAAACATTGAAGAACACCAAAATCGTGATCTCGCGTGTTTCGAGCGTTTCTAAGAGCACAGCTCGGTGTAAATGCGTCAAAAACCTTCATTCTACTCAAATGCACAATATCCATGCGTTAAAAGTCGTCTGGCACAGCTGTGGCGAATGAAAAATCGACGAACACCAAAATCGTGATATCGCGTGTTTCGAGCGTTTCTGAGAGCACAGCTCGGTGCAAATGTGTCAAAACCCTTCATTCTACTCAAATACACAAGATCCATGTGTTAAAAGTTGTCTGCCACAACCGTGGCGAACGAAACATTGAAGAACACCAAAATAGTGATATCGCGTGTTTCGAGCGTTTCTGAGAGCACAGCTCGGTGTAAACGTGTCAAATACCTTCATTCTACTCAAATACACAAGATCCATGTGTTAAAAGTTGTCTGGCACAGGAGTATCGAACGAAACTTTGAAAAGTACCAAAATCGAGATATCTCGAATTTCGAGCGTTCCTGAGAGCATAGCTCGGTGTAAATGTGTAAAAAATCTTCATTCTACTCAAATGTACAAGATCCACGCGTTAAAAGTCGTCTGCCACAGCTGTGGCGAACGAAAAATCGAGGAACACCAAAATCGTGATCTCGCGTGTTTCGAGCGTTTCCGAGAGCACAGTTCGGTGTAAATGTGTAAAAAACCTTCATTCTACTCAAATACACAAGATCCATGTGTTAAAAGTTGTCTGGCACAGCAGTGGCGAACGAAACATTGAAGAACACCAAAATCGTGATATCGCGTGTTTCGAGCGTTTCTGAGAACACAGTTCGGTGTAGATGTGTCAAAAACCTTCATTCTACTCAAATACACAAGATCCATGTGTTAAAAGTTGTCTGGCACAGCTGTGGCGAACGAAAAATCGACGAACACCAAAATCGTGATATCGCGTGTTTCGAGCGTTTCCGAGAGCACAGTTCGGTGTAAATGTGTCAAAAAACTTCATTCTACTCAAATACGCAAAATCCATCTGTTAAATGTTGAAAAAACCTTCATTCTACTCAAATGCACATTACCATGCGTTAAAAGTCGTCTCCCACAACTGTGGCGAACGAAAAATCGACGAACACCAAAATCGTGATATCGCGTGTTTCGAGCGGTTCTGAGAGCACAGCTCGGTGTAAATGTGTCAAAAACCTTCATTCTACTTAAATACACAAGATCCATGTGTTAAAAGTTGTCTGGCACAGCCGTGGCGAACGAAACATTGAAGATCACCAAAATCGTGATATCGCGTGTTTCGAGCGTTTCTGAGAGCACAGCTCGGTGTAAATGTGTCAAAAACCTTCATTCTACTCAAATGCACAATATCCATGCGTCAAAAGTCGTCAGGCACAGCTGTGGAGAACGAAACATCGAGGATCACCAAAATCGTGATATCGCGTGTTTCGAGCGTTTCTGAGAGCACAGCTCGGTGTAAATGTGTCCAAAAACCTTCATTCTACTCAAATACACAAGATCCAAGTGCCAAAACTTGTCTGGCACAGGTGTGGCGAACGAAACTTTGAACAGCACCAAAATCGTGATATCGCGTGTTTCGAACGGTTCTGAGTGCACAGCTCGGTGTAAATGTGTCAAAAACCTTCATTCTACTCAAACACACAAGATCCATGTGTTAAAATTCGTCAGCCACAGCTGTGGCGAACGAAAAATCGACGAACACCAAATCGTGTTAACGCGTGTTTCGAGCGTTTCTGAGAGCACAGCTCGGTGTAAATGTATGAAAAACCTTCATTCTACTCAAATGCACATTACCATGCGTTAAAAGTCGTCTCCCACAACTGTGGCGAACGAAAAATCGACGAACACCAAAATCGTGATATCGCGTGTTTCGATCGATTCTGAGAGCACAGCTCGGTGTAAATGTATGAAAAACCTTCATTCTACTCAAATGCACAATATTCATGCTTTAAAAGTCGTCTGGCACAGCTGTGGCGAATGAAACATTGAAGAACACTAAAATCGTGATATCGCGTGTTTCGTGCGTTTCTGAGAGCACAGCTCGGTGTAAATGCGTCAAAAACCTTCATTCTGCTCAAATGCACAATATCCATGCGTCAAAAGTCGTCAGGCACAGCTGTGGAGAACGAAAAATCGAGGATCACCAAAATCGTGATATCGCGTGTTTCGAGCGTTTCTGAGAGCACAGCTCGGTGTAAATGTATGAAAAACCTTCATTCTACTCAAATGCACATTATCCATGCGTTCAAAGTCGTCTGGCACAGCTGTGGCGAACGAAAAA
Source organism: Pimpla rufipes (assembly GCA_963932165.1). Classification (NCBI taxonomy): domain Eukaryota; kingdom Metazoa; phylum Arthropoda; class Insecta; order Hymenoptera; family Ichneumonidae; genus Pimpla; species Pimpla rufipes. Next base: position 1,465,977 of record CAWVQF010000007.1, read on the forward strand.
TCGACGAACACCAAAATCGTGATATCGCGTGTTTCGAGCGTTTCTGAGAGCACAGCTCGGTGTAAATGTACGAAAACCCTTCATTCTACTCAAATGCACAATATTCATGCGTTAAAACTCGTCTGGCACAGCTGTGGCGAACGAAAAATCGACGAACACCAAAATCGTGATATCGCGTGCTTCGAGCGTTTCTGAGAGCACAGCTCGGTGTAAATGCGTCAAAAACCTTCATTCTACTCAAATACACAAGATCCATGTGTTAAAAGTTGTCTGGCACAGCCGTGGCGAACGAAACATTGAAGATCACCAAAATCGTGATATCGCGTGTTTCGAGAGTTTCTGAGAGCACAGCTCGGTGTAAATGTGTCAAAAACCTTCATTCTACTCAAATACACAAAATCCATGTGTTAAAAGTTGTCTGGCACAGCTGTGGCGAACGAAAAATCGACGAACACCAAAATCGTGATATCGCGTGTTTCGTGCGTTTCTGAGAGCACAGCTCGGTGTAAGTGCGTCAAAAACTTTCATTCTGCTCAAATGCACAATATCCATGTGTTAAAAGTTGTCTGGCACAGCAGTGGCGAATGAAACATTGAAGAACACCAAAATCGTGATATCGCGTGTTTCGAGCGTTTCAGAGAGCACAGCTCGGTGTAAATGTGTAAAAAACCTTCATTCGGCTCAAACACACAAGATCCATGTGTTAAAAGTTGTGTGCCACAGCCGTGGCGAACGAAACATTGAAGATCACCAAAATCGTGGTATCGCGTGTTTCGAGCGTTTCTGAGAGCACAACTCGGTATAAATGTGTCAAAAACCTTCATTCTACTCAAATGCACAATATCCATGTGTTAAAAGTTGTCTGGCACAGCTGCGGCGAACGAAACTTTGAACAGCACCAAAATCGTGATATTGCGTGTTTCGAACGGTTCTGAGTGCACAGCTCGGTGTAGATGTGTCAAAAACCTTCATTCTACTCAAACACACAAGATCCATGTGTTAAAAGTTGTCAGCCACAGCTGTGGCGAACGAAAAATCGACGAACACCAAAATCGTGATATCGCGTGTTTCGAGCGTTTCTGAGAGCACAGCTCGGTGTAAATGTGTAAAAAACCTTCATTCTACTCAAATGCACAATATCCATGCGTTAAAAGTCGTCTGGCACAGCTGTGGCGAACGAAAAATCTACGAACACCAAAATCGTGATATCGCGTGTTTCGATCGATTCTGAGAGCACAGCTCGGTGTAAATGTATGAAAAACCTTCATTCTACTCAAATGCACAATATTCATGCTTTAAAAGTCGTCTGGCACAGCTGTGGCGAATGAAACATTGAAGAACACTAAAATCGTGATATCGCGTGTTTCGTGCGTTTCTGAGAGCACAGCTCGGTGTAAGTGCGTCAAAAACCTTCATTCTGCTCAAATGCACAAAATCCATGTGTTAAAAGTTGTCTGGCACAGCAGTGGCGAATGAAACATTGAAGAACACTAAAATCGTGACCTCGCGTGTTTCGAGCATTTCTGAGAGCACACGTCGGTGTAAATGTGTCAAAAACCTTCATTCTACTCAAATACACAAAATCCATGTGTTAAAAGTTGTCTGGCACAGCAGTGGCGAATGAAACATTGAAGAACACTAAAATCGTGATATCGCGTGTTTCGTGCGTTTCTGAGAGCACAACTCGGTGTAAATGTGTCAAAAACCTTCATTCTACTCAAATACACAAAATCCATGTGTTAAAAGTTGTCTGGCACAGCTGTGGCGAACGAAAAATCGACGAACACCAAAATCGTGATATCGCGTGTTTCGTGCGTTTCTGAGAGCACAGCTCGGTGTAAGTGCGTCAAAAACTTTCATTCTGCTCAAATGCACAATATCCATGTGTTAAAAGTTGTCTGGCACAGCAGTGGCGAATGAAACATTGAAGAACACTAAAATCGTGATCTCGCGTGTTTCGAGCATTTCTGAGAGCACAGCTCGGTGTAAATGTGTCAAAAACCTTCATTCTACTCAAATACACAAAATCCATGTGTTAAAAGTTGTCTGGCACAGCAGTGGCGAATGAAACATTGAAGAACACTAAAATCGTGATCTCGCGTGTTTCGAGCGTTTCTGAGAGCACAGCTCGGTGTAAATGTGTCAAAAACCTTCATTCTGCTCAAATGCACAATATCCATGCGTTAAAAGTCGTCTGGCACATCTGTGGCGAACAAAAAATCGACGATAACCAAAATCGTGATATCGCGAGTTTCGAGCGATTCTGAGAGCACAGCTCGGTGTAAATGTGTCAAAAACCTTCATTCTACTCAAATACACAAGATCCATGTGTTAAAAGTTGTCTGGCACAGCCGTGGCGAACGAAACATTGAAGATCACCAAAATCGTGATATCGCGTGTTTCGAGCGTTTCTGAGAGCACAGCTCGGTGTATATGTGTCAAAAACCTTCATTCTACTCAAATGCACAATATCCGTGCGTCAAAAGTCATCAGGCACAGCTGTGGAGAACGAAAAATCGAGGATCATCAAAATCGTGATATCGCGTGTTTCGAGCGTTTCTGAGAGCACAGCTCGGTGTAAATGTATGAAAAACCTTCATTCTACTCAAATGCACATTATCCATGCGTTAAAAGTCGTCTGGCACATCTGTGGCGAACGAAAAATCGACGAAAACCAAAATCGTGATATCGCGTGTTTCGAGCGTTTCTGAGAGCACAGCTCGGTGTAAATGTGTCAAAAACCTTCATTCTACTCAAATGCACAATATCCATGTGTTAAAAGTTGTCTGGCACAGCTGAGGCGAACGAAACTTTGAACAGCACCAAAATCGTGATGTCGCGTGTTTCGAGCGTTTCTGAGAGCACAGCTCGGTGTAAATGTGTCAAAAACCTTCATTCTACTCAAATGCACAATATCCATGCGTCAAAAGTCGTGAGGCACAGCTGTGGAGAACGAAAAATCGAGGATCACCAAAATCGTGATATCGCGTGTTTCGAGCGTTTCTGAAAGCACAGCTCGGTGTAAATGTATGAAAAACCTTCATTCTACTCAAATGCACATTATCCATGCGTTAAAAGTCGTCTGGCACAGCTGTGGCGAACGAAAAATCGACGAACACCAAAATCGTGATATCGCGTGTTTCGAGCATTTCTGAGAGCACAGCTCGGTGTAAATGTACGAAAACCCATCATTCTACTCAAATGCACAATATTCATGCGTTAAAACTCGTCTGGCACAGCTGTGGCGAACGAAAAATCGACGAACACCAAAATCGTGATATCGCGTGTTTCGAGCGTTTCTGAGAGCACAGCTCGGTGTAAATGCGTAAAAAACCTTCATTCTACTCAAATACACAAGATCCATGTGTTAAAAGTTGTCTGGCACAGCCGTGGCGAACGAAACATTGAAGATCACCAAAATCGTGATATCGCGTGTTTCGAGCGTTTCTGAGAGCACAGCTCGGTGTAAATGTGTCAAAAACCTTCATTCTACTCAAATACACAAGATCCATGTGCTAAAAGTTGTCTGGCACAGCTGTGGCGAACGAAACTTTGAACAGCACCAAAATCGTCATATCGCGTGTTTCGAACGGTTCTGAGTGCACGGCTCGGTGTAGATGTGTCAAAAACCTTCATTCTACTCAAATACACAAGATCCATGTGTTAAAAGTTGTCTGGCACAGCCCTGGCGAACGAAACATTGAACAGCACCAAAATCGTGATATCGCGTGTTTCGAACGGTTCTGAGTGCACAGCTCGGTGTAAATGTGTCAAAAACCTTCATTCTACTCAAACACACAAGATCCATGTGTTAAAAGTCGTCAGAAACAGCTATGGCGAACGAAAAATCGACGAACACCAAAATCGTGATATCGCGTGTTTCGAGCGTTTCTGAGAGCACAGCTCGGTGTAAATGTGTCAAAAACCTTCATTCTACTCAAATACACAAGATCCATGTGCTAAAAGTTGTCTGGCACAGCTGTGGCGAACGAAACTTTGAACTGCACCAAAATCGTGATATCGCGTGTTTCGAACGGTTCTGAGTGCACAGCTCGGTGTAAATGTGTCAAAAACCTTCATTCTACTCAAACACAAGATCCATGTGTTAAAAGTCGTCAGAAACAGCTATGGCGAACGAAAAATCGACGAACACCAAAATCGTGATATCGCGTGTTTCGAGCGTTTCTGAGAGCACAGCTCGGTGTAAATGTGTAAAAAACCTTTATTCTACTCAAATGCATAATATCCATGCGTTAAAAGTCGTCTGCCACTGCTGTGGCGAACGAAAAATCGACGAACACCAAAATCGTGACATCGCGTGTTTCGTGCGTTTCTGAGAGCACAGCTCGGTGTAAGTGCGTCAAAAACCTTCATTCTGCTCAAATGCACAAAATCCATGTGTTAAAAGTTGTCTGGCACAGCAGTGGCGAATGAAACATTGAAGAACACTAAAATCGTGATCTCGCGTGTTTCGAGCATTTCTGAGAGCACAGCTCGGTGTAAATGTGTCATAAACCTTCATTCTACTCAAATGCACAATATTCATGCGTCAAAAGTCGTCAGGCACAGCTGTGGAGAACGAAAAATCGTGATATCGCATGTTTCGAGCGTTTCTGAGAGCACAGCTCGGTGTAAATGTATGAAGAACCTTCATTTTACTCAAATGCACAATATCCATGAATCAAAAGTCGTCAGTCACAGCTGTGGAGAACGAAACATCGAGGATCACCAAAATCGTGATCTCGCGTGTTTCGAGCGTTTCTGAGAGCACAGCTCGGTGTAAATGTGTCAAAAACCTTCATTCTACTCAAATGCACAATATCCATGCGTCAAAAGTCGTCAGGCACAGCTGTGGAGAACGAAAAATCGAGGATCATCAAAATCGTGATATAGCGTGTTTCGAGCGTTTCTGAGAGCACAGCTCGGTGTAAATGTGTCAAAAACCTTCATTCTACTCAAATACACAAAATCCATGTGTTAAAAGTTGTCTGGCACAGCAGTGGCGAATGAAACATTGAAGACCACTAAAATCGTGATCTCGCGTGTTTCGAGCGTTTCTGAGAGCACAGCTCGGTGTTAATGTGTCAAAAACCTTCATTCTGCTCAAATGCACAATATTCATGCGTTAAAAGTCGTCTGGCACAGCTGTGGCGAACGAAAAATCGACGAACACCAAAATCGTGATATCGCGTGTTTCGAGCGTTTCAGAGAGCACAGCTCGGTGTAAATGTGTAAAAAACCTTCATTCGGCTCAAACACACAAGATCCATGTGTTAAAACTTGTCTGCCACAGCCGTGGCGAACGAAACATTGAAGATCACCAAAATCGTGATATCGCGTGTTTCGAGCGTTTCTGAGAGCACAGCTCGGTGTAAATGTGTCAAAAACCTTCATTCTACTCAAATGCACAATATACATGTGTTAAAAGTCGTCAGCCACAGCTGTGGCGAACGAAAAATCGACGAACACCAAAATCGTGATATCGCGTGTTTCGAGCGTTTCTGAGAGCACAGCTCGGTGTCAATATGTAAAAAACCTTCATTCTACTCAAATGCACAATATCCATGCGTTAAAAGTCGTCTGGCACAGCTGTGGCGAACGAAAAGTCGACGAACACCAAAATCGTGATATCGCGTGTTTCGATCGATTCTGAGAGCACAGCTCGGTGTAAATGTATGAAAAACCTTCATTCTACTCAAATGCACAATATTCATGCTTTAAAAGTCGTCTGGCACAGCTGTGGCGAATGAAACATTGAAGAACACTAAAATCGTGATATCGCGTGTTTCGTGCGTTTCTGAGAGCACAGCTCGGTGTAAGTGCGTCAAAAACCTTCATTCTGCTCAAATGCACAATATCCATGCGTCAAAAGTCGTCAGGCACAGCTGTGGAGAACGAAAAATCGAGGATCACCAAAATCGTGATATCGCGTGTTTCGAGCGTTTCTGAGAGCACAGCTCGGTGTAAATGTGTCAAAAACCTTCATTCTACTCAAATACACAAGATCCATGTGCTAAAAGTTGTCTGGCACAGCTGTGGCGAACGAAACTTTGAACAGCACCAAAATCGTCATATCGCGTGTTTCGAACGGTTCTGAGTGCACGGCTCGGTGTAGATGTGTCAAAAACCTTCATTCTACTCAAATACACAAGATCCATGTGTTAAAAGTTGTCTGGCACAGCCCTGGCGAACGAAACATTGAACAGCACCAAAATCGTGATATCGCGTGTTTCGAACGGTTCTGAGTGCACAGCTCGGTGTAAATGTGTCAAAAACCTTCATTCTACTCAAACACACAAGATCCATGTGTTAAAAGTCGTCAGAAACAGCTATGGCGAACGAAAAATCGACGAACACCAAAATCGTGATATCGCGTGTTTCGAGCGTTTCTGAGAGCACAGCTCGGTGTAAATGTGTAAAAAACCTTCATTCTACTCAAATGCATAATATCCATGCGTTAAAAGTCGTCTGCCACTGCTGTGGCGAACGAAAAATCGACGAACACCAAAATCGTGATATCGCGTGTTTCGTGCATTTCTGAGAGCACAGCTCGGTGTAAGTGTGTCAAAAACCTTCATTCTGCTCAAATGCACAAAATCCATGTGTTAAAAGTTGTCTGGCACAGCAGTGGCGAATGAAACATTGAAGAACACTAAAATCGTGATCTCGCGTGTTTCGAGCGTTTCTGAGAGCACAGCTCGGTGTAAATGTGTCAAAAACCTTCATTCTGCTCAAATGCACAATATTCATGCGTTAAAATTCGTCTGGCACAGCTGTGGCGAACGAAAAATCGACGAACACCAAAATCGTGATATCGCGTGTTTCGAGCGTTTCAGAGAGCACAGCTCGGTGTAAATGTGTAAAAAACCTTCATTCGGCTCAAACACACAAGATCCATGTGTTAAAAGTTGTGTGCCACAGCCGTGGCGAACGAAACATTGAAGATCACCAAAATCGTGATATCGCGTGTTTCGAGCGTTTCTGAGAGCACAGCTCGGTATAAATGTGTCAAAAACCTTCATTCTACTCAAATGCACAATATCCATGTGTTAAAAGTTGTCTGGCACAGCTGCGGCGAACGAAACTTTGAACAGCACCAAAATCGTGATATTGCGTGTTTCGAACGGTTCTGAGTGCACAGCTCGGTGTAAATGTGTCAAAAACCTTCATTCTACTCAAACACAAGATCCATGTGTTAAAAGTCGTCAGAAACAGCTATGGCGAACGAAAAATCGACGAACACCAAAATCGTGATATCGCGTGTTTCGAGCGTTTCTGAGAGCACAGCTCGGTGTAAATGTGTAAAAAACCTTTATTCTACTCAAATGCATAATATCCATGCGTTAAAAGTCGTCTGCCACTGCTGTGGCGAACGAAAAATCGACGAACACCAAAATCGTGACATCGCGTGTTTCGTGCGTTTCTGAGAGCACAGCTCGGTGTAAGTGCGTCAAAAACCTTCATTCTGCTCAAATGCACAAAATCCATGTGTTAAAAGTTGTCTGGCACAGCAGTGGCAAATGAAACATTGAAGAACACTAAAATCGTGATCTCGCGTGTTTCGAGCATTTCTGATAGCACAGCTCGGTGTAAATGTGTCATAAACCTTCATTCTACTCAAATGCACAATATTCATGCGTCAAAAGTCGTCAGGCACCGCTGTGGAGAACGAAAAATCGTGATATCGCATGTTTCGAGCGTTTCTGAGAGCACAGCTCGGTGTAAATGTATGAAGAACCTTCATTTTACTCAAATGCACAATATCCATGAATCAAAAGTCGTCAGTCACAGCTGTGGAGAACGAAACATCGAGGATCACCAAAATCGTGATCTCGCGTGTTTCGAGCGTTTCTGAGAGCACAGCTCGGTGTAAATGTGTCAAAAACCTTCATTCTACTCAAATGCACAATATCCATGCGTCAAAAGTCGTCAGGCACAGCTGTGGAGAACGAAAAATCGAGGATCATCAAAATCGTGATATCGCGTGTTTCGAGCGTTTCTGAGAGCACAGCTCGGTGTAAATGTGTCAAAAACCTTCATTCTACTCAAATACACAAAATCCATGTGTTAAAAGTTGTCTGGCACAGCAGTGGCGAATGAAACATTGAAGAACACTAAAATCGTGATCTCGCGTGTTTCGAGCGTTTCTGAGAGCACAGCTCGGTGTTAATGTGTCAAAAACCTTCATTCTGCTCAAATGCACAATATTCATGCGTTAAAAGTCGTCTGGCACAGCTGTGGCGAACGAAAAATCGACGAACACCAAAATCGTGATATCGCGTGTTTCGAGCGTTTCAGAGAGCACAGCTCGGTGTAAATGTGTAAAAAACCTTCATTCTGCTCAAACACACAAGATCCATGTGTTAAAACTTGTCTGCCACAGCCGTGGCGAACGAAACATTGAAGATCACCAAAATCGTGATATCGCGTGTTTCGAGCGTTTCTGAGAGCACAGCTCGGTGTAAATGTGTCAAAAACCTTCATTCTACTCAAATGCACAATATACATGTGTTAAAAGTCGTCAGCCACAGCTGTGGCGAACGAAAAATCGACGAACACCAAAATCGTGATATCGCGTGTTTCGAGCGTTTCTGAGAGCACAGCTCGGTGTAAATGTATGAAAAACCTTCATTCTACTCAAATGCACAATATTCATGCTTTAAAAGTCGTCTGGCACAGCTGTGGCGAATGAAACATTGAAGAACACTAAAATCGTGATATCGCGTGTTTCGTGCGTTTCTGAGAGCACAGCTCGGTGTAAGTGCGTCAAAAACCTTCATTCTGCTCAAATGCACAATATCCATGCGTCAAAAGTCGTCAGGCACAGCTGTGGAGAACGAAAAATCGAGGATCACCAAAATCGTGATATCGCGTGTTTCGAGCGTTTCTGAGAGCACAGCTCGGTGTAAATGTATGAAAAACCTTCATTCTACTCAAATGCACATTATCCATGCGTTAAAAGTCGTCTGGCACAGCTGTGGCGAACGAAAAATCGACGAAAACCAAAATCGTGATATCGCGTGTTTCGAGCGTTTCTGAGAGCACAGCTCGGTGTAAATGTACGAAAACCCTTCATTCTACTCAAATGCACAATATTCATGCGTTAAAACTCGTCTGGCACAGCTGTGGCGAACGAAAAATCGACGAACACCAAAATCGTGATATCGCGTGTTTCGAGCGTTTCTGAGAGCACAGCTCGGTGTAAATGCGTAAAAAACCTTCATTCTACTCAAATACACAAGATCCATGTGTTAAAAGTTGTCTGGCACAGCCGTGGCGAACGAAACATTGAAGATCACCAAAATCGTGATATCGCGTGTTTCGAGCGTTTCTGAGAGCACAGCTCGGTGTAAATGTGTCAAAAACCTTCATTCTACTCAAATACACAAGATCCATGTGCTAAAAGTTGTCTGGCACAGCTGTGGCGAACGAAACTTTGAACAGCACCAAAATCGTCATATCGCGTGTTTCGAACGGTTCTGAGTGCACGGCTCGGTGTAGATGTGTCAAAAACCTTCATTCTACTCAAATACACAAGATCCATGTGTTAAAAGTTGTCTGGCACAGCCCTGGCGAACGAAACATTGAACAGCACCAAAATCGTGATATCGCGTGTTTCGAACGGTTCTGAGTGCACAGCTCGGTGTAAATGTGTCAAAAACCTTCATTCTACTCAAACACACAAGATCCATGTGTTAAAAGTCGTCAGAAACAGCTATGGCGAACGAAAAATCGACGAACACCAAAATCGTGATATCGCGTGTTTCGTGCGTTTCTGAGAGCACAGCTCGGTGTAAGTGCGTCAAAAACCTTCATTCTGCTCAAATGCACAAAATCCATGTGTTAAAAGTTGTCTGGCACAGCAGTGGCGAATGAAACATTGAAGAACACTAAAATCGTGATCTCGCGTGTTTCGAGCATTTCTGAGAGCACAGCTCGGTGTAAATGTGTCAAAAACCTTCATTCTACTCAAATACACAAAATCCATGTGTTAAAAGTTGTCTGGCACAGCAGTGGCGAATGAAACATTGAAGAACACTAAAATCGTGATCTCGCGTGTTTCGAGCGTTTCTGAGAGCACAGCTCGGTGTAAATGTGTCAAAAACCTTCATTCTGCTCAAATGCACAATATCCATGTGTTAAAAGTTGTCTGGCACAGCAGTGGCGAATGAAACATTGAAGAACACTAAAATCGTGATCTCGCGTGTTTCGAGCATTTCTGAGAGCACAGCTCGGTGTAAATGTGTCAAAAACCTTCATTCTACTCAAATACACAAAATCCATGTGTTAAAAGTTGTCTGGCACAGCAGTGGCGAATGAAACATTGAAGAACACTAAAATCGTGATCTCGCGTGTTTCGAGCGTTTCTGAGAGCACAGCTCGGTGTAAATGTGTCAAAAACCTTCATTCTGCTCAAATGCACAATATCCATGCGTTAAAAGTCGTCTGGCACATCTGTGGCGAACAAAAAATCGACGAAAACCAAAATCGTGATATCGCGAGTTTCGAGCGATTCTGAGAGCACAGCTCGGTGTAAATGTGTCAAAAACCTTCATTCTACTCAAATACACAAGATCCATGTGTTAAAAGTTGTCTGGCACAGCAGTGGCGAATGAAACATTGAAGACCACTAAAATCGTGATCTCGCGTGTTTCGAGCGTTTCTGAGAGCACAGCTCGGTGTTAATGTGTCAAAAACCTTCATTCTGCTCAAATGCACAATATTCATGCGTCAAAAGTCGTCAGGCACAGCTGTGGAGAACGAAAAATCGAGGATCACCAAAATCGTGATATCGCGTGTTTCGAGCGTTTCTGAGAGCACAGCTCGGTGTAAATGTATGAAAAACCTTCATTCTACTCAAATGCACATTATCCATGCGTTAAAAGTCGTCTGGCACAGCTGTGGCGAACGAAAAATCGACGAACACCAAAATCGTGATATCGCGTGTTTCGAGCGTTTCTGAGAGCACAGCTCGGTGTAAATGTACGAAAACCCTTCATTCTACTCAAATGCACAATATTCATGCGTTAAAACTCGTCTGGCACAGCTGTGGCGAACGAAAAATCGACGAACACCAAAATCGTGATATCGCGTGTTTCGAGCGTTTCTGAGAGCACAGCTCGGTGTAAATGCGTAAAAAACCTTCATTCTACTCAAATACACAAGATCCATGTGTTAAAAGTTGTCTGGCACAGCCGTGGCGAACGAAACATTGAAGATCACCAAAATCGTGATATCGCGTGTTTCGAGCGTTTCTGAGAGCACAGCTCGGTGTAAATGTGTCAAAAACCTTCATTCTACTCAAATACACAAGATCCATGTGCTAAAAGTTGTCTGGCACAGCTGTGGCGAACGAAACTTTGAACAGCACCAAAATCGTCATATCGCGTGTTTCGAACGGTTCTGAGTGCACGGCTCGGTGTAGATGTGTCAAAAACCTTCATTCTACTCAAATACACAAGATCCATGTGTTAAAAGTTGTCTGGCACAGCCCTGGCGAACGAAACATTGAACAGCACCAAAATCGTGATATCGCGTGTTTCGAACGGTTCTGAGTGCACAGCTCGGTGTAAATGTGTCAAAAACCTTCATTCTACTCAAACACACAAGATCCATGTGTTAAAAGTCGTCAGAAACAGCTATGGCGAACGAAAAATCGACGAACACCAAAATCGTGATATCGCGTGTTTCGTGCGTTTCTGAGAGCACAGCTCGGTGTAAGTGCGTCAAAAACCTTCATTCTGCTCAAATGCACAAAATCCATGTGTTAAAAGTTGTCTGGCACAGCAGTGGCGAATGAAACATTGAAGAACACTAAAATCGTGATCTCGCGTGTTTCGAGCATTTCTGAGAGCACAGCTCGGTGTAAATGTGTCAAAAACCTTCATTCTACTCAAATACACAAGATCCATGTGTTAAAAGTTGTCTGGCACAGCAGTGGCGAATGAAACATTGAAGACCACTAAAATCGTGATCTCGCGTGTTTCGAGCGTTTCTGAGAGCACAGCTCGGTGTTAATGTGTCAAAAACCTTCATTCTGCTCAAATGCACAATATTCATGCGTTAAAAGTCGTCTGGCACAGCTGTGGCGAACGAAAAATCGACGAACACCAAAATCGTGATATCGCGTGTTTCGAGCGTTTCAGAGAGCACAGCTCGGTGTAAATGTGTAAAAAACCTTCATTCGGCTCAAACACACAAGATCCATGTGTTAAAACTTGTCTGCCACAGCCGTGGCGAACGAAACATTGAAGATCACCAAAATCGTGATATCGCGTGTTTCGAGCGTTTCTGAGAGCACAGCTCGGTGTAAATGTGTCAAAAACCTTCATTCTACTCAAATGCACAATATACATGTGTTAAAAGTCGTCAGCCACAGCTATGGCGAACGAAAAATCGACGAACACCAAAATCGTGATATCGCGTGTTTCGAGCGTTTCTGAGAGCACAGCTCGGTGTAAATATGTAAAAAACCTTCATTCTACTCAAATGCACAATATCCATGCGTTAAAAGTCGTCTGGCACAGCTGTGGCGAACGAAAAGTCGACGAACACCAAAATCGTGATATCGCGTGTTTCGATCGATTCTGAGAGCACAGCTCGGTGTAAATGTATGAAAAACCTTCATTCTACTCAAATGCACAATATTCATGCTTTAAAAGTCGTCTGGCACAGCTGTGGCGAATGAAACATTGAAGAACACTAAAATCGTGATATCGCGTGTTTCGTGCGTTTCTGAGAGCACAGCTCGGTGTAAGTGCGTCAAAAACCTTCATTCTGCTCAAATGCACAATATCCATGCGTCAAAAGTCGTCAGGCACAGCTGTGGAGAACGAAAAATCGAGGATCACCAAAATCGTGATATCGCGTGTTTCGAGCGTTTCTGAGAGCACAGCTCGGTGTAAATGTATGAAAAACCTTCATTCTACTCAAATGCACATTATCCATGCGTTCAAAGTCGTCTGGCACAGCTGTGGCGAACGAAAAATCGACGAACACCAAAATCGTGATATCGCGTGTTTCGAGCGTTTCTGAGAGCACAGCTCGGTGTAAATGTACGAAAACCCTTCATTCTACTCAAATGCACAATATTCATGCGTTAAAACTCGTCTGGCACAGCTGTGGCGAACGAAAAATCGACGAACACCAAAATCGTGATATCGCGTGCTTCGAGCGTTTCTGAGAGCACAGCTCGGTGTAAATGCGTCAAAAACCTTCATTCTACTCAAATACACAAGATCCATGTGTTAAAAGTTGTCTGGCACAGCCGTGGCGAACGAAACATTGAAGATCACCAAAATCGTGATATCGCGTGTTTCGAGCGTTTCTGAGAGCACAGCTCGGTGTAAATGTGTCAAAAACCTTCATTCTACTCAAATACACAAAATCCATGTGTTAAAAGTTGTCTGGCACAGCTGTGGCGAACGAAAAATCGACGAACACCAAAATCGTGATATCGCGTGTTTCGTGCGTTTCTGAGAGCACAGCTCGGTGTAAGTGCGTCAAAAACTTTCATTCTGCTCAAATGCACAATATCCATGTGTTAAAAGTTGTCTGGCACAGCAGTGGCGAATGAAACATTGAAGAACACTAAAATCGTGATCTCGCGTGTTTCGAGCATTTCTGAGAACACAGCTCGGTGTAAATGTGTCAAAAACCTTCATTCTACTCAAATACACAAAATCCATGTGTTAAAAGTTGTCTGGCACAGCAGTGGCGAATGAAACATTGAAGAACACTAAAATCGTGATCTCGCGTGTTTCGAGCGTTTCTGAGAGCACAGCTCGGTGTAAATGTGTCAAAAACCTTCATTCTGCTCAAATGCACAATATCCATGCGTTAAAAGTCGTCTGGCACATCTGTGGCGAACAAAAAATCGACGAAAACCAAAATCGTGATATCGCGAGTTTCGAGCGATTCTGAGAGCACAGCTCGGTGTAAATGTGTCAAAAACCTTCATTCTACTCAAATACACAAGATCCATGTGTTAAAAGTTGTCTGGCACAGCCGTGGCGAACGAAACATTGAAGATCACCAAAATCGTGATATCGCGTGTTTCGAGCGTTTCTGAGAGCACAGCTCGGTGTATATGTGTCAAAAACCTTCATTCTACTCAAATGCACAATATCCATGAATCAAAATTCGTCAGTCTCAGCTGTGGAGAACGAAACATCGATGATCACCAAAATCGTGATCTCGCGTGTTTCGAGCGTTTCTCAGAGCACAGCTCGGTGTAAATGTGTCAAAAACCTTCATTCTACTCAAATGCACAATATCCGTGCGTCAAAAGTCGTCAGGCACAGCTGTGGAGAACGAAAAATCGAGGATCATCAAAATCGTGATATCGCGTGTTTCGAGCGTTTCTGAGAGCACAGCTCGGTGTAAATGTATGAAAAACCTTCATTCTACTCAAATGCACATTATCCATGCGTTAAAAGTCGTCTGGCACATCTGTGGCGAACGAAAAATCGACGAAAACCAAAATCGTGATATCGCGTGTTTCGAGCGTTTCTGAGAGCACAGCTCGGTGTAAATGTGTCAAAAACCTTCATTCTACTCAAATGCACAATATCCATGTGTTAAAAGTTGTCTGGCACAGCTGAGGCGAACGAAAAATCGAGGATCACCAAAATCGTGATATCGCGTGTTTCGAGCGTTTCTGAAAGCACAGCTCGGTGTAAATGTATGAAAAACCTTCATTCTACTCAAATGCACATTATCCATGCGTTAAAAGTCGTCTGGCACAGCTGTGGCGAACGAAAAATCGACGAACACCAAAATCGTGATATCGCGTGTTTCGAGCGTTTCTGAGAGCACAGCTCGGTGTAAATGTACGAAAACCCTTCATTCTACTCAAATGCACAATATTCATGCGTTAAAACTCGTCTGGCACAGCTGTGGCGAACGAAAAATCGACGAACACCAAAATCGTGATATCGCGTGTTTCGAGCGTTTCTGAGAGCACAGCTCGGTGTAAATGCGTAAAAAACCTTCATTCTACTCAAATACACAAGATCCATGTGTTAAAAGTTGTCTGGCACAGCCGTGGCGAACGAAACATTGAAGATCACCAAAATCGTGATATCGCGTGTTTCGAGCGTTTCTGAGAGCACAGCTCGGTGTAAATGTGTCAAAAACCTTCATTCTACTCAAATACACAAGATCCATGTGCTAAAAGTTGTCTGGCACAGCTGTGGCGAACGAAACTTTGAACAGCACCAAAATCGTGATATCGCGTGTTTCGAACGGTTCTGAGTGCACAGCTCGGTGTAAATGTGTCAAAAACCTTCATTCTACTCAAACACAAGATCCATGTGTTAAAAGTCGTCAGAAACAGCTATGGCGAACGAAAAATCGACGAACACCAAAATCGTGATATCGCGTGTTTCGAGCGTTTCTGAGAGCACAGCTCGGTGTAAATGTGTAAAAAACCTTTATTCTACTCAAATGCATAATATCCATGCGTTAAAAGTCGTCTGCCACTGCTGTGGCGAACGAAAAATCGACGAACACCAAAATCGTGACATCGCGTGTTTCGTGCGTTTCTGAGAGCACAGCTCGGTGTAAGTGCGTCAAAAACCTTCATTCTGCTCAAATGCACAAAATCCATGTGTTAAAAGTTGTCTGGCACAGCAGTGGCAAATGAAACATTGAAGAACACTAAAATCGTGATCTCGCGTGTTTCGAGCATTTCTGAGAGCACAGCTCGGTGTAAATGTGTCATAAACCTTCATTCTACTCAAATGCACAATATTCATGCGTCAAAAGTCGTCAGGCACAGCTGTGGAGAACGAAAAATCGTGATATCGCATGTTTCGAGCGTTTCTGAGAGCACAGCTCGGTGTAAATGTATGAAGAACCTTCATTTTACTCAAATGCACAATATCCATGAATCAAAAGTCGTCAGTCACAGCTGTGGAGAACGAAACATCGAGGATCACCAAAATCGTGATCTCGCGTGTTTCGAGCGTTTCTGAGAGCACAGCTCGGTGTAAATGTGTCAAAAACCTTCATTCTACTCAAATGCACAATATCCATGCGTCAAAAGTCGTCAGGCACAGCTGTGGAGAACGAAAAATCGAGGATCATCAAAATCGTGATATCGCGTGTTTCGAGCGTTTCTGAGAGCACAGCTCGGTGTAAATGTGTCAAAAACCTTCATTCTACTCAAATACACAAAATCCATGTGTTAAAAGTTGTCTGGCACAGCAGTGGCGAATGAAACATTGAAGAACACTAAAATCGTGATCTCGCGTGTTTCGAGCGTTTCTGAGAGCACAGCTCGGTGTTAATGTGTCAAACACCTTCATTCTGCTCAAATGCACAATATTCATGCGTTAAAAGTCGTCTGGCACAGCTGTGGCGAACGAAAAATCGACGAACACCAAAATCGTGATATCGCGTGTTTCGAGCGTTTCAGAGAGCACAGCTCGGTGTAAATGTGTAAAAAACCTTCATTCTGCTCAAACACACAAGATCCATGTGTTAAAACTTGTCTGCCACAGCCGTGGCGAACGAAACATTGAAGATCACCAAAATCGTGATATCGCGTGTTTCGAGCGTTTCTGAGAGCACAGCTCGGTGTAAATGCGTCAAAAACCTTCATTCTACTCAAATACACAAGATCCATGTGTTAAAAGTTGTCTGGCACAGCCGTGGCGAACGAAACATTGAAGATCACCAAAATCGTGATATCGCGTGTTTCGAGCGTTTCTGAGAGCACAGCTCGGTGTAAATGTGTCAAAAACCTTCATTCTACTCAAATACACAAGATCCATGTGCTAAAAGTTGTCTGGCACAGCTGTGGCGAACGAAACTTTGAACAGCACCAAAATCGTGATATCGCGTGTTTCGAACGGTTCTGAGTGCACAGCTCGGTGTAAATGTGTCAAAAATCTTCATTCTACTCAAACACAAGATCCATGTGTTAAAAGTCGTCAGAAACAGCTATGGCGAACGAAAAATCGACGAACACCAAAATCGTGATATCGCGTGTTTCGAGCGTTTCTGAGAGCACAGCTCGGTGTAAATGTGTAAAAAACCTTTATTCTACTCAAATGCATAACATCCATGCGTTAAAAGTCGTCTGCCACTGCTGTGGCGAACGAAAAATCGACGAACACCAAAATCGTGATATCGCGTGTTTCGTGCATTTCTGAGAGCACAGCTCGGTGTAAGTGTGTCAAAAACCTTCATTCTGCTCAAATGCACAAAATCCATGTGTTAAAAGTTGTCTGGCACAGCAGTGGCGAATGAAACATTGAAGAACACTAAAATCGTGATCTCGCGTGTTTCGAGCGTTTCTGAGAGCACAGCTCGGTGTAAATGTGTCAAAAACCTTCATTCTGCTCAAATGCACAATATTCATGCGTTAAAATTCGTCTGGCACAGCTGTGGCGAACGAAAAATCGACGAACACCAAAATCGTGATATCGCGTGTTTCGAGCGTTTCAGAGAGCACAGCTCGGTGTAAATGTGTAAAAAACCTTCATTCGGCTCAAACACACAAGATCCATGTGTTAAAAGTTGTGTGCCACAGCCGTGGCGAACGAAACATTGAAGATCACCAAAATCGTGATATCGCGTGTTTCGAGCGTTTCTGAGAGCACAGCTCGGTATAAATGTGTCAAAAACCTTCATTCTACTCAAATGCACAATATCCATGTGTTAAAAGTTGTCTGGCACAGCTGCGGCGAACGAAACTTTGAACAGCACCAAAATCGTGATATTGCGTGTTTCGAACGGTTCTGAGTGCACAGCTCGGTGTAGATGTGTCAAAAACCTTCATTCTACTCAAACACACAAGATCCATGTGTTAAAAGTTGTCAGCCACAGCTGTGGCGAACGAAAAATCGACGAACACCAAAATCGTGATATCGCGTGTTTCGAGCGTTTCTGAGAGCACAGCTCGGTGTAAATGTGTAAAAAACCTTCATTCTACTCAAATGCACAATATCCATGCGTTAAAAGTCGTCTGGCACAGCTGTGGCGAACGAAAAATCTACGAACACCAAAATCGTGATATCGCGTGTTTCGATCGATTCTGAGAGCACAGCTCGGTGTAAATGTATGAAAAACCTTCATTCTACTCAAATGCACAATATTCATGCTTTAAAAGTCGTCTGGCACAGCTGTGGCGAATGAAACATTGAAGAACACTAAAATCGTGATATCGCGTGTTTCGTGCGTTTCTGAGAGCACAGCTCGGTGTAAGTGCGTCAAAAACCTTCATTCTGCTCAAATGCACAAAATCCATGTGTTAAAAGTTGTCTGGCACAGCAGTGGCGAATGAAACATTGAAGAACACTAAAATCCTGACCTCGCGTGTTTCGAGCATTTCTGAGAGCACACGTCGGTGTAAATGTGTCAAAAACCTTCATTCTACTCAAATACACAAAATCCATGTGTTAAAAGTTGTCTGGCACAGCAGTGGCGAATGAAACATTGAAGAACACTAAAATCGTGATATCGCGTGTTTCGTGCGTTTCTGAGAGCACAACTCGGTGTAAGTGCGTCAAAAACCTTCATTCTGCTCAAATGCACAAAATCCATGTGTTTAAAGTCGTCTGGCACAGCTGTGGCGAACGAAAAGTCGACGAACACCAAAATCGTGATATCGCGTGTTTCGATCGATTCTGAGAGCACAGCTCGGTGTAAATGTATGAAAAACCTTCATTCTACTCAAATGCACAATATTCATGCTTTAAAAGTCGTCTGGCACAGCTGTGGCGAATGAAACATTGAAGAACACTAAAATCGTGATATCGCGTGTTTCGTGCGTTTCTGAGAGCACAGCTCGGTGTAAGTGCGTCAAAAACCTTCATTCTGCTCAAATGCACAATATCCATGCGTCAAAAGTCGTCAGGCACAGCTGTGGAGAACGAAAAATCGAGGATCACCAAAATCGTGATATCGCGTGTTTCGAGCGTTTCTGAGAGCACAGCTCGGTGTAAATGTATGAAAAACCTTCATTCTACTCAAATGCACATTATCCATGAGTTAAAAGTCGTCTGGCACAGCTGTGGCGAACGAAAAATCGACGAACACCAAAATCGTGATATCGCGTGTTTCGAGCGTTTCTGAGAGCACAGCTCGGTGTAAATGTACGAAAACCCTTCATTCTACTCAAATGCACAATATTCATGCGTTAAAACTCGTCTGGCACAGCTGTGGCGAACTAAAAATCGACGAACACCAAAATCGTGATATCGCGTGTTTCGAGCGTTTCTGAGAGCACAGCTCGGTGTAAATGCGTCAAAAACCTTCATTCTACTCAAATACACAAGATCCATGTGTTAAAAGTTGTCTGGCACAGCCGTGGCGAACGAAACATTGAAGATCACCAAAATCGTGATATCGCGTGTTTCGAGCGTTTCTGAGAGCACAGCTCGGTGTAAATGTGTCAAAAACCTTCATTCTACTCAAGTACACAAGATCCATGTGCTAAAAGTTGTCTGGCACAGCTGTGGCGAACGAAACTTTGAACAGCACCAAAATCGTGATATCGCGTGTTTCGAACGGTTCTGAGTGCACAGCTCGGTGTAAATGTGTCAAAAACCTTCATTCTACTCAAACACAAGATCCATGTGTTAAAAGTCGTCAGAAACAGCTATGGCGAACGAAAAATCGACGAACACCAAAATCGTGATATCGCGTGTTTCGAGCGTTTCTGAGAGCACAGCTCGGTGTAAATGTGTAAAAAACCTTTATTCTACTCAAATGCATAACATCCATGCGTTAAAAGTCGTCTGCCACTGCTGTGGCGAACGAAAAATCGACGAACACCAAAATCGTGACATCGCGTGTTTCGTGCGTTTCTGAGAGCACAGCTCGGTGTAAGTGCGTCAAAAACCTTCATTCTGCTCAAATGCACAAAATCCATGTGTTAAAAGTTGTCTGGCACAGCAGTGGCAAATGAAACATTGAAGAACACTAAAATCGTGATCTCGCGTGTTTCGAGCATTTCTGAGAGCACAGCTCGGTGTAAATGTGTCATAAACCTTCATTCTACTCAAATGCACAATATTCATGCGTCAAAAGTCGTCAGGCACAGCTGTGGAGAACGAAAAATCGTGATATCGCATGTTTCGAGCGTTTCTGAGAGCACAGCTCGGTGTAAATGTATGAAGAACCTTCATTTTACTCAAATGCACAATATCCATGAATCAGAAGTCGTCAGTCACAGCTGTGGAGAACGAAACATCGAGGATCACCAAAATCGTGATCTCGCGTGTTTCGAGCGTTTCTGAGAGCACAGCTCGGTGTAAATCTGTCAAAAACCTTCATTCTACTCAAATGCACAATATCCATGCGTCAAAAGTCGTCAGGCACAGCTGTGGAGAACGAAAAATCGAGGATCATCAAAATCGTGATATCGCGTGTTTCGAGCGTTTCTGAGAGCACAGCTCGGTGTAAATGTGTCAAAAACCTTCATTCTACTCAAATACACAAAATCCATGTGTTAAAAGTTGTCTGGCACAGCAGTGGCGAATGAAACATTGAAGAACACTAAAATCGTGATCTCGCGTGTTTCGAGCGTTTCTGAGAGCACAGCTCGGTGTTAATGTGTCAAAAACCTTCATTCTGCTCAAATGCACAATATTCATGCGTTAAAAGTCGTCTGGCACAGCTGTGGCGAACGAAAAATCGACGAACACCAAAATCGTGATATCGCGTGTTTCGAGCGTTTCAGAGAGCACAGCTCGGTGTAAATGTGTAAAAAACCTTCATTCTGCTCAAACACACAAGATAAATGTGTTAAAACTTGTCTGCCACAGCCGTGGCGAACGAAACATTGAAGATCACCAAAATCGTGATATCGCGTGTTTCGAGCGTTTCTGAGAGCACAGCTCGGTGTAAATGTGTCAAAAACCTTCATTCTACTCAAATGCACAATATACATGTGTTAAAAGTCGTCAGCCACAGCTGTGGCGAACGAAAAATCGACGAACACCAAAATCGTGATATCGCGTGTTTCGAGCGTTTCTGAGAGCACAGCTCGGTGTAAATATGTAAAAAACCTTCATTCTACTCAAATGCACAATATCCATGCGTTAAAAGTCGTCTGGCACAGCTGTGGCGAACGAAACATTGAAGATCACCAAAATCGTGATATCGCGTGTTTCGAGCGTTTCTGAGAGCACAGCTCGGTGTAAATGTGTCAAAAACCTTCATTCTACTCAAATACACAAAATCCATGTGTTAAAAGTTGTCTGGCACAGCTGTGGCGAACGAAAAATCGACGAACACCAAAATCGTGATATCGCGTGTTTCGTGCGTTTCTGAGAGCACAGCTCGGTGTAAGTGCGTCTAAAACCTTCATTCTGCTCAAATGCACAAAATCCATGTGTTAAAAGTTGTCTGGCACAGCAGTGGCGAATGAAACATTGAAGAACACTAAAATCGTGATCTCGCGTGTTTCGAGCATTTCTGAGAGCACAGCTCGGTGTAAATGTGTCAAAAACCTTCATTCTACTCAAATACACAAAATCCATGTGTTAAAAGTTGTCTGGCACAGCAGTGGCGAATGAAACATTGAAGAACACTAAAATCGTGATCTCGCGTGTTTCGAGCGTTTCTGAGAGCACAGCTCGGTGTAAATGTGTCAAAAACCTTCATTCTGCTCAAATGCACAATATCCATGTGTTAAAAGTTGTCTGGCACAGCAGTGGCGAATGAAACATTGAAGAACACTAAAATCGTGATCTCGCGTGTTTCGAGCATTTCTGAGAGCACAGCTCGGTGTAAATGTGTCAAAAACCTTCATTCTACTCAAATGCACAATATCCATGCGTCAAAAGTCGTCAGGCACAGCTGTGGAGAACGAAAAATCGAGGATCATCAAAATCGTGATATCGCGTGTTTCGAGCGTTTCTGAGAGCACAGCTCGGTGTAAATGTGTCAAAAACCTTCATTCTACTCAAATACACAAAATAGATGTGTTAAAAGTTGTCTGGCACAGCAGTGGCGAATGAAACATTGAAGAACACTAAAATCGTGATCTCGCGTGTTTCGAGCGTTTCTGAGAGCACAGCTCGGTGTTAATGTGTCAAAAACCTTCATTCTGCTCAAATGCACAATATTCATGCGTTAAAAGTCGTCTGGCACAGCTGTGGCGAACGAAAAATCGACGAACACCAAAATCGTGATATCGCGTGTTTCGAGCGTTTCAGAGAGCACAGCTCGGTGTAAATGTGTAAAAAACCTTCATTCTGCTCAAACACACAAGATCCATGTGTTAAAACTTGTCTGCCACAGCCGTGGCGAACGAAACATTGAAGATCACCAAAATCGTGATATCGCGTGTTTCGAGCGTTTCTGAGAGCACAGCTCGGTGTAAATGTGTCAAAAACCTTCATTCTACTCAAATGCACAATATACATGTGTTAAAAGTCGTCAGCCACAGCTGTGGCGAACGAAAAATCGACGAACACCAAAATCGTGATATCGCGTGTTTCGAGCGTTTCTGAGAGCACAGCTCGGTGTAAATATGTAAAAAACCTTCATTCTACTCAAATGCACAATATCCATGCGTTAAAAGTCGTCTGGCACAGCTGTGGCGAACGAAACATTGAAGATCACCAAAATCGTGATATCGCGTGTTTCGAGCGTTTCTGAGAGCACAGCTCGGTGTAAATGTGTCAAAAACCTTCATTCTACTCAAATACACAAAATCCATGTGTTAAAAGTTGTCTGGCACAGCTGTGGCGAACGAAAAATCGACGAACACCAAAATCGTGATATCGCGTGTTTCGTGCGTTTCTGAGAGCACAGCTCGGTGTAAGTGCGTCAAAAACCTTCATTCTGCTCAAATGCACAAAATCCATGTGTTAAAAGTTGTCTGGCACAGCAGTGGCGAATGAAACATTGAAGAACACTAAAATCGTGATCTCGCGTGTTTCGAGCATTTCTGAGAGCACAGCTCGGTGTAAATGTGTCAAAAACCTTCATTCTACTCAAATACACAAAATCCATGTGTTAAAAGTTGTCTGGCACAGCAGTGGCGAATGAAACATTGAAGAACACTAAAATCGTGATCTCGCGTGTTTCGAGCGTTTCTGAGAGCACAGCTCGGTGTAAATGTGTCAAAAACCTTCATTCTGCTCAAATGCACAATATCCATGTGTTAAAAGTTGTCTGGCACAGCAGTGGCGAATGAAACATTGAAGAACACTAAAATCGTGATCTCGCGTGTTTCGAGCATTTCTGAGAGCACAGCTCGGTGTAAATGTGTCAAAAACCTTCATTCTACTCAAATACACAAAATCCATGTGTTAAAAGTTGTCTGGCACAGCAGTGGCGAATGAAACATTGAAGAACACTAAAATCGTGATCTCGCGTGTTTCGAGCGTTTCTGAGAGCACAGCTCGGTGTAAATGTGTCAAAAACCTTCATTCTGCTCAAATGCACAATATCCATGCGTTAAAAGTCGTCTGGCACATCTGTGGCGAACAAAAAATCGACGAAAACCAAAATCGTGATATCGCGAGTTTCGAGCGATTCTGAGAGCACAGCTCGGTGTAAATGTGTCAAAAACCTTCATTCTACTCAAATACACAAGATCCATGTGTTAAAAGTTGTCTGGCACAGCAGTGGCGAATGAAACATTGAAGACCACTAAAATCGTGATCTCGCGTGTTTCGAGCGTTTCTGAGAGCACAGCTCGGTGTTAATGTGTCAAAAACCTTCATTCTGCTCAAATGCACAATATTCATGCGTTAAAAGTCGTCTGGCACAGCTGTGGCGAACGAAAAATCGACGAACACCAAAATCGTGATATCGCGTGTTTCGAGCGTTTCAGAGAGCACAGCTCGGTGTAAATGTGTAAAAAACCTTCATTCGGCTCAAACACACAAGATCCATGTGTTAGAACTTGTCTGCCACAGCCGTGGCGAACGAAACATTGAAGATCATCAAAATCGTGATATCGCGTGTTTCGAGCGTTTCTGAGAGCACAGCTCGGTGTAAATGTGTCAAAAACCTTCATTCTACTCAAATGCACAATATACATGTGTTAAAAGTCGTCAGCCACAGCTGTGGCGAACGAAAAATCGACGAACACCAAAATCGTGATATCGCGTGTTTCGAGCGTTTCTGAGAGCACAGCTCGGTGTAAATATGTAAAAAACCTTCATTCTACTCAAATGCACAATATCCATGCGTTAAAAGTCGTCTGGCACAGCTGTGGCGAACGAAAAGTCGACGAACACCAAAATCGTGATATCGCGTGTTTCGATCGATTCTGAGAGCACAGCTCGGTGTAAATGTATGAAAAACCTTCATTCTACTCAAATGCACAATATTCATGCTTTAAAAGTCGTCTGGCACAGCTGTGGCGAATGAAACATTGAAGAACACTAAAATCGTGATATCGCGTGTTTCGTGCGTTTCTGAGAGCACAGCTCGGTGTAAGTGCGTCAAAAACCTTCATTCTGCTCAAATGCACAATATCCATGCGTCAAAAGTCGTCAGGCACAGCTGCGGAGAACGAAAAATCGAGGATCACCAAAATCGTGATATCGCGTGTTTCGAGCGTTTCTGAGAGCACAGCTCGGTGTAAATGTATGAAAAACCTTCATTCTACTCAAATGCACATTATCCATGCGTTCAAAGTCGTCTGGCACAGCTGTGGCGAACGAAAAATCGACGAACACCAAAATCGTGATATCGCGTGTTTCGAGCGTTTCTGAGAGCACAGCTCGGTGTAAATGTACGAAAACCCTTCATTCTACTCAAATGCACAATATTCATGCGTTAAAACTCGTCTGGCACAGCTGTGGCGAACGAAAAATCGACGAACACCAAAATCGTGATATCGCGTGCTTCGAGCGTTTCTGAGAGCACAGCTCGGTGTAAATGCGTCAAAAACCTTCATTCTACTCAAATACACAAGATCCATGTGTTAAAAGTTGTCTGGCACAGCCGTGGCGAACGAAACATTGAAGATCACCAAAATCGTGATATCGCGTGTTTCGAGCGTTTCTGAGAGCACAGCTCGGTGTAAATGTGTCAAAAACCTTCATTCTACTCAAATACACAAAATCCATGTGTTAAAAGTTGTCTGGCACAGCTGTGGCGAACGAAAAATCGACGAACACCAAAATCGTGATATCGCGTGTTTCGTGCGTTTCTGAGAGCACAGCTCGGTGTAAGTGCGTCAAAAACTTTCATTCTGCTCAAATGCACAATATCCATGTGTTAAAAGTTGTCTGGCACAGCAGTGGCGAATGAAACATTGAAGAACACTAAAAGCGTGATCTCGCGTGTTTCGAGCATTTCTGAGAGCACAGCTCGGTGTAAATGTGTCAAAAACCTTCATTCTACTCAAATACACAAAATCCATGTGTTAAAAGTTGTCTGGCACAGCAGTGGCGAATGAAACATTGAAGAACACTAAAATCGTGATCTCGCGTGTTTCGAGCGTTTCTGAGAGCACAGCTCGGTGTAAATGTGTCAAAAACCTTCATTCTGCTCAAATGCACAATATCCATGCGTTAAAAGTCGTCTGGCACATCTGTGGCGAACAAAAAATCGACGAAAACCAAAATCGTGATATCGCGAGTTTCGAGCGATTCTGAGAGCACAGCTCGGTGTAAATGTGTCAAAAACCTTCATTCTACTCAAATACACAAGATCCATGTGTTAAAAGTTGTCTGGCACAGCCGTGGCGAACGAAACATTGAAGATCACCAAAATCGTGATATCGCGTGTTTCGAGCGTTTCTGAGAGCACAGCTCGGTGTATATGTGTCAAAAACCTTCATTCTACTCAAATGCACAATATCCATGAATCAAAATTCGTCAGTCTCAGCTGTGGAGAACGAAACATCGAGGATCACCAAAATCGTGATCTCGCGTGTTTCGAGCGTTTCTCAGAGCACAGCTCGGTGTAAATGTGTCAAAAACCTTCATTCTACTCAAATGCACAATATCCGTGCGTCAAAAGTCGTCAGGCACAGCTGTGGAGAACGAAAAATCGAGGATCATCAAAATCGTGATATCGCGTGTTTCGAGCGTTTCTGAGAGCACAGCTCGGTGTAAATGTATGAAAAACCTTCATTCTACTCAAATGCACATTATCCATGCGTTCAAAGTCGTCTGGCACAGCTGTGGCGAACGAAAAATCGACGAACACCAAAATCGTGATATCGCGTGTTTCGAGCGTTTCTGAGAGCACAGCTCGGTGTAAATGTACGAAAACCCTTCATTCTACTCAAATGCACAATATTCATGCGTTAAAACTCGTCTGGCACAGCTGTGGCGAACGAAAAATCGACGAAAACCAAAATCGTGATATCGCGTGCTTCGAGCGTTTCTGAGAGCACAGCTCGGTGTAAATGTGTCATAAACCTTCATTCTACTCAAATGCACAATATTCATGCGTCAAAAGTCGTCAGGCACAGCTGTGGAGAACGAAAAATCGTGATATCGCATGTTTCGAGCGTTTCTGAGAGCACAGCTCGGTGTAAGTGCGTCAAAAACCTTCATTCTGCTCAAATGCTCAAAATCCATGTGTTAAAAGTTGTCTGGCACAGCAGTGGCGAATGAAACATTGAAGAACACTAAAATCGTGATCTCGCGTGTTTCGAGCATTTCTGAGAGCACAGCTCGGTGTAAATGTGTCAAAAACCTTCATTCTACTCAAATACACAATATCCATGTGTTAAAAGTTGTCTGGCACAGCAGTGGCGAATGAAACATTGAAGAACACTAAAATCGTGATCTCGCGTGTTTCGAGCGTTTCTGAGAGCACAGCTCGGTGTAAATGTGTCAAAAACCTTCATTCTGCTCAAATGCACAATATCCATGCGTTAAAAGTCGTCTGGCACATCTGTGGCGAACGAAAAATCGACGAAAACCAAAATCGTGATATCGCTTGTTTCGAGCGTTTCTGAGAGCACAGCTCGGTGTAAATGTGTCAAAAACCGTCATTCTACTCAAACACACAAGATCCAGGCGTTAAAAGCCGTCTGCCACCGCCGTGGCGAACGAAAAATCGACGAACACCAAAATCGTGATATCGCGTGTTTCGAGCGTTTCCGAGAGTACAGTTCGGTGTAAATGTGTCAAAAACCTTCATTCTACTCAAATGCACAATATCCATGCGTCAAAAGTCGTCAGGCACAGCTGTGGAGAACGAAAAATCGTGATATCGCGTGTTTCGAGCCTTTCTGAGAGCACAGCTCGGTGTAAATGTATGAAGAACCTTCATTCTACTCAAATGCACAATATCCATGAATCAAAAGTCGTCAGTCGCAGCTGTGGAGAACGAAACATCGAGGATCACCAAAATCGTGATCTCGATTGTTTCGAGCGTTTCTGAGAGCACAGCTCGGTGTAAATGTGTAAAAAAACCTTCATTCTACTCAAATGCACAATATCCATGCGTTAAAAGTCGTCTGGCACAGCTGTGGCGAACGAAAAATCGACGAACACCAAAATAGTGATATCGCGTGTTTCGATCGTTTCTGAGAGCACAGCTCGGTGTAAATGTATGAAAAACCTTCATTCTACTCAAATACACAAAATCCATGTGTTAAAAGTTGTCTGGCACAGCAGTGGAAAATGAAACATTGAAGAACACTAAAATCGTGATATCGCGTGTTTCGAGCGTTTCTGAGAGCACAGCTCGGTGTAAATATGTAAAAAACCTTCATTCTACTCAAATGCACAATATCCATGCGTTAAAAGTCGTCTGGCACAGCTGTGGCGAACGAAAAATCGACGAACACCAAAATCGTGATATCGCGTGTTTCGATCGATTCTGAGAGCACAGCTCGGTGTAAATGTATGAAAACCCTTCATTCTACTCAAATGCACAATATACATGCTTTAAAAGTCGTCTGCCTCAGCTGTGGCGAATGAAACATTGAAGAACACTAAAATCGTGATATCGCGTGTTTCGTGCGTTTCTGAGAGCACAGCTCGGTGTAAGTGCGTCAAAAACCTTCATTCTGCTCAAATGCACAAAATCCATGTGTTAAAAGTTGTCTGGCACAGCAGTGGCGAATGAAACATTGAAGAACACTAAAATCGTGATCTCGCGTGTTTCGAGCATTTCTGAGAGCACAGCTCGGTGTAAATGTGTCATAAACCTTCATTCTACTCAAATGCACAATATTCATGCGTCAAAAGTCGTCAGGCACAGCTGTGGAGAACGAAAAATCGTGACATCGCGTGTTTCGTGCGTTTCTGAGAGCACAGCTCGGTGTAAGTGCGTCAAAAACCTTCATTCTGCTCAAATGCACAAAATCCATGTGTTAAAAGTTGTCTGGCACAGCAGTGGCGAATGAAACATTGAAGAACACTAAAATCGTGATCTCGCGTGTTTCGAGCATTTCTGAGAGCACAGCTCGGTGTAAATGTGTCATAAACCTTCATTCTACTCAAATGCACAATATTCATGCGTCAAAAGTCGTCAGGCACAGCTGTGGAGAACGAAAAATCGTGATATCGCATGTTTCGAGCGTTTCTGAGAGCACAGCTCGGTGTAAATGTATGAAGAACCTTCATTTTACTCAAATGCACAATATCCATGAATCAAAAGTCGTCAGTCACAGCTGTGGAGAACGAAACATCGAGGATCACCAAAATCGTGATCTCGCGTGTTTCGAGCGTTTCTGAGAGCACAGCTCGGTGTAAATGTGTCAAAAACCTTCATTCTACTCAAATGCACAATATCCATGCGTCAAAAGTCGTCAGGCACAGCTGTGGAGAACGAAAAATCGAGGATCATCAAAATCGTGATATCGCGTGTTTCGAGCGTTTCTGAGAGCACAGCTCGGTGTAAATGTGTCAAAAACCTTCATTCTACTCAAATACACAAAATCCATGTGTTAAAAGTTGCCTGGCACAGCAGTGGCGAATGAAACATTGAAGAACACTAAAATCGTGATCTCGCGTGTTTCGAGCGTTTCTGAGAGCACAGCTCGGTGTTAATGTGTCAAAAACCTTCATTCTGCTCAAATGCACAATATTCATGCGTTAAAAGTCGTCTGGCACAGCTGTGGCGAACGAAAAATCGACGAACACCAAAATCGTGATATCGCGTGTTTCGAGCGTTTCTGAGAGCACAGCTCGGTGTAAATATGTAAAAAACCTTCATTCTACTCAAATGCACAATATCCATGCGTTAAAAGTCGTCTGGCACAGCTGTGGCGAACGAAAAGTCGACGAACACCAAAATCGTGATATCGCGTGTTTCGATCGATTCTGAGACCACAGCTCGGTGTAAATGTATGAAAAACCTTCATTCTACTCAAATGCACAATATTCATGCTTTAAAAGTCGTCTGGCACAGCTGTGGCGAATGAAACATTGAAGAACACTAAAATCGTGATATCGCGTGTTTCGTGCGTTTCTGAGATCACAGCTCGGTGTAAGTGCGTCAAAAACCTTCATTCTGCTCAAATGCACAATATCCATGCGTCAAAAGTCGTCAGGCACAGCTGTGGAGAACGAAAAATCGAGGATCCCCAAAATCGTGATATCGCGTGTTTCGAGCGTTTCTGAGAGCACAGCTCGGTGTAAATGTACGAAAACCCTTCATTCTACTCAAATGCACAATATTCATGCGTTAAAACTCGTCTGGCACAGCTGTGGCGAACGAAAAATCGACGAACACCAAAATCGTGATATCGCGTGCTTCGAGCGTTTCTGAGAGCACAGCTCGGTGTAAATGTGTCATAAACCTTCATTCTACTCAAATGCACAATATTCATGCGTCAAAAGTCGTCAGGCACAGCTGTGGAGAACGAAAAATCGTGATATCGCATGTTTCGAGCGTTTCTGAGAGCACAGCTCGGTGTAAATGTATGAAGAACCTTCATTTTACTCAAATGCACAATATCCATGAATCAAAAGTCGTCAGTCACAGCTGTGGAGAACGAAACATCGAGGATCACCAAAATCGTGATCTCGCGTGTTTCGAGCGTTTCTGAGAGCACAGCTCGGTGTAAATGTGTCAAAAACCTTCATTCTACTCAAATGCACAATATCCATGCGTCAAAAGTCGTCAGGCACAGCTGTGGAGAACTAAAAATCGAGGATCATCAAAATCGTGATATCGCGTGTTTCGATCGATTCTGAGAGCACAGCTCGGTGTAAATGTATGAAAAACCTTCATTCTACTCAAATGCACAATATTCATGCTTTAAAAGTCGTCTGGCACAGCTGTGGCGAATGAAACATTAAAGAACACTAAAATCGTGATATCGCGTGTTTCGTGCGTTTCTGAGAGCACAGCTCGGTGTAAGTGCGTCAAAAACCTTCATTCTGCTCAAATGCACAAAATCCATGTGTTAAAAGTTGTCTGCCACTGCTGTGGCGAACGAAAAATCGACGAACACCAAAATCGTGATATCGCGTGTTTCGAGCGTTTCTGAGAGCACAGTTGGGTGTAAATGTGTCAAAAACCTTCATTCTACTCAAATGCACAATATCCATCCGTCAAAAGTCGTCAGGCACAGCTGTGGAGAACGAAAAATCGAGGATCACCAAAATCGTGATATCGCGTGTTTCGAGCGTTTCTGAGAGCACAGCTCGGTGTAAATGTATGAAAAACCTTCATTCTACTCAAATGCACAATATCCATGCGTTAAAAGTCGTCTGGCACAGCTGTGGCGAACGAAAAGTCGACGAACACCAAAATCGTGATATCGCGTGTTTCGATCGATTCTGAGAGCACAGCTCGGTGTAAATGTACGAAAACCCTTCATTCTACTCAAATGCACAATATTCATGCGTTAAAACTCGTCTGGCACAGCTGTGGCGAACGAAAAATCGACGAACACCAAAATCGTGATATCGCGTGTTTCGAGCGTTTCTGAGAGCACAGCTCGGTGTAAATGCGTAAAAAACCTTCATTCTACTCAAATACACAAGATCCATGTGTTAAAAGTTGTCTGGCACAGCCGTGGCGAACGAAACATTGAAGATCACCAAAATCGTGATATCGCGTGTTTCGAGCGTTTCTGAGAGCACAGCTCGGTGTAAATGTGTCAAAAACCTTCATTCTACTCAAATACACAAGATCCATGTGCTAAAAGTTGTCTGGCACAGCTGTGGCGAACGAAACTTTGAACAGCACCAAAATCGTGATATCGCGTGTTTCGAACGGTTCTGAGTGCACGGCTCGGTGTAGATGTGTCAAAAACCTTCATTCTACTCAAATACACAAGATCCATGTGTTAAAAGTTGTCTGGCACAGCCCTGGCGAACGAAACATTGAACAGCACCAAAATCGTGATATCGCGTGTTTCGAACGGTTCTGAGTGCACAGCTCGGTGTAAATGTGTCAAAAACCTTCATTCTGCTCAAATGCACAATATTCATGCGTTAAAAGTCGTCTGGCACAGCTGTGGCGAACGAAAAATCGACGAACACCAAAATCGTGATATCGCGTGTTTCGAGCGTTTCTGAGAGCACAGCTCGGTGTAAATATGTAAAAAACCTTCATTCTACTCAAATGCACAATATCCATGCGTTAAAAGTCGTCTGGCACAGCTGTGGCGAACGAAAAGTCGACGAACACCAAAATCGTGATATCGCGTGTTTCGATCGATTCTGAGACCACAGCTCGGTGTAAATGTATGAAAAACCTTCATTCTACTCAAATGCACAATATTCATGCTTTAAAAGTCGTCTGGCACAGCTGTGGCGAATGAAACATTGAAGAACACTAAAATCGTGATATCGCGTGTTTCGTGCGTTTCTGAGATCACAGCTCGGTGTAAGTGCGTCAAAAACCTTCATTCTGCTCAAATGCACAATATCCATGCGTCAAAAGTAATCAGGCACAGCTGTGGAGAACGAAAAATCGAGGATCCCCAAAATCGTGATATCGCGTGTTTCGAGCGTTTCTGAGAGCACAGCTCGGTGTAAATGTACGAAAACCCTTCATTCTACTCAAATGCACAATATTCATGCGTTAAAACTCGTCTGGCACAGCTGTGGCGAACGAAAAATCGACGAACACCAAAATCGTGATATCGCGTGCTTCGAGCGTTTCTGAGAGCACAGCTCGGTGTAAATGTGTCATAAACCTTCATTCTACTCAAATGCACAATATTCATGCGTCAAAAGTCGTCAGGCACAGCTGTGGAGAACGAAAAATCGTGATATCGCATGTTTCGAGCGTTTCTGAGAGCACAGCTCGGTGTAAATGTATGAAGAACCTTCATTTTACTCAAATGCACAATATCCATGAATCAAAAGTCGTCAGTCACAGCTGTGGAGAACGAAACATCGAGGATCACCAAAATCGTGATCTCGCGTGTTTCGAGCGTTTCTGAGAGCACAGCTCGGTGTAAATGTGTCAAAAACCTTCATTCTACTCAAATGCACAATATCCATGCGTCAAAAGTCGTCAGGCACAGCTGTGGAGAACTAAAAATCGAGGATCATCAAAATCGTGATATCGCGTGTTTCGATCGATTCTGAGAGCACAGCTCGGTGTAAATGTATGAAAAACCTTCATTCTACTCAAATGCACAATATTCATGCTTTAAAAGTCGTCTGGCACAGCTGTGGCGAATGAAACATTAAAGAACACTAAAATCGTGATATCGCGTGTTTCGTGCGTTTCTGAGAGCACAGCTCGGTGTAAGTGCGTCAAAAACCTTCATTCTGCTCAAATGCACAAAATCCATGTGTTAAAAGTTGTCTGCCACTGCTGTGGCGAACGAAAAATCGACGAACACCAAAATCGTGATATCGCGTGTTTCGAGCGTTTCTGAGAGCACAGTTGGGTGTAAATGTGTCAAAAACCTTCATTCTACTCAAATGCACAATATCCATCCGTCAAAAGTCGTCAGGCACAGCTGTGGAGAACGAAAAATCGAGGATCACCAAAATCGTGATATCGCGTGTTTCGAGCGATTCTGAGAGCACAGCTCGGTGTAAATGTATGAAAAACCTTCATTCTACTCAAATGCACAATATCCATGCGTTAAAAGTCGTCTGGCACAGCTGTGGCGAACGAAAAGTCGACGAACACCAAAATCGTGATATCGCGTGTTTCGATCGATTCTGAGAGCACAGCTCGGTGTAAATGTACGAAAACCCTTCATTCTACTCAAATGCACAATATTCATGCGTTAAAACTCGTCTGGCACAGCTGTGGCGAACGAAAAATCGACGAACACCAAAATCGTGATATCGCGTGTTTCGAGCGTTTCTGAGAGCACAGCTCGGTGTAAATGCGTAAAAAACCTTCATTCTACTCAAATACACAAGATCCATGTGTTAAAAGTTGTCTGGCACAGCCGTGGCGAACGAAACATTGAAGATCACCAAAATCGTGATATCGCGTGTTTCGAGCGTTTCTGAGAGCACAGCTCGGTGTAAATGTGTCAAAAACCTTCATTCTACTCAAATACACAAGATCCATGTGCTAAAAGTTGTCTGGCACAGCTGTGGCGAACGAAACTTTGAACAGCACCAAAATCGTGATATCGCGTGTTTCGAACGGTTCTGAGTGCACGGCTCGGTGTAGATGTGTCAAAAACCTTCATTCTACTCAAATACACAAGATCCATGTGTTAAAAGTTGTCTGGCACAGCCCTGGCGAACGAAACATTGAACAGCACCAAAATCGTGATATCGCGTGTTTCGAACGGTTCTGAGTGCACAGCTCGGTGTAAATGTGTCAAAAACCTTCATTCTACTCAAACACACAAGATCCATGTGTTAAAAGTCGTCAGAAACAGCTATGGCGAACGAAAAATCGACGAACACCAAAATCGTGATATCGCGTGTTTCGAGCGTTTCTGAGAGCACAGCTCGGTGTAAATGTGTAAAAAACCTTCATTCTACTCAAATGCATAATATCCATGCGTTAAAAGTCGTCTGCCACTGCTGTGGCGAACGAAAAATCGACGAACACCAAAATCGTGATATCGCGTGTTTCGTGCATTTCTGAGAGCACAGCTCGGTGTAAGTGTGTCAAAAACCTTCATTCTGCTCAAATGCACAAAATCCATGTGTTAAAAGTTGTCTGGCACAGCAGTGGCGAATGAAACATTGAAGAACACTAAAATCGTGATCTCGCGTGTTTCGAGCGTTTCTGAGAGCACAGCTCGGTGTAAATGTGTCAAAAACCTTCATTCTGCTCAAATGCACAATATTCATGCGTTAAAAGTCGTCTGGCACAGCTGTGGCGAACGAAAAATCGACGAACACCAAAATCGTGATATCGCGTGTTTCGAGCGTTTCAGAGAGCACAGCTCGGTGTAAATGTGTAAAAAACCTTCATTCTGCTCAAACACACAAGATCCATGTGTTAAAACTTGTCTGCCACAGCCGTGGCGAACGAAACATTGAAGATCACCAAAATCGTGATATCGCGTGTTTCGAGCGTTTCTGAGAGCACAGCTCGGTGTAAATGTGTCAAAAACCTTCATTCTACTCAAATACACAAAATCCATGTGTTAAAAGTTGTCTGGCACAGCTGTGGCGAACGAAAAATCGACGAACACCAAAATCGTGATATCGCGTGTTTCGTGCGTTTCTGAGAGCACAGCTCGGTGTAAGTGCGTCAAAAACCTTCATTCTGCTCAAATGCACAAAATCCATGTGTTAAAAGTTGTCTGGCACAGCAGTGGCGAATGAAACATTGAAGAACACTAAAATCGTGATCTCGCGTGTTTCGAGCATTTCTGAGAGCACAGCTCGGTGTAAATGTGTCAAAAACCTTCATTCTACTCAAATACACAAAATCCATGTGTTAAAAGTTGTCTGGCACAGCAGTGGCGAATGAAACATTGAAGAACACTAAAATCGTGATCTCGCGTGTTTCGAGCGTTTCTGAGAGCACAGCTCGGTGTAAATGTGTCAAAAACCTTCATTCTGCTCAAATGCACAATATCCATGTGTTAAAAGTTGTCTGGCACAGCAGTGGCGAATGAAACATTGAAGAACACTAAAATCGTGATCTCGCGTGTTTCGAGCATTTCTGAGAGCACAGCTCGGTGTAAATGTGTCAAAAACCTTCATTCTACTCAAATACACAAAATCCATGTGTTAAAAGTTGTCTGGCACAGCAGTGGCGAATGAAACATTGAAGAACACTAAAATCGTGATCTCGCGTGTTTCGAGCGTTTCTGAGAGCACAGCTCGGTGTAAATGTGTCAAAAACCTTCATTCTGCTCAAATGCACAATATCCATGCGTTAAAAGTCGTCTGGCACATCTGTGGCGAACAAAAAATCGACGAAAACCAAAATCGTGATATCGCGAGTTTCGAGCGATTCTGAGAGCACAGCTCGGTGTAAATGTGTCAAAAACCTTCATTCTACTCAAATACACAAGATCCATGTGTTAAAAGTTGTCTGGCACAGCAGTGGCGAATGAAACATTGAAGACCACTAAAATCGTGATCTCGCGTGTTTCGAGCGTTTCTGAGAGCACAGCTCGGTGTTAATGTGTCAAAAACCTTCATTCTGCTCAAATGCACAATATTCATGCGTTAAAAGTCGTCTGGCACAGCTGTGGCGAACGAAAAATCGACGAACACCAAAATCGTGATATCGCGTGTTTCGAGCGTTTCAGAGAGCACAGCTCGGTGTAAATGTGTAAAAAACCTTCATTCGGCTCAAACACACAAGATCCATGTGTTAAAACTTGTCTGCCACAGCCGTGGCGAACGAAACATTGAAGATCACCAAAATCGTGATATCGCGTGTTTCGAGCGTTTCTGAGAGCACAGCTCGGTGTAAATGTGTCAAAAACCTTCATTCTACTCAAATGCACAATATACATGTGTTAAAAGTCGTCATCCACAGCTGTGGCGAACGAAAAATCGACGAACACCAAAATCGTGATATCGCGTGTTTCGAGCGTTTCTGAGAGCACAGCTCGGTGTAAATATGTAAAAAACCTTCATTCTACTCAAATGCACAATATCCATGCGTTAAAAGTCGTCTGGCACAGCTGTGGCGAACGAAAAGTCGACGAACACCAAAATCGTGATATCGCGTGTTTCGATCGATTCTGAGAGCACAGCTCGGTGTAAATGTATGAAAAACCTTCATTCTACTCAAATGCACAATATTCATGCTTTAAAAGTCGTCTGGCACAGCTGTGGCGAATGAAACATTGAAGAACACTAAAATCGTGATATCGCGTGTTTCGTGCGTTTCTGAGAGCACAGCTCGGTGTAAGTGCGTCAAAAACCTTCATTCTGCTCAAATGCACAATATCCATGCGTCAAAAGTCGTCAGGCACAGCTGTGGAGAACGAAAAATCGAGGATCACCAAAATCGTGATATCGCGTGTTTCGAGCGTTTCTGAGAGCACAGCTCGGTGTAAATGCGTCAAAAACCTTCATTCTACTCAAATACACAAGATCCATGTGTTAAAAGTTGTCTGGCACAGCCGTGGCGAACGAAACATTGAAGATCACCAAAATCGTGATATCGCGTGTTTCGAGCGTTTCTGAGAGCACAGCTCGGTGTAAATGTGTCAAAAACCTTCATTCTACTCAAATACACAAAATCCATGTGTTAAAAGTTGTCTGGCACAGCTGTGGCGAACGAAAAATCGACGAACACCAAAATCGTGATATCGCGTGTTTCGTGCGTTTCTGAGAGCACAGCTCGGTGTAAGTGCGTCAAAAACTTTCATTCTGCTCAAATGCACAATATCCATGTGTTAAAAGTTGTCTGGCACAGCAGTGGCGAATGAAACATTGAAGAACACTAAAATCGTGATCTCGCGTGTTTCGAGCATTTCTGAGAGCACAGCTCGGTGTAAATGTGTCAAAAACCTTCATTCTACTCAAATACACAAAATCCATGTGTTAAAAGTTGTCTGGCACAGCAGTGGCGAATGAAACATTGATGAACACTAAAATCGTGATCTCGCGTGTTTCGAGCGTTTCTGAGAGCACAGCTCGGTGTAAATGTGTCAAAAACCTTCATTCTGCTCAAATGCACAATATCCATGCGTTAAAAGTCGTCTGGCACATCTGTGGCGAACAAAAAATCGACGAAAACCAAAATCGTGATATCGCGAGTTTCGAGCGATTCTGAGAGCACAGCTCGGTGTAAATGTGTCAAAAACCTTCATTCTACTCAAATACACAAGATCCATGTGTTAAAAGTTGTCTGGCACAGCCGTGGCGAACGAAACATTGAAGATCACCAAAATCGTGATATCGCGTGTTTCGAGCGTTTCTGAGAGCACAGCTCGGTGTATATGTGTCAAAAACCTTCATTCTACTCAAATGCACAATATCCATGAATCAAAATTCGTCAGTCTCAGCTGTGGAGAACGAAACATCGAGGATCACCAAAATCGTGATCTCGCGTGTTTCGAGCGTTTCTGAGAGCACAGCTCGGTGTAAATGTGTCAAAAACCTTCATTCTACTCAAATGCACAATATCCGTGCGTCAAAAGTCGTCAGGCACAGCTGTGGAGAACGAAAAATCGAGGATCATCAAAATCGTGATATCGCGTGTTTCGAGCGTTTCTGAGAGCACAGCTCGGTGTAAATGTATGAAAAACCTTCATTCTACTCAAATGCACATTATCCATGCGTTCAAAGTCGTCTGGCACAGCTGTGGCGAACGAAAAATCGACGAACACCAAAATCGTGATATCGCGTGTTTCGAGCGTTTCTGAGAGCACAGCTCGGTGTAAATGTACGAAAACCCTTCATTCTACTCAAATGCACAATATTCATGCGTTAAACCTCGTCTGGCACAGCTGTGGCGAACGAAAAATCGACGAACACCAAAATCGTGATATCGCGTGCTTCGAGCGTTTCTGAGAGCACAGCTCGGTGTAAATGTGTCATAAACCTTCATTCTACTCAAATACACAAGATCCATGTGTTAAAAGTTGTCTGGCACAGCCGTGGCGAACGAAACATTGAAGATCACCAAAATCGTGATATCGCGTGTTTCGAGCGTTTCTGAGAGCACAGCTCGGTGTAAATGTGTCAAAAACCTTCATTCTACTCAAATGCACAATATCAATGCGTCAAAAGTCGTCAGGCACAGCTGTGGAGAACGAAAAATCGAGGATCACCAAAATCGTGATATCGCGTGTTTCGAGCGTTTCTGAAAGCACAGCTCGGTGTAAATGTATGAAAAACCTTCATTCTACTCAAATGCACATTATCCATGCGTTAAAAGTCGTCTGGCACAGCTGTGGCGAACGAAAAATCGACGAACACCAAAATCGTGATATCGCGTGTTTCGAGCGTTTCTGAGAGCACAGCTCGGTGTAAATGTACGAAAACCCTTCATTCTACTCAAATGCACAATATTCATGCGTTATAACTCGTCTGGCACAGCTGTGGCGAACGAAAAATCGACGAACACCAAAATCGTGATATCGCGTGTTTCGAGCGTTTCTGAGAGCACAGCTCGGTGTAAATGCGTAAAAAACCTTCATTCTACTCAAATACACAAGATCCATGTGTTAAAAGTTGTCTGGCACAGCCGTGGCGAACGAAACATTGAAGATCACCAAAATCGTGATATCGCGTGTTTCGAGCGTTTCTGAGAGCACAGCTCGGTGTAAATGTGTCAAAAACCTTCATTCTACTCAAATACACAAGATCCATGTGCTAAAAGTTGTCTGGCACAGCTGTGGCGAACGAAACTTTGAACAGCACCAAAATCGTCATATCGCGTGTTTCGAACGGTTCTGAGTGCACGGCTCGGTGTAGATGTGTCAAAAACCTTCATTCTACTCAAATACACAAGATCCATGTGTTAAAACTTGTCTGGCACAGCCCTGGCGAACGAAACATTGAACAGCACCAAAATCGTGATATCGCGTGTTTCGAACGGTTCTGAGTGCACAGCTCGGTGTAAATGTGTCAAAAACCTTCATTCTACTCAAACACACAAGATCCATGTGTTAAAAGTTGTCAGCCACAGCTGTGGCGAACGAAAAATCGACGAACACCAAAATCGTGATATCGCGTGTTTCGAGCGTTTCTGAGAGCACAGCTCGGTGTAAATGTGTAAAAAACCTTCATTCTACTCAAATGCACAATATCCATGCGTTAAAAGTCGTCTGGCACAGCTGTGGCGAACGAAAAATCTACGAACACCAAAATCGTGATATCGCGTGTTTCGATCGATTCTGAGAGCACAGCTCGGTGTAAATGTATGAAAAACCTTCATTCTACTCAAATGCACAATATTCATGCTTTAAAAGTCGTCTGGCACAGCTGTGGCGAATGAAACATTGAAGAACACTAAAATCGTGATATCGCGTGTTTCGTGCGTTTCTGAGAGCACAGCTCGGTGTAAGTGCGTCAAAAACCTTCATTCTGCTCAAATGCACAAAATCCATGTGTTACAAGTTGTCTGGCACAGCAGTGGCGAATGAAACATTGAAGAACACTAAAATCGTGACCTCGCGTGTTTCGAGCATTTCTGAGAGCACACGTCGGTGTAAATGTGTCAAAAACCTTCATTCTACTCAAATACACAAAATCCATGTGTTAAAAGTTGTCTGGCACAGCAGTGGCGAATGAAACATTGAAGAACACTAAAATCGTGATATCGCGTGTTTCGTGCGTTTCTGAGAGCACAACTCGGTGTAAGTGCGTCAAAAACGTTCATTCTGCTCAAATGCAAAAAATCCATGTGTTTAAAGTCGTCTGGCACAGCTGTGGCGAACGAAAAGTCGACGAACACCAAAATCGTGATATCGCGTGTTTCGATCGATTCTGAGAGCACAGCTAGGTGTAAATGTATGAAAAACCTTCATTCTACTCAAATGCACAATATTCATGCTTTAAAAGTCGTCTGGCACAGCTGTGGCGAATGCAACATTGAAGAACACTAAAATCGTGATATCGCGTGTTTCGTGCGTTTCTGAGAGCACAGCTCGGTGTAAGTGCGTCAAAAACCTTCATTCTGCTCAAATGCACAATATCCATGCGTCAAAAGTCGTCAGGCACAGCTGTGGAGAACGAAAAATCGAGGATCACCAAAATCGTGATATCGCGTGTTTCGAGCGTTTCTGAGAGCACAGCTCGGTGTAAATGTATGAAAAACCTTCATTCTACTCAAATGCACATTATCCATGAGTTAAAAGTCGTCTGGCACAGCTGTGGCGAACGAAAAATCGACGAACACCAAAATCGTGATATCGCGTGTTTCGAGCGTTTCTGAGAGCACAGCTCGGTGTAAATGTACGAAAACCCTTCATTCTACTCAAATGCACAATATTCATGCGTTAAAACTCGTCTGGCACAGCTGTGGCGAACTAAAAATCGACGAACACCAAAATCGTGATATCGCGTGTTTCGAGCGTTTCTGAGAGCACAGCTCGGTGTAAATGCGTCAAAAACCTTCATTCTACTCAAATACACAAGATCCATGTGTTAAAAGTTGTCTGGCACAGCCGTGGCGAACGAAACATTGAAGATCACCAAAATCGTGATATCGCGTGTTTCGAGCGTTTCTGAGAGCACAGCTCGGTGTAAATGTGTCAAAAACCTTCATTCTACTCAAATACACAAGATCCATGTGCTAAAAGTTGTCTGGCACAGCTGTGGCGAACGAAACTTTGAACAGCACCAAAATCGTGATATCGCGTGTTTCGAACGGTTCTGAGTGCACAGCTCGGTGTAAATGTGTCAAAAACCTTCATTCTACTCAAATGCACAATATCCATGCGTTAAAAGTCGTCTGGCACAGCTGTGGCGAACGAAAAATCGACGAACACCAAAATCGTGATATCGCGTGTTTCGAGCGTTTCTGAGAGCACAGCTCGGTGTAAATGTGTCAAAAACCTTCATTCTACTCAAATGCACAATATCCATGTGTTAAAAGTTGTCTGGCACAGCTGAGGCGAACGAAACTTTGAACAGCACCAAAATCGTGATGTCGCGTGTTTCGAGCGTTTCTGAGAGTACAGACAGATTACAGCTCGGTGTAAATGTGTCAAAAACCTTCATTCTGCTCAAATGCACAATATCCATGCGTTAAAAGTCGTCTGGCACATCTGTGGCGACCGAAAAATCGACGAAAACCAAAATCGTGATATCGCGTGTTCCGAGCGTTTCTGAGAGCACAGCTCGGTGTAAATGTGTCAAAAACCGTCATTCTACTCAAACACACAAGATCCAGGCGTTAAAAGCCGTCTGCCACCGCCGTGGCGAACGAAAAATCGACGAACACCAAAATCGTGATATCGCGTGTTTCGAGCGTTTCCGAGAGTACAGTTCGGTGTAAATGTGTCAAAAACCTTCATTCTACTCAAATGCACAATATCCATGCGTCAAAAGTCGTCAGGCACAGCTGTGGAGAACGAAAAATCGTGATATCGCGTGTTTCGATCGATTCTGAGAGCACAGCTCGGTGTAAATGTATGAAAAACCTTCATTCTACTCAAATGCACAATATTCATGCTTTAAAAGTCGTCTGGCACAGCTGTGGCGAACGAAAAATCGACGAACACCAAAATCGTGATATCGCGTGTTTCGAGCGTTTCTGAGAGCACAGCTCGGTGTAAATGTGTCAAAAACCTTCATTCCACTCAAACACACAAGATCCACGCGATAAAAGTCGTCTGCCACTGCTGTGGCGAACGAAAAATCGACGAACACCAAAATCGTGATATCGCGTGTTTCGAGCGTTTCTGAGAGCACAGTTCGGTGTAAATGTGTCAAAAACCTTCATTCCACTCAAACACACAAGATCCATGTGTTAAAAGTTGTCTGGCACAGCAATGGCGAATGAAACATTGAAGAACACCAACATCGTGATATCGCATGTTTCGAGCGTTTCTGAGAGCACAGCTCGGTGTGAATGTGTCAAAAACCTTCATTCGGCTCAAACACACAAGATCCATGATTTAAAAGTTGTCTGGCACAGCCGTGGCGAACGAAACTTTGAACAGCACCAAAATCGTGATATCGCGTGTTTCGAACGTTTCTGAGAGCACAGCTCGGTGTAAATGTGTCAAAAACCTTTATTCTGCTCAAATGCACAATATCCATGCGTTAAAAGTCGTCTGGCACATCTGTGGCGAACGAAAAATCGACGAAAACCAAAATCGTGATATCGCGAGTTTCGAGCGATTCTGAGAGCACAGCTCGGTGTAGTTGTGTCAAAAACCTTCATTCTACTCAAATACACAAAATCCATGTGCTAAAAGTTGTCTGGCACAGCAGTGGCGAATGAAACATTGAAGAACACTAAAATCGTGATCTCGCGTGTTTCGAGCGTTTCTGAGAGCACAGCTCGGTGTAAATGTGTCAAAAACCTTCATTCGGCTAAAACACACATGATCCATGTGTTAAAAGTTGTCTGCCACAGCCGTGGCGAACGAAACATTGAAGATCACCAAAATCGTGATATCGCGTGTTTCGAGCGTTTCTGAGAGCACGGCTCGGTGTAAATGTGTCAAAAACCTTCATTCTACTCAAATGCACAATATCCATGTGTTAAAATTTGTCTGGCACAGCTGCGGCGAACGAAACTTTGAACAGCACCAAAATCGTGATATCGCGTGTTTCGAGCGTTTCTGAGAGCACAGCTCGGTGTAAATGTGTCAAAAACCTTCATTCTACTCAAATACACAAGATCCATGTGTTAAAAGTTGTGTGCCACAGCCGTGGCGAACGAAACATTGAAAATCACAAAAATCGTGATATCGCGTGTTTCGAGCATTTCTGAGAGCACAGCTCGGTGTAAATGTGTCAAAAACCTTCATTCTACTCAAATGCACAATATCCATGTGTTAAAAGTTGTCTGGCACAGCTGCGGCGAACGAAACTTTGAACAGCACCAAAATCGTGATATTGCGTGTTTCGAACGGTTCTGAGTGCACAGCTCGGTGTAGATGTGTCAAAAACCTTCATTCTACTCAAACACACAAGATCCATGTGTTAAAAGTCGTCAGCCACGGCTGTGGCGAACGAAAAATCGACGAACACCAAAATCGTGATATCGCGTGTTTCGAGCGTTTCTGAGAGCACAGCTCGGTGTAAATGTGTCAAAAACCTTCATTCTACTCAAATACACAAGTTCCATGTGTTAAAAGTTGTGTGCCACAGCCGTGGCGAACGAAACATTGAAGATCACCAAAATCGTGATATCGCGTGTTTCGAGCGTTTCTGAGAGCACAGCTCGGTGTAAATGTGTAAAAAACCTTTATTCTACTCAAATGCATAATATCCATGCGTTAAAAGTCGTCTGCCACTGCTGTGGCGAACGAAAAATCGACGAACACCAAAATCGTGACATCGCGTGTTTCGTGCGTTTCTGAGAGCACAGCTCGGTGTAAGTGCGTCAAAAACCTTCATTCTGCTCAAATGCACAAAATCCATGTGTTAAAAGTTGTCTGGCACAGCAGTGGCAAATGAAACATTGAAGAACACTAAAATCGTGATCTCGCGTGTTTCGAGCATTTCTGAGAGCACAGCTCGGTGTAAATGTGTCATAAACCTTCATTCTACTCAAATGCACAATATTCATGCGTCAAAAGTCGTCAGGCACAGCTGTGGAGAACGAAAAATCGTGATATCGCATGTTTCGAGCGTTTCTGAGAGCA
Organism: Pimpla rufipes; assembly: GCA_963932165.1. Taxonomy (NCBI): domain Eukaryota; kingdom Metazoa; phylum Arthropoda; class Insecta; order Hymenoptera; family Ichneumonidae; genus Pimpla; species Pimpla rufipes. The sequence goes on from CAWVQF010000007.1 coordinate 1,509,499, forward strand.
CAGCTCGGTGTAAATGTATGAAGAACCTTCATTTTACTCAAATGCACAATATCCATGAATCAAAAGTCGTCAGTCACAGCTGTGGAGAACGAAACATCGAGGATCACCAAAATCGTGATCTCGCGTGTTTCGAGCGTTTCTGAGAGCACAGCTCGGTGTAAATGTGTCAAAAACCTTCATTCTACTCAAATGCACAATATCCATGCGTCAAAAGTCGTCAGGCACAGCTGTGGAGAACGAAAAATCGAGGATCATCAAAATCGTGATATCGCGTGTTTCGAGCGTTTCTGAGTGCACAGCTCGGTGTAAATGTGTCAAAAACCTTCATTCTACTCAAATGCACAATATCCATGCGTTAAAAGTCGTCTGGCACAGCTGTGGCGAACGAAAAATCGACGAACACCAAAATCGTGATATCGCGTGTTTCGAGCGTTTCTGAGAGCACAGCTCGGTGTAAATGTGTCAAAAACCTTCATTCTACTCAAATGCACAATATCCATGTGTTAAAAGTTGTCTGGCACAGCTGAGGCGAACGAAACTTTGAACAGCACCAAAATCGTGATGTCGCGTGTTTCGAGCGTTTCTGAGAGTACAGACAGATTACAGCTCGGTGTAAATGTGTCAAAAACCTTCATTCTGCTCAAATGCACAATATCCATGCGTTAAAAGTCGTCTGGCACATCTGTGGCGACCGAAAAATCGACGAAAACCAAAATCGTGATATCGCGTGTTCCGAGCGTTTCTGAGAGCACAGCTCGGTGTAAATGTGTCAAAAACCGTCATTCTACTCAAACACACAAGATCCAGGCGTTAAAAGCCGTCTGCCACCGCCGTGGCGAACGAAAAATCGACGAACACCAAAATCGTGATATCGCGTGTTTCGAGCGTTTCCGAGAGTACAGTTCGGTGTAAATGTGTCAAAAACCTTCATTCTACTCAAATGCACAATATCCATGCGTCAAAAGTCGTCAGGCACAGCTGTGGAGAACGAAAAATCGTGATATCGCGTGTTTCGATCGATTCTGAGAGCACAGCTCGGTGTAAATGTATGAAAAACCTTCATTCTACTCAAATGCACAATATTCATGCTTTAAAAGTCGTCTGGCACAGCTGTGGCGAACGAAAAATCGACGAACACCAAAATCGTGATATCGCGTGTTTCGAGCGTTTCTGAGAGCACAGCTCGGTGTAAATGTGTCAAAAACCTTCATTCCACTCAAACACACAAGATCCACGCGATAAAAGTCGTCTGCCACTGCTGTGGCGAACGAAAAATCGACGAACACCAAAATCGTGATATCGCGTGTTTCGAGCGTTTCTGAGAGCACAGTTCGGTGTAAATGTGTCAAAAACCTTCATTCCACTCAAACACACAAGATCCATGTGTTAAAAGTTGTCTGGCACAGCAATGGCGAATGAAACATTGAAGAACACCAACATCGTGATATCGCATGTTTCGAGCGTTTCTGAGAGCACAGCTCGGTGTGAATGTGTCAAAAACCTTCATTCGGCTCAAACACACAAGATCCATGATTTAAAAGTTGTCTGGCACAGCCGTGGCGAACGAAACTTTGAACAGCACCAAAATCGTGATATCGCGTGTTTCGAACGTTTCTGAGAGCACAGCTCGGTGTAAATGTGTCAAAAACCTTTATTCTGCTCAAATGCACAATATCCATGCGTTAAAAGTCGTCTGGCACATCTGTGGCGAACGAAAAATCGACGAAAACCAAAATCGTGATATCGCGAGTTTCGAGCGATTCTGAGAGCACAGCTCGGTGTAGTTGTGTCAAAAACCTTCATTCTACTCAAATACACAAAATCCATGTGCTAAAAGTTGTCTGGCACAGCAGTGGCGAATGAAACATTGAAGAACACTAAAATCGTGATCTCGCGTGTTTCGAGCGTTTCTGAGAGCACAGCTCGGTGTAAATGTGTCAAAAACCTTCATTCGGCTAAAACACACATGATCCATGTGTTAAAAGTTGTCTGCCACAGCCGTGGCGAACGAAACATTGAAGATCACCAAAATCGTGATATCGCGTGTTTCGAGCGTTTCTGAGAGCACGGCTCGGTGTAAATGTGTCAAAAACCTTCATTCTACTCAAATGCACAATATCCATGTGTTAAAATTTGTCTGGCACAGCTGCGGCGAACGAAACTTTGAACAGCACCAAAATCGTGATATCGCGTGTTTCGAGCGTTTCTGAGAGCACAGCTCGGTGTAAATGTGTCAAAAACCTTCATTCTACTCAAATACACAAGATCCATGTGTTAAAAGTTGTGTGCCACAGCCGTGGCGAACGAAACATTGAAAATCACAAAAATCGTGATATCGCGTGTTTCGAGCATTTCTGAGAGCACAGCTCGGTGTAAATGTGTCAAAAACCTTCATTCTACTCAAATGCACAATATCCATGCGTCAAAAGTCGTCAGGCACAGCTGTGGAGAACGAAAAATCGTGATATCGCGTGTTTCGATCGATTCTGAGAGCACAGCTCGGTGTAAATGTATGAAAAACCTTCATTCTACTCAAATGCACAATATTCATGCTTTAAAAGTCGTCTGGCACAGCTGTGGCGAACGAAAAATCGACGAACACCAAAATCGTGATATCGCGTGTTTCGAGCGTTTCTGAGAGCACAGCTCGGTGTAAATGTGTCAAAAACCTTCATTCCACTCAAACACACAAGATCCACGCGATAAAAGTCGTCTGCCACTGCTGTGGCGAACGAAAAATCGACGAACACCAAAATCGTGATATCGCGTGTTTCGAGCGTTTCTGAGAGCACAGTTCGGTGTAAATGTGTCAAAAACCTTCATTCCACTCAAACACACAAGATCCATGTGTTAAAAGTTGTCTGGCACAGCAATGGCGAATGAAACATTGAAGAACACCAACATCGTGATATCGCATGTTTCGAGCGTTTCTGAGAGCACAGCTCGGTGTGAATGTGTCAAAAACCTTCATTCGGCTCAAACACACAAGATCCATGATTTAAAAGTTGTCTGGCACAGCCGTGGCGAACGAAACTTTGAACAGCACCAAAATCGTGATATCGCGTGTTTCGAACGTTTCTGAGAGCACAGCTCGGTGTAAATGTGTCAAAAACCTTTATTCTGCTCAAATGCACAATATCCATGCGTTAAAAGTCGTCTGGCACATCTGTGGCGAACGAAAAATCGACGAAAACCAAAATCGTGATATCGCGAGTTTCGAGCGATTCTGAGAGCACAGCTCGGTGTAGTTGTGTCAAAAACCTTCATTCTACTCAAATACACAAAATCCATGTGCTAAAAGTTGTCTGGCACAGCAGTGGCGAATGAAACATTGAAGAACACTAAAATCGTGATCTCGCGTGTTTCGAGCGTTTCTGAGAGCACAGCTCGGTGTAAATGTGTCAAAAACCTTCATTCGGCTAAAACACACATGATCCATGTGTTAAAAGTTGTCTGCCACAGCCGTGGCGAACGAAACATTGAAGATCACCAAAATCGTGATATCGCGTGTTTCGAGCGTTTCTGAGAGCACGGCTCGGTGTAAATGTGTCAAAAACCTTCATTCTACTCAAATGCACAATATCCATGTGTTAAAATTTGTCTGGCACAGCTGCGGCGAACGAAACTTTGAACAGCACCAAAATCGTGATATCGCGTGTTTCGAGCGTTTCTGAGAGCACAGCTCGGTGTAAATGTGTCAAAAACCTTCATTCTACTCAAATACACAAGATCCATGTGTTAAAAGTTGTGTGCCACAGCCGTGGCGAACGAAACATTGAAAATCACAAAAATCGTGATATCGCGTGTTTCGAGCATTTCTGAGAGCACAGCTCGGTGTAAATGTGTCAAAAACCTTCATTCTACTCAAATGCACAATATCCATGTGTTAAAAGTTGTCTGGCACAGCTGCGGCGAACGAAACTTTGAACAGCACCAAAATCGTGATATTGCGTGTTTCGAACGGTTCTGAGTGCACAGCTCGGTGTAGATGTGTCAAAAACCTTCATTCTACTCAAACACACAAGATCCATGTGTTAAAAGTCGTCAGCCACGGCTGTGGCGAACGAAAAATCGACGAACACCAAAATCGTGATATCGCGTGTTTCGAGCGTTTCTGAGAGCACAGCTCGGTGTAAATGTGTCAAAAACCTTCATTCTACTCAAATACACAAGTTCCATGTGTTAAAAGTTGTGTGCCACAGCCGTGGCGAACGAAACATTGAAGATCACCAAAATCGTGATATCGCGTGTTTCGAGCGTTTCTGAGAGCACAGCTCGGTGTAAATGTGTAAAAAACCTTTATTCTACTCAAATGCATAATATCCATGCGTTAAAAGTCGTCTGCCACTGCTGTGGCGAACGAAAAATCGACGAACACCAAAATCGTGACATCGCGTGTTTCGTGCGTTTCTGAGAGCACAGCTCGGTGTAAGTGCGTCAAAAACCTTCATTCTGCTCAAATGCACAAAATCCATGTGTTAAAAGTTGTCTGGCACAGCAGTGGCAAATGAAACATTGAAGAACACTAAAATCGTGATCTCGCGTGTTTCGAGCATTTCTGAGAGCACAGCTCGGTGTAAATGTGTCATAAACCTTCATTCTACTCAAATGCACAATATTCATGCGTCAAAAGTCGTCAGGCACAGCTGTGGAGAACGAAAAATCGTGATATCGCATGTTTCGAGCGTTTCTGAGAGCACAGCTCGGTGTAAATGTATGAAGAACCTTCATTTTACTCAAATGCACAATATCCATGAATCAAAAGTCGTCAGTCACAGCTGTGGAGAACGAAACATCGAGGATCACCAAAATCGTGATCTCGCGTGTTTCGAGCGTTTCTGAGAGCACAGCTCGGTGTAAATGTGTCAAAAACCTTCATTCTACTCAAATGCACAATATCCATGCGTCAAAAGTCGTCAGGCACAGCTGTGGAGAACGAAAAATCGAGGATCATCAAAATCGTGATATCGCGTGTTTCGAGCGTTTCTGAGAGCACAGCTCGGTGTTAATGTGTCAAAAACCTTCATTCTGCTCAAATGCACAATATTCATGCGTTAAAAGTCGTCTGGCACAGCTGTGGCGAACGAAAAATCGACGAACACCAAAATCGTGATATCGCGTGTTTCGAGCGTTTCAGAGAGCACAGCTCGGTGTAAATGTGTAAAAAACCTTCATTCTGCTCAAACACACAAGATCCATGTGTTAAAACTTGTCTGCCACAGCCGTGGCGAACGAAACATTGAAGATCACCAAAATCGTGATATCGCGTGTTTCGAGCGTTTCTGAGAGCACAACTCGGTGTAAATGTGTCAAAAACCTTCATTCTACTCAAATGCACAATATACATGTGTTAAAAGTCGTCAGCCACAGCTGTGGCGAACGAAAAATCGACGAACACCAAAATCGTGATATCGCGTGTTTCGAGCGTTTCTGAGAGCACAGCTCGGTGTAAATGTATGAAAAACCTTCATTCTACTCAAATGCACAATATTCATGCTTTAAAAGTCGTCTGGCACAGCTGTGGCGAATGAAACATTGAAGAACACTAAAATCGTGATATCGCGTGTTTCGTGCGTTTCTGAGAGCACAGCTCGGTGTAAATGTATGAAAAACCTTCATTCTACTCAAATGCACATTATCCATGCGTTAAAAGTCGTCTGGCACAGCTGTGGCGAACGAAAAATCGACGAACACCAAAATCGTGATATCGCGTGTTTCGAGCGTTTCTGAGAGCACAGCTCGGTGTAAATGTACGAAAACCCTTCATTCTACTCAAATGCACAATATTCATGCGTTAAAACTCGTCTGGCACAGCTGTGGCGAACTAAAAATCGACGAACACCAAAATCGTGATATCGCGTGTTTCGAGCGTTTCTGAGAGCACAGCTCGGTGTAAATGCGTCAAAAACCTTCATTCTACTCAAATACACAAGATCCATGTGTTAAAAGTTGTCTGGCACAGCCGTGGCGAACGAAACATTGAAGATCACCAAAATCGTGATATCGCGTGTTTCGAGCGTTTCTGAGAGCACAGCTCGGTGTAAATGTGTCAAAAACCTTCATTCTACTCAAATACACAAGATCCATGTGCTAAAAGTTGTCTGGCACAGCTGTGGCGAACGAAACTTTGAACAGCACCAAAATCGTGATATCGCGTGTTTCGAACGGTTCTGAGTGCACAGCTCGGTGTAAATGTGTCAAAAACCTTCATTCTACTCAAACACAAGATCCATGTGTTAAAAGTCGTCAGAAACAGCTATGGCGAACGAAAAATCGACGAACACCAAAATCGTGATATCGCGTGTTTCGAGCGTTTCTGAGAGCACAGCTCGGTGTAAATGTGTAAAAAACCTTTATTCTACTCAAATGCATAATATCCATGCGTTAAAAGTCGTCTGCCACTGCTGTGGCGAACGAAAAATCGACGAACACCAAAATCGTGACATCGCGTGTTTCGTGCGTTTCTGAGAGCACAGCTCGGTGTAAGTGCGTCAAAAACCTTCATTCTGCTCAAATGCACAAAATCCATGTGTTAAAAGTTGTCTGGCACAGCAGTGGCAAATGAAACATTGAAGAACACTAAAATCGTGATCTCGCGTGTTTCGAGCATTTCTGAGAGCACAGCTCGGTGTAAATGTGTCATAAACCTTCATTCTACTCAAATGCACAATATTCATGCGTCAAAAGTCGTCAGGCACAGCTGTGGAGAACGAAAAATCGTGATATCGCATGTTTCGAGCGTTTCTGAGAGCACAGCTCGGTGTAAATGTATGAAGAACCTTCATTTTACTCAAATGCACAATATCCATGAATCAAAAGTCGTCAGTCACAGCTGTGGAGAACGAAACATCGAGGATCACCAAAATCGTGATCTCGCGTGTTTCGAGCGTTTCTGAGAGCACAGCTCGGTGTAAATGTGTCAAAAACCTTCATTCTACTCAAATGCACAATATCCATGCGTCAAAAGTCGTCAGGCACAGCTGTGGAGAACGAAAAATCGAGGATCATCAAAATCGTGATATCGCGTGTTTCGAGCGTTTCTGAGAGCACAGCTCGGTGTAAATGTGTCAAAAACCTTCATTCTACTCAAATACACAAAATCCATGTGTTAAAAGTTGTCTGGCACAGCAGTGGCGAATGAAACATTGAAGAACACTAAAATCGTGATCTCGCGTGTTTCGAGCGTTTCTGAGAGCACAGCTCGGTGTTAATGTGTCAAAAACCTTCATTCTGCTCAAATGCACAATATTCATGCGTTAAAAGTCGTCTGGCACAGCTGTGGCGAACGAAAAATCGACGAACACCAAAATCGTGATATCGCGTGTTTCGAGCGTTTCAGAGAGCACAGCTCGGTGTAAATGTGTAAAAAACCTTCATTCTGCTCAAACACACAAGATCCATGTGTTAAAACTTGTCTGCCACAGCCGTGGCGAACGAAACATTGAAGATCACCAAAATCGTGATATCGCGTGTTTCGAGCGTTTCTGAGAGCACAGCTCGGTGTAAATGTGTCAAAAACCTTCATTCTACTCAAATGCACAATATACATGTGTTAAAAGTCGTCAGCCACAGCTGTGGCGAACGAAAAATCGACGAACACCAAAATCGTGATATCGCGTGTTTCGAGCGTTTCTGAGAGCACAGCTCGGTGTAAATATGTAAAAAACCTTCATTCTACTCAAATGCACAATATCCATGCGTTAAAAGTCGTCTGGCACAGCTGTGGCGAACGAAACATTGAAGATCACAAAATCGTGATATCGCGTGTTTCGAGCGTTTCTGAGAGCACAGCTCGGTGTAAATGTGTCAAAAACCTTCATTCTACTCAAATACACAAAATCCATGTGTTAAAAGTTGTCTGGCACAGCTGTGGCGAACGAAAAATCGACGAACACCAAAATCGTGATATCGCGTGTTTCGTGCGTTTCTGAGAGCACAGCTCGGTGTAAGTGCGTCAAAAACCTTCATTCTGCTCAAATGCATAAAATCCATGTGTTAAAAGTTGTCTGGCACAGCAGTGGCGAATGAAACATTGCAGAACACTAAAATCGTGATCTCGCGTGTTTCGAGCATTTCTGAGAGCACAGCTCGGTATAAATGTGTCAAAAACCTTCATTCTACTCAAATACACAAAATCCATGTGTTAAAAGTTGTCTGGCACAGCAGTGGCGAATGAAACATTGAAGAACACTAAAATCGTGATCTCGCGTGTTTCGAGCGTTTCTGAGAGCACAGCTCGGTGTAAATGTGTCAAAAACCTTCATTCTGCTCAAATGCACAATATCCATGCGTTAAAAGTCGTCTGACACATCTGTGGCGAACAAAAAATCGACGAAAACCAAAATCGTGATATCGCGAGTTTCGAGCGATTCTGAGAGCACAGCTCGGTGTAAATGTGTCAAAAACCTTCATTCTACTCAAATACACAAGATCCATGTGTTAAAAGTTGTCTGGCACAGCCGTGGCGAACGAAACATTGAAGATCACCAAAATCGTGATATCGCGTGTTTCGAGCGTTTCTGAGAGCACAGCTCGGTGTATATGTGTCAAAAACCTTCATTCTACTCAAATGCACAATATCCATGAATCAAAAGTCGTCAGTCTCAGCTGTGGAGAACGAAACATCGAGGATCACCAAAATCGTGATCTCGCGTGTTTCGAGCGTTTCTCAGAGCACAGCTCGGTGTAAATGTGTCAAAAACCTTCATTCTACTCAAATGCACAATATCCGTGCGTCAAAAGTCGTCAGGCACAGCTGTGGAGAACGAAAAATCGAGGATCATCAAAATCGAGGATCATCAAAATCGTGATATCGCGTGTTTCGAGCGTTTCTGAGAGCACAGCTCGGTGTAAATGTATGAAAAACCTTCATTCTACTCAAATGCACATTATCCATGCGTTAAAAGTCGTCTGGCACATCTGTGGCGAACGAAAAATCGACGAAAACCAAAATCGTGATATCGCGTGTTTCGAGCGTTTCTGAGAGCACAGCTCGGTGTAAATGTGTCAAAAACCTTCATTCTACTCAAATGCACAATATCCATGTGTTAAAAGTTGTCTGGCACAGCTGAGGCGAACGAAACTTTGAACAGCACCAAAATCGTGATGTCGCGTGTTTCGAGCGTTTCTGAGAGCACAGCTCGGTGTAAATGTGTCAAAAACCTTCATTCTACTCAAATGCACAATATCCATGCGTCAAAAGTCGTCAGGCACAGCTGTGGAGAACGAAAAATCGAGGATCACCAAAATCGTGATATCGCGTGTTTCGAGCGTTTCTGAAAGCACAGCTCGGTGTAAATGTATGAAAAACCTTCATTCTACTCAAATGCACATTATCCATGCGTTAAAAGTCGTCTGGCACAGCTGTGGCGAACGAAAAATCGACGAACACCAAAATCGTGATATCGCGTGTTTCGAGCGTTTCTGAGAGCACAGCTCGGTGTAAATGTACGAAAACCCTTCATTCTACTCAAACACACAAGATCCATGTGTTAAAAGTCGTCAGCCACAGCTGTGGCGAACGAAAAATCGACGAACACCAAAATCGTGATATCGCGTGTTTCGAGCGTTTCTGAGAGCACAGCTCGGTGTAAATGCGTAAAAAACCTTCATTCTACTCAAATACACAAGATCCATGTGTTAAAAGTTGTCTGGCACAGCCGTGGCGAACGAAACATTGAAGATCACCAAAATCGTGATATCGCGTGTTTCGAGCGTTTCTGAGAGCACAGCTCGGTGTAAATGTGTCAAAAACCTTCATTCTACTCAAATACACAAGATCCATGTGCTAAAAGTTGTCTGGCACAGCTGTGGCGAACGAAACTTTGAACAGCACCAAAATCGTGATATCGCGTGTTTCGAACGGTTCTGAGAGCACAGCTCGGTGTAAATGTACGAAAACCCTTCATTCTACTCAAATGCACAATATTCATGCGTTAAAACTCGTCTGGCACAGCTGTGGCGAACGAAAAATCGACGAACACCAAAATCGTGATATCGCGTGTTTCGAGCGTTTCTGAGAGCACAGCTCGGTGTAAATGCGTAAAAAACCTTCATTCTACTCAAATACACAAGATCCATGTTTTAAAAGTTGTCTGGCACAGCCGTGGCGAACGAAACATTGAAGATCACCAAAATCGTGATATCGCGTGTTTCGAGCGTTTCTGAGAGCACAGCTCGGTGTAAATGTGTCAAAAACCTTCATTCTACTCAAATACACAAGATCCATGTGCTAAAAGTTGTCTGGCACAGCTGTGGCGAACGAAACTTTGAACAGCACCAAAATCGTGATATCGCGTGTTTCGAACGGTTCTGAGTGCACGGCTCGGTGTAGATGTGTCAAAAACCTTCATTCTACTCAAATACACAAGATCCATGTGTTAAAAGTTGTCTGGCACAGCCCTGGCGAACGAAACATTGAACAGCACCAAAATCGTGATATCGCGTGTTTCGAACGGTTCTGAGTGCATAGCTCGGTGTAAATGTGTCAAAAACCTTCATTCTACTCAAACACACAAGATCCATGTGTTAAAAGTCGTCAGCCACAGCTGTGGCGAACGAAAAATCGACGAACACCAAAATCGTGATATCGCGTGTTTCGAGCGTTTCTGAGAGCACAGCTCGGTGTAAATGTGTCAAAAACCTTCATTCTACTCAAATGCACAATATCCATGTGTTAAAAGTTGTCTGGCACAGCTGAGGCGAACGAAACTTTGAACAGCACCAAAATCGTGATGTCGCGTGTTTCGAGCGTTTCTGAGAGCACAGCTCGGTGTAAATGTGTCAAAAACCTTCATTCTACTCAAATGCACAATATCCATGCGTCAAAAGTCGTCAGGCACAGCTGTGGAGAACGAAAAATCGAGGATCACCAAAATCGTGATATCGCGTGTTTCGAGCGTTTCTGAAAGCACAGCTCGGTGTAAATGTATGAAAAACCTTCATTCTACTCAAATGCACATTATCCATGCGTTAAAAGTCGTCTGGCACAGCTGTGGCGAACGAAAAATCGACGAACACCAAAATCGTGATATCGCGTGTTTCGAGCGTTTCTGAGAGCACAGCTCGGTGTAAATGTACGAAAACCCTTCATTCTACTCAAACACACAAGATCCATGTGTTAAAAGTCGTCAGCCACAGCTGTGGCGAACGAAAAATCGACGAACACCAAAATCGTGATATCGCGTGTTTCGAGCGTTTCTGAGAGCACAGCTCGGTGTAAATGCGTAAAAAACCTTCATTCTACTCAAATACACAAGATCCATGTGTTAAAAGTTGTCTGGCACAGCTGTGGAGAACGAAACATCGAGGATCACCAAAATCGTGATCTCGCGTGTTTCGAGCGTTTCTGAGAGCACAGCTCGGTGTAAATGTGTCAAAAACCTTCATTCTACTCAAATGCACAATATCCATGCGTCAAAAGTTGTCTGGCACAGCAGTGGCGAATGAAACATTGAAGAACACTAAAATCGTGATCTCGCGTGTTTCGAGCGTTTCTGAGAGCACAGCTCGGTGTTAATGTGTCAAAAACCTTCATTCTGCTCAAATGCACAATATTCATGCGTTAAAAGTCGTCTGGCACAGCTGTGGCGAACGAAAAATCGACGAACACCAAAATCGTGATATCGCGTGTTTCGAGCGTTTCAGAGAGCACAGCTCGGTGTAAATGTGTAAAAAACCTTCATTCGGCTCAAACACACAAGATCCATGTGTTAAAAGTTGTCTGCCACAGCCGTAGCGAACGAAACATTGAAGATCACCAAAATCGTGATATCGCGTGTTTCGAGCGTTTCTGAGAGCACAGCTCGGTGTAAATGTGTCAAAAACCTTCATTCTACTCAAATGCACAATATACATGTGTTAAAAGTCGTCAGCCACAGCTGTGGCGAACGAAAAATCGACGAACACCAAAATCGTGATATCGCGTGTTTCGAGCGTTTCTGAGAGCACAGCTCGGTGTAAATATGTAAAAAACCTTCATTCTACTCAAATGCACAATATCCATGCGGTAAAAGTCGTCTGGCACAGCTGTGGCGAACGAAAAGTCGACGAACACCAAAATCGTGATATCGCGTGTTTCGATCGATTCTGAGAGCACAGCTCGGTGTAAATATATGAAAAACCTTCATTCTACTCAAATGCATAATAATCATGCTTTAAAAGTCGTCTGGCACAGCTGTGGCGAATGAAACATTAAAGAACACTAAAATCGTGATATCGCGTGTTTCGTGCGTTTCTGAGAGCACAGCTCGGTGTAAATGTATGAAAAACCTTCATTCTACTCAAATGCACAATATTCATGCTTTAAAAGTCGTCTGGCACAGCTGTGGCGAATGAAACATTGAAGAACACTAAAATCGTGATATCGCGTGTTTCGTGCGTTTCTGAGAGCACAGCTCGGTGTAAATGTACGAAAACCCTTCATTCTACTCAAATGCACAATATTCATGCGTTAAAACTCGTCTGGCACAGCTGTGGCGAACTAAAAATCGACGAACACCAAAATCGTGATATCGCGTGTTTCGAGCGTTTCTGAGAGCACAGCTCGGTGTAAATGCGTCAAAAACCTTCATTCTACTCAAATACACAAGATCCATGTGTTAAAAGTTGTCTGGCACAGCCGTGGCGAACGAAACATTGAAGATCACCAAAATCGTGATATCGCGTGTTTCGAGCGTTTCTGAGAGCACAGCTCGGTGTAAATGTGTCAAAAACCTTCATTCTACTCAAATACACAAGATCCATGTGCTAAAAGTTGTCTGGCACAGCTGTGGCGAACGAAACTTTGAACAGCACCAAAATCGTGATATCGCGTGTTTCGAACGGTTCTGAGTGCACAGCTCGGTGTAAATGTGTCAAAAACCTTCATTCTACTCAAACACAAGATCCATGTGTTAAAAGTCGTCAGAAACAGCTATGGCGAACGAAAAATCGACGAACACCAAAATCGTGATATCGCGTGTTTCGAGCGTTTCTGAGAGCACAGCTCGGTGTAAATGTGTAAAAAACCTTTATTCTACTCAAATGCATAATATCCATGCGTTAAAAGTCGTCTGCCACTGCTGTGGCGAACGAAAAATCGACGAACACCAAAATCGTGACATCGCGTGTTTCGTGCGTTTCTGAGAGCACAGCTCGGTGTAAGTGCGTCAAAAACCTTCATTCTGCTCAAATGCACAAAATCCATGTGTTAAAAGTTGTCTGGCACAGCAGTGGCAAATGAAACATTGAAGAACACTAAAATCGTGATCTCGCGTGTTTCGAACATTTCTGAGAGCACAGCTCGGTGTAAATGTGTCATAAACCTTCATTCTACTCAAATGCACAATATTCATGCGTCAAAAGTCGTCAGGCACAGCTGTGGAGAACGAAAAATCGTGATATCGCATGTTTCGAGCGTTTCTGAGAGCACAGCTCGGTGTAAATGTATGAAGAACCTTCATTTTACTCAAATGCACAATATCCATGAATCAAAAGTCGTCAGTCACAGCTGTGGAGAACGAAACATCGAGGATCACCAAAATCGTGATCTCGCGTGTTTCGAGCGTTTCTGAGAGCACAGCTCGGTGTAAATGTGTCAAAAACCTTCATTCTACTCAAATGCACAATATCCATGCGTCAAAAGTCGTCAGGCACAGCTGTGGAGAACGAAAAATCGAGGATCATCAAAATCGTGATATCGCGTGTTTCGAGCGTTTCTGAGAGCACAGCTCGGTGTAAATGTGTCAAAAACCTTCATTCTACTCAAATACACAAAATCCATGTGTTAAAAGTTGTCTGGCACAGCAGTGGCGAATGAAACATTGAAGAACACTAAAATCGTGATCTCGCGTGTTTCGAGCGTTTCTGAGAGCACAGCTCGGTGTTAATGTGTCAAAAACCTTCATTCTGCTCAAATGCACAATATTCATGCGTTAAAAGTCGTCTGGCACAGCTGTGGCGAACGAAAAATCGACGAACACCAAAATCGTGATATCGTGTGTTTCGAGCGTTTCAGAGAGCACAGCTCGGTGTAAATGTGTAAAAAACCTTCATTCTGCTCAAACACACAAGATCCATGTGTTAAAACTTGTCTGCCACAGCCGTGGCGAACGAAACATTGAAGATCACCAAAATCGTGATATCGCGTGTTTCGAGCGTTTCTGAGAGCACAGCTCGGTGTAAATGTGTCAAAAACCTTCATTCTACTCAAATGCACAATATACATGTGTTAAAAGTCGTCAGCCACAGCTGTGGCGAACGAAAAATCGACGAACACCAAAATCGTGATATCGCGTGTTTCGAGCGTTTCTGAGAGCACAGCTCGGTGTAAATATGTAAAAAACCTTCATTCTACTCAAATGCACAATATCCATGCGTTAAAAGTCGTCTGGCACAGCTGTGGCGAACGAAACATTGAAGATCACAAAATCGTGATATCGCGTGTTTCGAGCGTTTCTGAGAGCACAGCTCGGTGTAAATGTGTCAAAAACCTTCATTCTACTCAAATACACAAAATCCATGTGTTAAAAGTTGTCTGGCACAGCTGTGGCGAACGAAAAATCGACGAACACCAAAATCGTGATATCGCGTGTTTCGTGCGTTTCTGAGAGCACAGCTCGGTGTAAGTGCGTCAAAAACCTTCATTCTGCTCAAATGCATAAAATCCGTGTGTTAAAAGTTGTCTGGCACAGCAGTGGCGAATGAAACATTGAAGAACACTAAAATCGTGATCTCGCGTGTTTCGAGCATTTCTGAGAGCACAGCTCGGTATAAATGTGTCAAAAACCTTCATTCTACTCAAATACACAAAATCCATGTGTTAGAAGTTGTCTGGCACAGCAGTGGCGAATGAAACATTGAAGAACACTAAAATCGTGATCTCGCGTGTTTCGAGCGTTTCTGAGAGCACAGCTCGGTGTAAATGTGTCAAAAACCTTCATTCTGCTCAAATGCACAATATCCATGCGTTAAAAGTCGTCTGACACATCTGTGGCGAACAAAAAATCGACGAAAACCAAAATCGTGATATCGCGAGTTTCGAGCGATTCTGAGAGCACAGCTCGGTGTAAATGTGTCAAAAACCTTCATTCTACTCAAATACACAAGATCCATGTGTTAAAAGTTGTCTGGCACAGCCGTGGCGAACGAAACATTGAAGATCACCAAAATCGTGATATCGCGTGTTTCGAGCGTTTCTGAGAGCACAGCTCGGTGTATATGTGTCAAAAACCTTCATTCTACTCAAATGCACAATATCCATGAATCAAAAGTCGTCAGTCTCAGCTGTGGAGAACGAAACATCGAGGATCACCAAAATCGTGATCTCGCGTGTTTCGAGCGTTTCTCAGAGCACAGCTCGGTGTAAATGTGTCAAAAACCTTCATTCTACTCAAATGCACAATATCCGTGCGTCAAAAGTCGTCAGGCACAGCTGTGGAGAACGAAAAATCGAGGATCATCAAAATCGAGGATCATCAAAATCGTGATATCGCGTGTTTCGAGCGTTTCTGAGAGCACAGCTCGGTGTAAATGTATGAAAAACCTTCATTCTACTCAAATGCACATTATCCATGCGTTAAAAGTCGTCTGGCACATCTGTGGCGAACGAAAAATCGACGAAAACCAAAATCGTGATATCGCGTGTTTCGAGCGTTTCTGAGAGCACAGCTCGGTGTAAATGTGTCAAAAACCTTCATTCTACTCAAATGCACAATATCCATGTGTTAAAAGTTGTCTGGCACAGCTGAGGCGAACGAAACTTTGAACAGCACCAAAATCGTGATGTCGCGTGTTTCGAGCGTTTCTGAGAGCACAGCTCGGTGTAAATGTGTCAAAAACCTTCATTCTACTCAAATGCACAATATCCATGCGTCAAAAGTCGTCAGGCACAGCTGTGGAGAACGAAAAATCGAGGATCACCAAAATCGTGATATCGCGTGTTTCGAGCGTTTCTGAAAGCACAGCTCGGTGTAAATGTATGAAAAACCTTCATTCTACTCAAATGCACATTATCCATGCGTTAAAAGTCGTCTGGCACAGCTGTGGCGAACGAAAAATCGACGAACACCAAAATCGTGATATCGCGTGTTTCGAGCGTTTCTGAGAGCACAGCTCGGTGTAAATGTACGAAAACCCTTCATTCTACTCAAACACACAAGATCCATGTGTTAAAAGTCGTCAGCCACAGCTGTGGCGAACGAAAAATCGACGAACACCAAAATCGTGATATCGCGTGTTTCGAGCGTTTCTGAGAGCACAGCTCGGTGTAAATGCGTAAAAAACCTTCATTCTACTCAAATACACAAGATCCATGTGTTAAAAGTTGTCTGGCACAGCCGTGGCGAACGAAACATTGAAGATCACCAAAATCGTGATATCGCGTGTTTCGAGCGT
The DNA here is from genome assembly GCA_963932165.1 of Pimpla rufipes. NCBI lineage: Eukaryota > Metazoa > Arthropoda > Insecta > Hymenoptera > Ichneumonidae > Pimpla > Pimpla rufipes. The sequence continues at coordinate 1,525,873 of CAWVQF010000007.1, forward strand.
TTCTGAGAGCACAGCTCGGTGTAAATGTGTCAAAAACCTTCATTCTACTCAAATACACAAGATCCATGTGCTAAAAGTTGTCTGGCACAGCTGTGGCGAACGAAACTTTGAACAGCACCAAAATCGTGATATCGCGTGTTTCGAACGGTTCTGAGAGCACAGCTCGGTGTAAATGTACGAAAACCCTTCATTCTACTCAAATGCACAATATTCATGCGTTAAAACTCGTCTGGCACAGCTGTGGCGAACGAAAAATCGACGAACACCAAAATCGTGATATCGCGTGTTTCGAGCGTTTCTGAGAGCACAGCTCGGTGTAAATGCGTAAAAAACCTTCATTCTACTCAAATACACAAGATCCATGTTTTAAAAGTTGTCTGGCACAGCCGTGGCGAACGAAACATTGAAGATCACCAAAATCGTGATATCGCGTGTTTCGAGCGTTTCTGAGAGCACAGCTCGGTGTAAATGTGTCAAAAACCTTCATTCTACTCAAATACACAAGATCCATGTGCTAAAAGTTGTCTGGCACAGCTGTGGCGAACGAAACTTTGAACAGCACCAAAATCGTGATATCGCGTGTTTCGAACGGTTCTGAGTGCACGGCTCGGTGTAGATGTGTCAAAAACCTTCATTCTACTCAAATACACAAGATCCATGTGTTAAAAGTTGTCTGGCACAGCCCTGGCGAACGAAACATTGAACAGCACCAAAATCGTGATATCGCGTGTTTCGAACGGTTCTGAGTGCATAGCTCGGTGTAAATGTGTCAAAAACCTTCATTCTACTCAAACACACAAGATCCATGTGTTAAAAGTCGTCAGCCACAGCTGTGGCGAACGAAAAATCGACGAACACCAAAATCGTGATATCGCGTGTTTCGAGCGTTTCTGAGAGCACAGCTCGGTGTAAATGTGTCAAAAACCTTCATTCTACTCAAATGCACAATATCCATGTGTTAAAAGTTGTCTGGCACAGCTGAGGCGAACGAAACTTTGAACAGCACCAAAATCGTGATGTCGCGTGTTTCGAGCGTTTCTGAGAGCACAGCTCGGTGTAAATGTGTCAAAAACCTTCATTCTACTCAAATGCACAATATCCATGCGTCAAAAGTCGTCAGGCACAGCTGTGGAGAACGAAAAATCGAGGATCACCAAAATCGTGATATCGCGTGTTTCGAGCGTTTCTGAAAGCACAGCTCGGTGTAAATGTATGAAAAACCTTCATTCTACTCAAATGCACATTATCCATGCGTTAAAAGTCGTCTGGCACAGCTGTGGCGAACGAAAAATCGACGAACACCAAAATCGTGATATCGCGTGTTTCGAGCGTTTCTGAGAGCACAGCTCGGTGTAAATGTACGAAAACCCTTCATTCTACTCAAACACACAAGATCCATGTGTTAAAAGTCGTCAGCCACAGCTGTGGCGAACGAAAAATCGACGAACACCAAAATCGTGATATCGCGTGTTTCGAGCGTTTCTGAGAGCACAGCTCGGTGTAAATGCGTAAAAAACCTTCATTCTACTCAAATACACAAGATCCATGTGTTAAAAGTTGTCTGGCACAGCCGTGGCGAACGAAACATTGAAGATCACCAAAATCGTGATATCGCGTGTTTCGAGCGTTTCTGAGAGCACAGCTCGGTGTAAATGTGTCAAAAACCTTCATTCTACTCAAATACACAAGATCCATGTGCTAAAAGTTGTCTGGCACAGCTGTGGCGAACGAAACTTTGAACAGCACCAAAATCGTGATATCGCGTGTTTCGAACGGTTCTGAGAGCACAGCTCGGTGTAAATGTACGAAAACCCTTCATTCTACTCAAATGCACAATATTCATGCGTTAAAACTCGTCTGGCACAGCTGTGGCGAACGAAAAATCGACGAACACCAAAATCGTGATATCGCGTGTTTCGAGCGTTTCTGAGAGCACAGCTCGGTGTAAATGCGTAAAAAACCTTCATTCTACTCAAATACACAAGATCCATGTTTTAAAAGTTGTCTGGCACAGCCGTGGCGAACGAAACATTGAAGATCACCAAAATCGTGATATCGCGTGTTTCGAGCGTTTCTGAGAGCACAGCTCGGTGTAAATGTGTCAAAAACCTTCATTCTACTCAAATACACAAGATCCATGTGCTAAAAGTTGTCTGGCACAGCTGTGGCGAACGAAACTTTGAACAGCACCAAAATCGTGATATCGCGTGTTTCGAACGGTTCTGAGTGCACGGCTCGGTGTAGATGTGTCAAAAACCTTCATTCTACTCAAATACACAAGATCCATGTGTTAAAAGTTGTCTGGCACAGCCCTGGCGAACGAAACATTGAACAGCACCAAAATCGTGATATCGCGTGTTTCGAACGGTTCTGAGTGCATAGCTCGGTGTAAATGTGTCAAAAACCTTCATTCTACTCAAACACACAAGATCCATGTGTTAAAAGTCGTCAGCCACAGCTGTGGCGAACGAAAAATCGACGAACACCAAAATCGTGATATCGCGTGTTTCGAGCGTTTCTGAGAGCACAGCTCGGTGTAAATATGTAAAAAACCTTCATTCTACTCAAATGCACAATATCCAAGCGTTAAAAGTCGTCTGGCACAGCTGTGGCGAACGAAAAATCGACGAACACCAAAATCGTGATATCGCGTGTTTCGATCGATTCTGAGAGCACAGCTCGGTGTAAATGTATGAAAACCCTTCATTCTACTCAAATGCACAATATTCATGCTTTAAAAGTCGTCTGCCTCAGCTGTGGCGAATGAAACATTGAAGAACACTAAAATCGTGACATCGCGTGTTTCGTGCGTTTCTGAGAGCACAGCTCGGTGTAAGTGCGTCAAAAACCTTCATTCTGCTCAAATGCACAAAATCCATGTGTTAAAAGTTGTCTGGCACAGCAGTGGTTAATGAAACATTGAAGAACACTAAAATCGTGATCTCGCGTGTTTCGAGCATTTCTGAGAGCACAGCTCGGTGTAAATGTGTCATAAACCTTCATTCTACTCAGATGCACAATATTCATGCGTCAAAAGTCGTCAGGCACAGCTGTGGAGAACGAAAAATCGTGATATCGCATGTTTCGAGCGTTTCTGAGAGCACAGCTCGGTGTAAATGTATGAAGAACCTTCATTTTACTCAAATGCACAATATCCATGAATCAAAAGTCGTCAGTCACAGCTGTGGAGAACGAAACATCGAGGATCACCAAAATCGTGATCTCGCGTGTTTCGAGCGTTTCTGAGAGCACAGCTCGGTGTAAATGCGTAAAAAACCTTCATTCTACTCAAATACACAAGATCCATGTGTTAAAAGTTGTCTGGCACAGCCGTGGCGAACGAAACATTGAAGATCACCAAAATCGTGATATCGCGTGTTTCGAGCGTTTCTGAGAGCACAGCTCGGTGTAAATGTGTCAAAAACCTTCATTCTACTCAAATACACAAGATCCATGTGCTAAAAGTTGTCTGGCACAGCTGTGGCGAACGAAACTTTGAACAGCACCAAAATCGTGATATCGCGTGTTTCGAACGGTTCTGAGAGCACAGCTCGGTGTAAATGTACGAAAACCCTTCATTCTACTCAAATGCACAATATTCATGCGTTAAAACTCGTCTGGCACAGCTGTGGCGAACGAAAAATCGACGAACACCAAAATCGTGATATCGCGTGTTTCGAGCGTTTCTGAGAGCACAGCTCGGTGTAAATGCGTAAAAAACCTTCATTCTACTCAAATACACAAGATCCATGTTTTAAAAGTTGTCTGGCACAGCCGTGGCGAACGAAACATTGAAGATCACCAAAATCGTGATATCGCGTGTTTCGAGCGTTTCTGAGAGCACAGCTCGGTGTAAATGTGTCAAAAACCTTCATTCTACTCAAATACACAAGATCCATGTGCTAAAAGTTGTCTGGCACAGCTGTGGCGAACGAAACTTTGAACAGCACCAAAATCGTGATATCGCGTGTTTCGAACGGTTCTGAGTGCACGGCTCGGTGTAGATGTGTCAAAAACCTTCATTCTACTCAAATACACAAGATCCATGTGTTAAAAGTTGTCTGGCACAGCCCTGGCGAACGAAACATTGAACAGCACCAAAATCGTGATATCGCGTGTTTCGAACGGTTCTGAGTGCATAGCTCGGTGTAAATGTGTCAAAAACCTTCATTCTACTCAAACACACAAGATCCATGTGTTAAAAGTCGTCAGCCACAGCTGTGGCGAACGAAAAATCGACGAACACCAAAATCGTGATATCGCGTGTTTCGAGCGTTTCTGAGAGCACAGCTCGGTGTAAATATGTAAAAAACCTTCATTCTACTCAAATGCACAATATCCAAGCGTTAAAAGTCGTCTGGCACAGCTGTGGCGAACGAAAAATCGACGAACACCAAAATCGTGATATCGCGTGTTTCGATCGATTCTGAGAGCACAGCTCGGTGTAAATGTATGAAAACCCTTCATTCTACTCAAATGCACAATATTCATGCTTTAAAAGTCGTCTGCCTCAGCTGTGGCGAATGAAACATTGAAGAACACTAAAATCGTGACATCGCGTGTTTCGTGCGTTTCTGAGAGCACAGCTCGGTGTAAGTGCGTCAAAAACCTTCATTCTGCTCAAATGCACAAAATCCATGTGTTAAAAGTTGTCTGGCACAGCAGTGGTTAATGAAACATTGAAGAACACTAAAATCGTGATCTCGCGTGTTTCGAGCATTTCTGAGAGCACAGCTCGGTGTAAATGTGTCATAAACCTTCATTCTACTCAGATGCACAATATTCATGCGTCAAAAGTCGTCAGGCACAGCTGTGGAGAACGAAAAATCGTGATATCGCATGTTTCGAGCGTTTCTGAGAGCACAGCTCGGTGTAAATGTATGAAGAACCTTCATTTTACTCAAATGCACAATATCCATGAATCAAAAGTCGTCAGTCACAGCTGTGGAGAACGAAACATCGAGGATCACCAAAATCGTGATCTCGCGTGTTTCGAGCGTTTCTGAGAGCACAGCTCGGTGTAAATGTGTCAAAAACCTTCATTCTACTCAAATGCACAATATCCATGCGTCAAAAGTTGTCTGGCACAGCAGTGGCGAATGAAACATTGAAGAACACTAAAATCGTGATCTCGCGTGTTTCGAGCGTTTCTGAGAGCACAGCTCGGTGTTAATGTGTCAAAAACCTTCATTCTGCTCAAATGCACAATATTCATGCGTTAAAAGTCGTCTGGCACAGCTGTGGCGAACGAAAAATCGACGAACACCAAAATCGTGATATCGCGTGTTTCGAGCGTTTCAGAGAGCACAGCTCGGTGTAAATGTGTAAAAAACCTTCATTCGGCTCAAACACACAAGATCCATGTGTTAAAAGTTGTCTGCCACAGCCGTAGCGAACGAAACATTGAAGATCACCAAAATCGTGATATCGCGTGTTTCGAGCGTTTCTGAGAGCACAGCTCGGTGTAAATGTGTCAAAAACCTTCATTCTACTCAAATGCACAATATACATGTGTTAAAAGTCGTCAGCCACAGCTGTGGCGAACGAAAAATCGACGAACACCAAAATCGTGATATCGCGTGTTTCGAGCGTTTCTGAGAGCACAGCTCGGTGTAAATATGTAAAAAACCTTCATTCTACTCAAATGCACAATATCCATGCGGTAAAAGTCGTCTGGCACAGCTGTGGCGAACGAAAAGTCGACGAACACCAAAATCGTGATATCGCGTGTTTCGATCGATTCTGAGAGCACAGCTCGGTGTAAATATATGAAAAACCTTCATTCTACTCAAATGCATAATAATCATGCTTTAAAAGTCGTCTGGCACAGCTGTGGCGAATGAAACATTAAAGAACACTAAAATCGTGATATCGCGTGTTTCGTGCGTTTCTGAGAGCACAGCTCGGTGTAAATGTATGAAAAACCTTCATTCTACTCAAATGCACAATATTCATGCTTTAAAAGTCGTCTGGCACAGCTGTGGCGAATGAAACATTGAAGAACACTAAAATCGTGATATCGCGTGTTTCGTGCGTTTCTGAGAGCACAGCTCGGTGTAAATGTACGAAAACCCTTCATTCTACTCAAATGCACAATATTCATGCGTTAAAACTCGTCTGGCACAGCTGTGGCGAACTAAAAATCGACGAACACCAAAATCGTGATATCGCGTGTTTCGAGCGTTTCTGAGAGCACAGCTCGGTGTAAATGCGTCAAAAACCTTCATTCTACTCAAATACACAAGATCCATGTGTTAAAAGTTGTCTGGCACAGCTGTGGCGAACGAAACATTGAAGATCACCAAAATCGTGATATCGCGTGTTTCGAGCGTTTCTGAGAGCACAGCTCGGTGTAAATGTGTCAAAAACCTTCATTCTACTCAAATACACAAGATCCATGTGCTAAAAGTTGTCTGGCACAGCTGTGGCGAACGAAACTTTGAACAGCACCAAAATCGTGATATCGCGTGTTTCGAACGGTTCTGAGTGCACAGCTCGGTGTAAATGTGTCAAAAACCTTCATTCTACTCAAACACAAGATCCATGTGTTAAAAGTCGTCAGAAACAGCTATGGCGAACGAAAAATCGACGAACACCAAAATCGTGATATCGCGTGTTTCGAGCGTTTCTGAGAGCACAGCTCGGTGTAAATGTGTAAAAAACCTTTATTCTACTCAAATGCATAATATCCATGCGTTAAAAGTCGTCTGCCACTGCTGTGGCGAACGAAAAATCGACGAACACCAAAATCGTGACATCGCGTGTTTCGTGCGTTTCTGAGAGCACAGCTCGGTGTAAGTGCGTCAAAAACCTTCATTCTGCTCAAATGCACAAAATCCATGTGTTAAAAGTTGTCTGGCACAGCAGTGGCAAATGAAACATTGAAGAACACTAAAATCGTGATCTCGCGTGTTTCGAACATTTCTGAGAGCACAGCTCGGTGTAAATGTGTCATAAACCTTCATTCTACTCAAATGCACAATATTCATGCGTCAAAAGTCGTCAGGCACAGCTGTGGAGAACGAAAAATCGTGATATCGCATGTTTCGAGCGTTTCTGAGAGCACAGCTCGGTGTAAATGTATGAAGAACCTTCATTTTACTCAAATGCACAATATCCATGAATCAAAAGTCGTCAGTCACAGCTGTGGAGAACGAAACATCGAGGATCACCAAAATCGTGATCTCGCGTGTTTCGAGCGTTTCTGAGAGCACAGCTCGGTGTAAATGTGTCAAAAACCTTCATTCTACTCAAATGCACAATATCCATGCGTCAAAAGTCGTCAGGCACAGCTGTGGAGAACGAAAAATCGAGGATCATCAAAATCGTGATATCGCGTGTTTCGAGCGTTTCTGAGAGCACAGCTCGGTGTAAATGTGTCAAAAACCTTCATTCTACTCAAATACACAAAATCCATGTGTTAAAAGTTGTCTGGCACAGCAGTGGCGAATGAAACATTGAAGAACACTAAAATCGTGATCTCGCGTGTTTCGAGCGTTTCTGAGAGCACAGCTCGGTGTTAATGTGTCAAAAACCTTCATTCTGCTCAAATGCACAATATTCATGCGTTAAAAGTCGTCTGGCACAGCTGTGGCGAACGAAAAATCGACGAACACCAAAATCGTGATATCGTGTGTTTCGAGCGTTTCAGAGAGCACAGCTCGGTGTAAATGTGTAAAAAACCTTCATTCTGCTCAAACACACAAGATCCATGTGTTAAAACTTGTCTGCCACAGCCGTGGCGAACGAAACATTGAAGATCACCAAAATCGTGATATCGCGTGTTTCGAGCGTTTCTGAGAGCACAGCTCGGTGTAAATGTGTCAAAAACCTTCATTCTACTCAAATGCACAATATACATGTGTTAAAAGTCGTCAGCCACAGCTGTGGCGAACGAAAAATCGACGAACACCAAAATCGTGATATCGCGTGTTTCGAGCGTTTCTGAGAGCACAGCTCGGTGTAAATATGTAAAAAACCTTCATTCTACTCAAATGCACAATATCCATGCGTTAAAAGTCGTCTGGCACAGCTGTGGCGAACGAAACATTGAAGATCACAAAATCGTGATATCGCGTGTTTCGAGCGTTTCTGAGAGCACAGCTCGGTGTAAATGTGTCAAAAACCTTCATTCTACTCAAATACACAAAATCCATGTGTTAAAAGTTGTCTGGCACAGCTGTGGCGAACGAAAAATCGACGAACACCAAAATCGTGATATCGCGTGTTTCGTGCGTTTCTGAGAGCACAGCTCGGTGTAAGTGCGTCAAAAACCTTCATTCTGCTCAAATGCATAAAATCCATGTGTTAAAAGTTGTCTGGCACAGCAGTGGCGAATGAAACATTGAAGAACACTAAAATCGTGATCTCGCGTGTTTCGAGAATTTCTGAGAGCACAGCTCGGTATAAATGTGTCAAAAACCTTCATTCTACTCAAATACACAAAATCCATGTGTTAAAAGTTGTCTGGCACAGCAGTGGCGAATGAAACATTGAAGAACACTAAAATCGTGATCTCGCGTGTTTCGAGCGTTTCTGAGAGCACAGCTCGGTGTAAATGTGTCAAAAACCTTCATTCTGCTCAAATGCACAATATCCATGCGTTAAAAGTCGTCTGACACATCTGTGGCGAACAAAAAATCGACGAAAACCAAAATCGTGATATTGTTACGTCAGGCCGTAACTTCGTGCTACTCGCACAAACGCACCCATAGTTCAGTCATGAGTTTCGAGACTTCAGGTGAAAGGGGGCATTCGGTAGACAAAAATACGAGCAACGGTCCCCGCAGGCCCCGGAAATTACAAAATCTGTTGACAGATAGCGCTGGGGCAGTCGAGGTAAAAGTCGAGGTAAAAGAGTGCGGATGATGGTACAACAGGGCCCGATTTTTCGGAACACCTAGCTCTCTAGAAAGTGTCACCTACGCCCCTCGAGCGAGCGGGGATAGACGAAACTAGAGGCAGCGGGCGGATGGGTTATCGACCGCCAGCCGCGGGCCTTGCTTGACCACGCCTCTCAACGATCCTCGATCACTCGTTGCAGCCGAGCCCGCCTGTGATCACAAGAAAGGGAAATAAAAGAACTCTACTTAGCCCTGAGAGCTCGAAGATTATTGGGGACACCGGGTGAATGCCCTACGATCCACCAAAATCGTCGTTGCATTTTTTGCCTCGAAAATCATGATTTGAACATGACGGAATTATAATTTGGCCAAGTAACAAAAACTATTCCTCCGCTTTTCTTGGAGACCCCCGTAAATGCACAGATTAAAAGAATAAGAGGATGCCACGAGACGAAATAATCAATGTCTCAAAGAACCTTTGGAACTCAAAAGACGGAGCCCCGTAAGATAACGAGGCAAAATGATTAAAAAGCCTATGAACAACCGTAAGGAATATAACATTCGACATGAGAATTTGTTAACATAAGAAAACGGTAATTTGTTAACATAAGAAAATGGGGAAAGAATTAATAGTCTATAAAATCGGGACGCATACATTTAAATATGAATAACTTTCAAAGGTTATAACATTCGACATGATAATTTGTTAACATAAGAAAATGGTAAAGGGATTAATAAGTTTATAAAATCGGGATTCATACATTTAAATACGGACAATTTTTGAAAAGTATAACATTTGGAAGTATACTTGTTAAAATAAACAAAAAGGTGAAAGGTTCAACAATTTATAAATTGGGATTCGCACAATTAGGATAATTAGGAAAGTCAAGATACGTCCCCTCGAGAATATGAAGCTGCAATTTTATATAAAATTTGTAATGACACGTATTAGCAACGACAAGCGATGAACTTTCTACAACAAATTCGAGAAATTACAGTCTGTAAAATTCAAATCCGGGTCAATGCGATCTTGGTAAAAATTCAAGGACTCAGACAATGTACTCTATAGCAAACTTATAAGCTTATAAGCGAAGAAGTCCAAATAAGGCAACAACTGAATCGTTTCAACGAAAAGCGTGAACACCTGGGCGAAACATCGAGAAGACATTGTCGAAAGAGGAAGCCGCCAAGGTGGAGCGAGGGCAAGGGACAGGCGCGGGGTCACGAGCCACGCGCGGAGCCACGCGCGACCTGCGAGGTGCGGTGTCCTCTTCTAAACATGAGCTAGGGAGTCGAAGACCACGTAGACCACTACCCCTACCATCTCTCAATCGAAGGTCCCAATCATATAAAAAGACAAAAGAGAATCGACAAGCAAGCAGTGCGCCCCGAAAATTAGATCTACCCACGTCGAATCTCTGCCCGAGCATAGACCGAAACTTTAAAATCGAATTAACGACGAATTTCTGCCCGACCGCGGACTTAGAAAAAAATCATTTAAATCGATCACGGACTTAGAAAAAATCATTTAAATCGACCGCGGACTTAGAAAAAAATCATTTAAATCGATCGCGGACTTAGAAAAAATCATTTAAATCGACCGCGGACTTAGAAAAAAATCAGCTTCGAAATTAAATCATAACGCGGACTTTGAAGAAAATCAGATCCGAATTTAAAACGTAACGCGGACTTAGGAAATTTCGAGCTCCAATCATCATCGAATTTTAATCCGACCGCGGACTTAGATTCATTCCGTTCTTCGCCAAGATTTTCATTTTTCGTAATTCGAACCTTTGTCCTAAACGGGGACTTAGGAGTTCATAGACTTAAATAAGACTACAGTTTTGTATTCTCGGGCATCGACCAATTTTGTATTTTATTTTATAATTTCGCACGCTTCGTATTTCGAGAAATTTGTACATCCGAACTCTGAATTTTGTTACACCACGAGGTGCCGATTTTTGTGAACATCATCACGATTAATTACATGTTAACACTCTTTGTTGAGAAAAATCGGTTTATTTAATTTCCTCGTTTTACGAATAAAATTCGACGGTTGCAATCTTAAATTCAGTGTCACCGTTTCTTTACGATCGTGTCCTTCCCATCTGCAGCATCAGCATCCAGTTCAATACAAAAAGGGTAAGTGAAATTTTTAATTATATCGGTGAAATATCATCCGCGCATTGTCTCGAGCCATCATCACTTCATCATCATCTCAGACCTCAGTCAAATTCCCTTTGGAGAAGCATTCGCAGCTCGTCCCCGAGTAATTTTCCGAAAGGTTAGACTCGAAACAGAGCTTGCGCGTTTAGTGTACTTCGTCGGATGTGGTATAGGGAGGAGCCTTCCTTCTTGACCAGAGCACGGGTAATCACGCTGAACCGCACTAATACGTGTAAATTTTTCGCTCGAGTAAAATCAACGACACTTTTGACGTAACAAATTTTTGGGGGCTCGTCCGGGATCTTAAGAGTGCTTCTTTAAATAATTTGACAAGCCTGAACCATTTTTGCGATTTACAATAATTTGACTTGGAAATTTTGTAACAATTACTCAATATATTACATGGACACTTTGGAAAAACTAGTAGAGCTTCACATGCGTATTGTTGAATTAGAAGCCGTCACTCAAGAACTTATTAATATAATTATAAAAGAACAATTTTTGAAAAAACTTTCTTTGAAAAAAATCAACCGGAAAAAGAACTCGGTATCAAAACCTCAATTGAGAAGATCCCTCAGGAAAATATCAAGCTCAAAAAACGAATAGAAAGTAAAATTATTCTACCTGGCCAGATCGACGCCCCAGACCCGACGGACTTAAGGCACTTCTCTCACCAATAGAACTTACTGGCTCCTCTTACTCAGACACGTATCCCACGACCTTTTACCATCCTTTGAATAATTAGTGAGCAAATCTCGTTGTTTAGTAAGTAAAACGGAAACCTTCAACGGAATTTTTTTTTGAGAAATAGAACAACGAAATCGAATCTAAAGCTAAGGCAGGTGATTCCAGAGGTTCCACTCTTAGTCTCCTACCACGACCCCCTTTTTCCGTATATGGCAAGGAAACGTCGTGGTCGAAAAAAATATCAAGTAACAAAACTACAGTTGAGTCATTCCGGAGAACGCAAAGTAAAACGAATCGAAGATTATTTTTGTAAAGAATACAAATTGATTCCAATTGACATCCCCACACCAACACCACCAGTTATATCCTCCATATGGGCTTCAGACCCCAGACTGTGGAAAACTCATAGTGAATTTCTCCAAGATAACATTGACACGACTTACACCGAGATTTACTGCTCTCCTGCAAGTCCGATTTCTCCGATAACACATTAAAAACAGCAGGAGATAAAATCTTCTCCACCTATAAATGTTGTGCGACTGGGTACAAAATATATTTCGAATAATAATTCAGTGGTGCGCACATTCATGTCAGATTAAAACAAAGGTCAACAAGAAGAGAGCAAAAACATACAAAAAAATCAAATATAATTACATCCATAGAACTCGCTCATAAAAAAAAAAAATTAATTATTATAAATGTACGGGACTCGTTCTAAAAACCTTCCGTTAGACGATAAAATATTGAGTACATATCCCTGCGAACGAAGTCGACGTACAACAGGAGACAATACTAATACCCTTAACACAGTGACCGAAACCCACGAAATCCCCGAGACAGCAGGTAAAAGACCATTCGAAGAAACCGTCCCCGACTTTCCAGGAATCGCTGACTCGGAGAAAACCTCTGAATCAGAATCGGACGAATCAACAGAGACAGTTACGGAAGACGAACAAATCCCCGAACACACAGGAGGAAAAACAGTGAGAATTAGTTTCGAATCGGACAAAAATTTACAATCCGCGGAAATAACTGACGACGGCGTGAGAACTTATAGAATCGAAACCGACGACGGGGAAAATACGAAATCAGTAGACGAGAGTGACGACACAAAATCAGTCGATAGTGAAGATTTAAATAAAACACAAGTTTTCTTCAGATCACCCGAGGAAATTTCCGAAATAACACAGACGCAAGAACACATTAGAATCAGCGGGCAAATACCCTCGAACACAGAAAATAAATCCCCGGGAAATAATTGGGCCTTAGTAGGATATATTCCAGACCCCATTCACGGGACCAACCAATATTTACTTATATCCAGCGATCGTAGTAACGAAGGTGAAACAATAAAGAGACCGCCTTCGGTCCCCGACCGCTCAGAAGTCCCCCTCGAGTCATTACAAGTGGCACGCGCCGAGGCAGGTAAAAATCCCCCCGGTCGCGCGGGCCCATCAACCGGAAATCACGCACTCCCGAACACCTCACCGGGATTATTTGGGACACCTTTAAGCACTTCAACGCCTCTCGAAGCTACCGAATATAAAACTGCTCTCCCCGACACCCCGAAGAATACGACAAACCAAAACCGCGCGGTAAAATCAATATTGAAAAGATCGAAAATCGTACCAAGGAATTTATTAGAAAGTCTATCGCATTTTTTCCGAAATAAGGAACCCGCTCCCGGGTGTTCTAAAGATCAGCCTAACAAGAATACAGATAAAGACACAAACGCGGAATCAGGGACAAAACCAAAAACAGCCATAACTGAAGAATCCGAAAATCCCGTTCACAAAATGGGATTACACAATCAAACCCTTTCGCTGAGGGATGCCTTAGCGGTAATCCCTAATTATGACGGGCACACCATGTCGCTCGGTTTATTCATTCAGGGATGTAGGGAAGCCTTGGCTATGATGGGACCAGGCGCCGAAGTAAATCTAGTGAAAGCCGTGCGGATAAAAATAATCGGAGAACCCCGCAGAACAATACAAGAGAAAAATTTTGATACCATTTCTGACTTGGAACAATTTCTTAAAGAAATTTACGCACCTAAACGTAATATTTATCAACTTCAAGGGGAATTAGGATCAATATATCAACTCGACAAAGAATCAGTAATAACCTACGCGAATCGCATAAGAGATCTGGGAAAGGCAATACTCGAAAATTATGAGGGAGATATTAATCACCCGCTGTCAGCAGCGTTTATCGAAAACACCAGAAAAAGTCTGCCTACTTGTTTTCGACACGGATTAAAACCTGAAATCGAACAACGCTTAGCTCCGAACGATGATTTTGAATACTTAATTAGGCAGGCGGTGCAGATCGAGAAAAATTTAGTCTCACAGGCAATCTTGAGAGGCGCCATGCCGGAGACACCTAAAGCCCAGGCTAGTAAAACCGAGGGGCGGCGCGGCGTGCATGTAGTAGTGAGCGAAGAGCCGACGTGCCAGTTGTGTGAGAAGAGGGGTCACGTCGCCAAGGAGTGCGTGAGGAAAGAGACGGCCCAAACGCAGGTAGCACGCGACCAATCGTACGGAAAAGAGATAAAGAACCCACCCGTATGCCAGGTGTGCACGAAGACCGGCCATTCAGCCGACAAATGTTTTAAAATTTTTCCTCCTTTAAACAACAGCAAGCCCAACAATGAAGCCCCAGCATTAACAATTTGCCAGGTATGTAACAAACGTGGGCACACCGCCGATCGATGCTATAAAATTTTTCCCCCGGGAAAAAGAGAAGATGAAAAAAACACATTTTGTCAGTTGTGCAAAAATAACGGCCATACAGCCGATAAATGTTCGCGATTGCCCTCTTCGTCCTTCAGACCTGTGCATCCGTCGCAAGTACAAGTCCCGCAAAATCTGAGATACCCGAGTCCGAACGAAGTAAGATGTCAAATTTGCAAAAAAGAAGGCCACGGAGCTCATATTTGCCCATTTCGTAATAATCACTCGCAACCGCTGACCAATAATGCTGGTAATAATCGTCAATATATGGAACGACCCAATAACGCCGCAGATCCTTCAGGGCCGTGTCATTATTGCAAACAACTTGGGCATTTTATTCGCGATTGTCCCGTTCGTCCGAACAACGGACCGAGATATGGCAACCAGGGAAACGAGAATGGTCCCCCGAGCAAGAGCGCGGTGAGGGAGACTACGCAGGCCGAGCGCTCGATCCACCGTATCGCAGCCGGCAGAGCGAGTCGAGCGTACGAGTAATTCGAATATTTAATATCCACTTGAACAACGAGGGCAGCGTGCCCAGTGTAATGACGACAGCTCCCGAATTAACACGACCCGTTTTGCTCATGATCGACACCGGAGCCGGACCAAATATTATCAAGGAACAATTCTTAGACCCCAGTACCCCGATAGATCAGGGAGAGATACTCCAATTAAAGGGAATCACAAAAAATTCTATCTATACGCACGGTTGCGTCACGATTCAAATATACGGACGCTATGCTACCTTCCATGTTGTCGGTTATGATTTTCCGATAAAAGAAGCCGGAATTTTAGGATCCGATTATTTAGATGGAAATAGAGTAAAAATTGACTATGAAAATCGGCAATTAGAAATGCAAAGCGTAATAATACCATTCGCGACGCCCGAAACCATGGTCGTCCCTGCTAAATCTACCAAGTTGTGTTACGTAAGAGTAAAAAATTTGTCCATGAGAGAAGGTTATTTACCTCCAATGAGTACAGTAAAAGGCGTAGAAATACAAGATGGCTTTGTTAAAAACAATAACGGGAAAGCATATATTTACATCACCAACAGTAATAATTGGGCCATTGAATTGCATGTGCCCGTAATGGAATTAGAATCCCGAGAATATTCCAACGAAAATAAATTGAGTAAAAATAAGAGTTACGAAACCGAATCAAGTTCAGAAGACACTTTTCACAATTCAAAGAAAGGACGCAAAACCGCACCAGAACTAGCGCCACTAAAAAGAGAAATATCCCCGGAAAAAAATATAATGACACGCAGTGAATTAGAAACGAAATCGCAAGTCCCTAGGAAAGAAACTCCCGAGATTAGCCCGAATCAAGTAAACGAAAAGAAAAGCGAAATGAAAAATGATACAGAGAGAAATAAATATTATGAAGCCCAGACAATGAATTACACGAAGAACCCAGAAACTAGTGGAAAACCAAGAAGTTTTGATTTTTATCCTTCACAGCCCCTGATAAAAGTAGATGACTCGAAAATTTGTGGAAATATGGAAAATTATGATGAAATTGAAATTTGTTCTCTTGCAATAGGGAAACCTGACACCGAGGAACGGGCAGGACACATTGAAGTTGAAAATTTGTGTGATGTCGCATGGACAGTAGGGGCAGAATCCCTCGAGGATGTCGACAGTCACGATCTTGTAAAAAATCGAGTCTTTGAACAATTACCGGGTAAAGAGATAGAATTAAAAAAAGAAACGCTCAAGGAAACCAATCCCAGTAAAGAGGAAGTAAACAATTGTCAATCAGGAAAACCAGATATTAAAAATGAATCGAGTAAAAATGAAAATAAAAATAGTGGTTGCCAGTTACCAATCGAGATACCTGACACCGGAGAACGGGCAGGAAAGATTCAAAGAAATATTGAAAATACTATGAATTTCGCATGTACAGTAGGGACAGAATCCCTCGAGGATGTCGAAAAAGTCAGTTCAATAAAAATCTCAGATCGTGAAAAATTATTAGAAAAAGAAAGAAAACCCAGGAATGAAATTAGTAAGAACGAAATAATGAATAATCAAGGTAATAATCGAGTTAACGATGCAAAGCCATTGGCAAATAAGGAATTATTCACGGAAATTAAACCGGAAGTTCGCGAAGATCAAAATCAATTGAATAAAATTTATACGGAAAAACCAGAAGAATATTCTCAGAAAACCACGGAAATAAATATGATAGAAATTGAAGGCTGTAGGTCAGTAGTGAGAAATAAAAAAACCGACGAAACAGAGACAATGAGAAAAGGGTGTCACTCGGACTTTTCGGAGGCACGGGTGCAGGCGACGCCGCCAGTCCCCGCCGAAGATACGTCGGTGGCCTACCCAGAATTTATGAGGGTCAACTCGCTCGCCGAAGGAGCCGAAGCTAGGACCGATATTAAAAAGTTGGAGCATAATGAAATAATGACTCGGGAAAATACCTTTGAAATAGATAAAATCCAGGAAAACACAGAAAATAAATCGGAAGAAACATTAAATTTTAAAGCAAAAATAAATGAAGAAATTGACCTCGAAAAATTTATAGAAAAAAGGGATCGCAAATTAACTGCATTAATAAGTGACGTAAACACCACTTCGAGATCACGAGACAATGAAAATACGCCTGGCAAGTCATCGGAGGGTTCGCCGCTTGCCACTGCGCTATTACCCACGAGTAAAGAACGGGATAAAATCAAAATGAAAAATCAAATTGAAGTCAATAAACATTCGACCATACATTACGAAATTATGGACGTTGCTTTAGTACAAAGGTTAAGCAGTCATAACTTATACAGAAAAATTCAATCTCCTCTTAACGAATTCCCGTGTTATGTAGTGACAAAAGAAATATCGAATAATCGCTTGGAACAAATAAAAAAATTATTGAGACTCACGGAGTTGAACGAAGAAGAAAAAAACAGTATAGAAACACTATTGGAGGAAAGTGCACATTTGTATCAAATTCCGGGAGATTTATTAACGTGTACAACGATATTGCGACATTGCATCCCAACGACGGATGATCTTCCCATCAATACTAGAGGTTATCGATGGCCCGAATGTACTAAAGAAGAGATAGGCAGACAAATAGAAGACATGCTCAGCAAAGGAATAATAATACCGTCCACTTCGCCGTACAACTGCCCGGTGTGGGTCGTGCCTAAGAAAGCCGACTCGCAAGGTAATAAAAAATGGAGAGTTGTGTTCGACTACCGCGCCCTGAACGAGAAAACTATTGCCGATGCATACCCAATTCCTAATATTAATGACATATTAGATCAACTCGGTGGAGCGCAATATTTCTCCGTATTTGATCTAGCTTCGGGTTTTCATCAAATAGAGGTAGCCCCGGAAGACAGACATAAGACCGCCTTTACGACACCGCGAGGCCACTACGAGTTCGTGAGAATGCCTTTCGGCCTACGGAACGCCCCTCCCACCTTTCAACGAGCAATGGATCTAACACTAAGCGGACTCCTTGGGCAGGGCGTGTTCGTCTATTTAGACGATATAGTTATATACGCCAACAGCTTAGAAGAACATGGAAAAATATATCGCGAATTGATGAAACGCCTACAGGCCGCAAATTTTAAATTACAACCCGACAAGTGCGAATTTTTGAAAAAGGAAGTCGCATATTTAGGTCACATAATTGGGAATAACGGAGTACGGCCCGATCCGAAAAAATTAGAAGCAGTACGTAATTATCCCGTGCTAAAAAACATTAAAAACATCCGTCAATTTTTAGGATTAACAGGATACTACAGACGATTTATTGAAGGATACGCGAAAATCACTAAGCCTCTCACAGCTTTATTGCGAAAAGAAAATGCTTTCGAATGGGGAACCGAACAACAAGAATCATTTGAAATACTAAAAGAAAAACTCTGTTCCGCTCCTGTATTACAATACCCGGATTTTTCCAAACCTTTTATTCTCACAACGGACGCCTCAGGCTACGCTATCGGCAGCATCCTATCTCAGGGAGAAATTAACCACGACCACCCATGTGCCTACGCCTCGCGAGCTCTAAGTCAAGTCGAAGAGCGATACGACACGTACGAAAAGGAAGCGTTAGCGATTGTATATTCGATACTGCATTTCCGCCCGTATTTATATGGACGACGTTTTACCGTGGTGACGGATCATAAACCGCTTACGTGGTTCAGAAAAGCCACCGACGGCAATCCGAAAATCTTACGCTGGAGATTAAAATTAGCCGAGTACGAATATGAGATAGTATACAAAGCCGGGAAAACTAATGTCAACGCCGACGCATTGTCAAGAAACCCAGTAGAAAAATCAATCACACCCAACGACATTTTTACAATACGAATTAATCCAATAAATGACAACAGAACTAAATTCAGACGGAAGTTAACGGACGCGGAAATTTCACGATTATTAGAAGAAGAGTCGGACGATGACATTACGCACACCGACGCCGAAATCGAACCCACACATCCCTACATGGAAACAGAAGAATGTAACTGGGAATTAGAGGCCCTCGACCCTAACGAACCGCCAGCAAAAACAGACCCCGTAACTGCTACGACCCGAGAGAGCCCAGAGGAAGCCCTGTCGACCACGAGCATAAAAAACACGGTAGACCCGCGTAGAAATGGAGAATTAAAAAAGGGACCGGAGGACATCGTAAAAGTCACACAGAGAGGGCCCGTGACGAATACCGAAGATGACAGACGATCGCTCCAAGATGGAATCAATAATGAAGGCGAGGAGAAGGAAACTCTGCATGACAATCAGGTGCCCCGCGACGAGACCGAACTCGACGACGATGAAGATAGCATATCAAGGAGAAAGAAAAGACATAAAACGAGACCCCTCGAAGATCGTGAGTCCGACGCATCGGGCGACGAAGACAATGTTTCTGACACCTCAGAGGCTAATTTATTGCCTTCCCCGGGGACACGTGCACCTACGACCGGAAGAGTAGTAGCCAGCAACGTTAAGCTATCCCGTGACCTACTTTATACAAGAAGAGATAATTTGGTATTCTTTGTCTCAACTGAGGGGGAACCCGTGGACTCCGGAGCTGTAATGCTAAAAGATAGAGATTGTTTACCCAAACTAAAAAATTTAACGCTGAATAAAGCGCAATCGATATCCAAAAAACATGGCAGATTTAATTTGGCACTTCCAATCACCGATAAATCGGGAGAAGGACCCAGCCTAATACTCGGAAATATCGTGGAAGTTTTTAAGAGCGCCCGACACTTAATTGAAAAATTGTCACTCCAGATAGTCAGTATAGCCAAGACAAGTCACATCTTGAACGTTCCATGGGAGGACATTGTAACACAGCTTCGTTTAATTTTCGCTCATAGTGACGTAAAAATTATTATTTGCCAGGGACTAATTAGAGAACCGCCCCCGGAAGATCGTTACAAAATTATTGAAGAAATGCATTCTTCAGCTGTCGGCGGACACAGAGGAGTTGGCAAAACCTATAATAGAATTCGCCACGATTACTATTGGAAGAATTTAAAGGAAGAAATTCAACTATTTATTCAACGTTGTTTGCATTGCCAATTAAAAAAATTAGTCAGAACGAAAACTAAAATGCCAATGATTATCACCGACACACCGGCGATAGCCTTTGATAAAATTGCAATGGATATAGTAGGCCCGCTTCCCAAGACAGATCTCGAAAATGAATACATTCTAACCATACAAGACCAATTAACTAAATATTCCGTGGCAATACCACTACCCAACGCAAGGGCTGTGACCATAGCCGAAGCCTTTGTTAAAAGATTTATTTGTTATTTCGGGTCACCGAAAGCAGTACTTACCGATCAAGGCAGTAATTTTTTGAGCAATTTCCTTCAACAAATCGCGAAATTATTTAAAATTCGAAAGGTTAGAACTACCGCGTTCCACCCACAATCCAATGGATCATTGGAAAGATCCCATCATGCCCTCGGCGAATACTTGAAACAATTTACCACAAAACAAAAGAATTGGGATGAATGGGTAGAAATGGCCATCTTTAATTACAATACGAACGTTCACGAAGGAACAAAACACACGCCGTACGAAATGGTATTCGGAAAAAGAGCGCGAACTCCCTCCAGTATGCCCCCGTCGGAAATGGAGAAACTCGCGACTTACGATGATTATTTAACGGAACTAGTAACACAAATACACGAAATTCAAGGAATGGGACGGAAAAATTTGTTAGACTCAAAAGAAAAATCTAAAGAATATCAGGATAAAAAAATAAATCCCATCACGCTTAAAGTCGGTGAACCGGTATTTTTGCTTAAAGGACCCAAACCAGGGAAACTCGGCGATCACTACACGGGACCACATGAAGTCACGGCGATATTAACGAAGGGTAACGTACGAATAAAACTCCCGAGAAAGGAGCTGGTAGTGCACACTAATCGACTAAAAAAATCAAAGATCCCCATAGAATAATTTGAAGCACAACGTAAACAAAATAAAGGGACTAATAATAATAATTTAAATACATGCACGAATACGCCTATCCTGTGTCGCAGAAATTATAAAAAAAAAAAGAGAGAAAAAAAAGCAACATAAACAATCAATCATTTAAATTGTTGATCACATTAATAAAAAATAAAAAAAAAACATAATAATAAAATATTTCAGAAGGTAAATCATGGCAATAAGAGGTTGTAACTTCACTTATGGTTTCGAGCAGATACGACTTGAAAGTTTTGTAAATTGGCGCGTTGCTAATCCCGATCCGGGTAAATTAGCCGCAGCAGGATTTATTTATCTCGGTACAGGGGATTTAACTAAATGCTTTTGCTGTCAAAGAATAATTGGAAACTGGAGAACTAACGATGATCCCAAAAATGTGCATCGAAAATGCTCGAGTGATTGTAAATTCGTTAGAGGACTCCCGTGTGGTAACGTGCCTCTCCCCGATCCCCCTTTTAGGCTACCCATCGTCTCAGCGGGACAACCGCCCGTCCCCATCACCGAAACAGCGGCGCCCCAAGGCCCATTAACAATCGCTCCGGTGATGAATCCCATACACCCAATGTACGAGAATTTCATGACTCGCATACACTCTTTCGTTACCTGGCCAGCGAGTATACCGATAAGAGCGGTGGAAATGGCAAAAGCAGGGTTTTTCTACACAAGAATAAAGGACATAGTAAAATGCTACTTTTGTAACCTCACGATGAGCAATTGGCGAGCTCACGACATCCCGTCGCAACAACACGCTTTTCGACAAGCAAATTGCCGCTATCTACAATCATCGACAGACGTTCAAACAGAAGCCGAGGGTTTTTTGAGAGTATCTCTGTTTATGACCACCCCTTATTTTGGGCCGGAACCTCGTCAGTCTGACCCCGTACCGACGAGCGGGCCGATTCACGAAATAATAGAAACTACGATACCGATTGCCCCGGGAAAGAAATCAAGGGGACAACTACAGTACTCACAGCAAACGTCGTAAGAAAGGGAGTTAATAACTTTTCCTTTAAACACGGATGATAATTCAACAATAAATTACGATAGTGAACATACCAAGTGACACCACGTCTCAACAAATTCACGTATCAATTATAAAATCGATTATTCAAGTTAGTGAAACGATATTTTTTCTTAAAGGTAGCGACGAAAGAAAACTCACGGAAAAATCGGAAGCCCGCAAACAACCTCATGACATTGTGCCAGTAAAATAAAAGAAAAAAAAACGGTAAAGTACCGGTTGAATTTTAAATAATAAATAAGGGGACCAAGGACAAAAAATTTTTTATAACAAGTAATAAAAACGACTTCGTAACCAATATTAACAAAATAACAACGTTTGAAAAGAATTGAAAAAAAAAAAAATATATAAATACGTATAAATTAATTAACCACAGGGAAAGGTTAATGCACTAAAATTAACGAATTTTCGGAATAAAATTACATCAAAAGAAAATATCTACAAAAAAAAAAATATAATAAATAATAATAGTAATAATATGTCGGTACTAACAATACACGAAAAATATCGATTTGAACAAGTTCGATTAGACAGCTTTCGGAGATGGAACTTGCATATAATAAATCCCACGGCTCTCGCCGCCGCCGGATTTTATTACACGGGATGGGAAGATACGGTTAGCTGTTTCGATTGTTTAACAACGATCATTACGTGGGAGGAAAACGACGACCCCATGGTCAGACATCAAAAAGAGCATGAGCACTGTCGATTTGTAAGAAAAGTCGCGTGCGGGAATGTGCCCATAGGCATTGACCCACGTATAGTCCCGTCATATTCCATGCGAGCAGAGACACCAGAGCTCCCCGAACTGCTCGAGGGATACGGAACTCTGAAACAATATGTACACCCGGTAGAACCGCTCTACGAGGGATATAAGAAGAGAAAGGACAGTTTTAGTGGTTGGCCGAAAAAACACGGAAATATACTAAACCCCGATACTCTCGCGATGGCAGGATTTTTCTATACTGGAACAAAAGACAAAGTAATGTGTTTCCACTGCGGAGGAAAAATTCGCAACTGGAAACCCACCGATAATCCCTGGGAACAGCACACCCGATGGTTTCCATATTGTCAATTTATTTACATGACCATTGGCTCTCCTCGCGTCTCCCCGAGCCGTAGTTCGACTCCCATATCAGAGGAAGATCAAAGCCGCGGTGTCTCCGCCCGCGAACAGGTGCCTTCCCGCGAGGAACGCCATTACAAACGAAAATCCACCGCGCTGAACGGGACGGTCCCTACACGCGCGAACGGAAGAGCGAGAGTCTCCCGAATCAACCGACCCCCGACCCCCGGCCTCGCGGCACCGAACTCGACTCCCGTAACCTCCAGTCACTCTGACACGTCCGAAGCAACCGAAACTGAGTTATGCCAAACCTGTCATTCCCGGGAAATAAACGTAGTATTTTTGCCGTGTATGCACTCGACTAGCTGCGCAAAGTGCGCCAGAACTAAGCAATTATGCGATCAATGTCAGCGCAAAATAGATTACACCATGAAATGCACAATGGTATAAAGGAAAAGCTAACACGAAAGGAAGTCAAAACGCGTTTTTTTTTATCGTAAGAAAAATTGCAAACAATCACAAAAAAAAAGGAGAAAAAAAACTTCCTTCGGTGTTAACTCGACAATAAAAAAAAAAATACGAGAAGACGGGTTGCAAGTAAAAATGTCACTCTTTATTTTTTACAAGGTACAGGTTCCGTGTCGCGAAAATAACAAAAAAGGTGTACGCATAAATCTTCATCGGCAGACACCAGCCCCTGAAATCAAACAAAGACACAGAAAGTTATAGAAAAACCCCCAGCGAAAAAAAAAAAAAAAATTAACATATATAACGACTACAACGATTGAGACTCCGGAAAAAAAACATTCGTAATAACATTACCTGCTACCAAAAAGGTGAGCAGCGAGAAATAAGGACGGACCCTCGGTGGCCACGCCGTCCCCGAATACCCTTGACGAGCTAGAAAAAAAAAGAGTCGGAAAATTCCCGAAATTAACGAATGCAATAAAAAAAAAAGGGAGAGAGAACCAGGAATATTTTTCCCACCTCTTTTTTATGGTCCGGTAACGAGTCAAGACCAAATAACCTGCGAAGTCCCAAAGGATCGTCCCCAAGGCCCACGCTAGAAAACAGGCTAAACAAAAAAAAAAATATTTAATAATGATAATAATAATTTTCCCATCGCGAAAAAAATAATACATACATCTACAGGAAAGTTTATCAATTTCAACTCACTCGAATTCGACTTGTCTCTTCGACACACGCCGCACGTGGACCACTGTTTGGATGGCCTGTAATAGCGAGGTATCCTCGTCCAACAGAACCAGAAGATAATCAATCATGTCTTGGGTCCATGGTTCCCAGGTCCGAACGGACAGATAAGGCCCATCAAGGTCGTAATGTTCGGGGACCCAGAATGAAGCTCTCCCGACCTCCAAGCGTCGCGACATAGGCTCCATCCCGAACAATTGGCGCAAATCAAATGGACCAGCAAAAAAGTCGTCCTCCCAACTATTCAAAAAAAAAAAGGGGAGAAAACACGTAAAAATAAAATTAACAACGCTATAAAAATACGATAATTAATCAAAACACCAGAAAAAAAAGTAAGAAAAGCGATAATAAATACACTTTTACTCACATCAGTTGATTCACAATGCGTCGCAACCCACGAGCGACACCAACGATATCACCGCGCCACACGACTCCCCGCCCGTCACTTTCACAAGGGCTCGCGAAATTTTGACTGTCTTCCAGTGACTCCAGAGTAACCGCGAGATAGGTTTTCAAATTTTCCAAAACCACGGCAGTCATTGTATTTGATTGAAAAGTGATAAGACGACAAGAGAAAAAAATATGGATATAGAAAAAAAAAATAATAATGTCTCCAAAGATACCACGATGGAATCGTCTCTAAGAAACAATCACGAATGAATGAACTAGGAAAAAAAATATTGGAGTTACTCCGGGATATCAATCCCCACTTAACTATCAAAAGGGACACGCCCGCTTGGATAAAAACTTAGGAAAGTACCTAGCCCTTCCCCACCACCTATCTTGATGCGATGCACCGACTCACCGATTCGTTGACCTACTTACGCACCGAGACCCACCAATCAAGCACGACCGGACGACACGTAACGGATTGAATAACCGAATAATGGAAGCCGGAAAACACCTACACGTGAAAATACAAATATTCATACACAACTAATAAAACAATAAACGGCCGATCTTGGAAATCAAAATCAAATGAAGCACGGAAACTTAACGAAAAAAAAAAATATTTTTTTTTTTAAATTAACACGAAAATAAAATAAATAAATAAATAAATTCTGAGGAAAAAAAAAAAAAAAAAAAAAAAAAATACGAATAAAAGAGGAAGAACTAGAGGACAAAGACCTCATTATTTCTGAATATTTATGATTAAAGGCAAGCAACGATGTACCATCTGCTGCTCTTGCTCCTATTCGGAGGATGCCTCGGGTCGCCGGAATTCGAGATCCAACATATCAAAAATGACGCCGGACTGTACTACGAGAAATTGCAAGACGTGTATGTGGCGCGAGACGAATGGAAATTGGTAACGTTCTTCGATTTAAGACCGATCGAAAACCGACGGCCTACTTTTTTGCATCTACCCTTGGACACGATGGAGGAAGAATGTCGGATGTTTTTATTTGACCGGTGCACCTCACTCGTTAATAGAAAGGATTTGGAATACAAAGCGAAATTAATTATTGGCAAGTTCAACCTCCTATACAAATTAAAAGGAAAAACTCTCGGCGACCTACGTAGAATATCTTCGAGCGACGAAAAAATAACTAGAGGACCATTATTCGAAGAAATGCCTGAAACTATAGCAACATTTATTGAAACCGAATTCGAGAAAGCTAATGTCAGCAAAGATGGAATGGTAAGGCTAACGAACGACCAGACGCATATAGTGAAATCAGAATATCGTGTCATCGGGGAACACTTAGAAGCGATGGAAACACTCCATAATAGAGCGTGGTCCACATTAAACACGAACCGCAGTTTAACCAAGCAATCCAGGGAGGATTACGCTTTGAGAATTCTCGGGTGGAGGAACAGCGTGGAGCCGGTCCTCAAGGCCTATTTTTCCAGCATAAAGACTATAATCGACATTATACATTTTGCAAAAATGGGATTGCTTCACCCAGAATTATTAGGTCACGAGACTTTGGAAAAGGTCGCTCAGGATTTTGCCACCTCTGGCCAGTCGTTAACGTTCCCCGTAGCGGTCAACGACGGACCGGAAGCACTGATAAGAATGTCGCGAATCACCTTAAGTTATCAAGACGGAAAAATCGTAATTATAATGCACATTCCCCTAATAGAACCGAATGCGTACTCTCTGTTCAGATTACACTCTTACCCCACAACGCAATTTCTCGGGGAAAATACGATGGTAGCCGCGTTCATACAACCGAAAACGCCGATGATAATTTTGTCATGGGAAAATAAAAAATATATGGAGTTCTCCAAGGGAGAACTGAATAACTGTCTCTCTCACAAGGACTACAAAGTGTGCGTTCCCTTCAAACCAATTTTTGACATAACACTTTCGCCGATTTGCGAAACATTAATAATCACTGGAAACCTGCATCAAATCTACAGTTTTTGCGACATAAAATTGGTTAGAAATCAAGGCCCACATTGGAAACGATTTGGAAAGACCAACCGCTGGTTATTTTATCTACCTGACAGGGAACGAATGGAGATCGTCTGTGGAAACCATACGCAAATCACACCAATCGCAGGAAGGGGAATTATTCAGTTACGCGAAGGATGCTCGGGGCACACTAATTACACCAGTCTTATAGCCACGCGAGAAACCGGAGCCACCCTCGAGGACCAATATGTACCGGCAGCCACATTAAACGTTACAACATTGTTCCCAGACATCGCCGATTACCAAAAAGAATTAGACGCGATAATACCCCAAGTGTACAGACCTTTATGGGTCCGCGAGACAAACGGGCTTCGGTACGAAATAACGCTAAAGGAATTGATAGCAAATCTTGAAGGATTTAAATCAGAGCGGGAAAAAGAAACGGCCAGAATAATTCGGCTAAAAAGCCAAACCGCTATATTTACAGTACCACTCATCGTAATTTTACTCTCAGCATCACTAGTCGGAACGTTAATAATCTATATGTGGTATAACGCACAACAAAGGATAGTAACGACTGAAGATACTGTCAGCTACCGTCGCGCGCTAGACCCAGAATTTAATGTACGATTCAATGAAGCAATATACAACGTCCCGGGTACACCCAGGCCCGTCGACTCCGAAACCCTGAGGCGATTAACCCGACGCACATCGGCGACCGAACCCACAAGTTCAATCTCTTACAATCAAAGGGAGGGAGAGGTCACGCCAATGTTAAACCCAGAGGAACCGATCTACATGGCCATGAACCATGGAGTTTTATCCAACCGTATGACTCAACCCCCGCCTATGTTACCGCCATTTCCCCCAGACTATCAATGAAAACAGAAATAAGGAGAGAAGAAAGAAAAAGAGAGAAAGTATGATCACAAAAAAAAAGAAGAAAAAAAATATATATATATATATTATATTTCCTGGAGTTAAAAATTAATCCACCGGTATCGAAAGTCTTTTTATGCATATATTGAAAAAAAAAAAAAACAAGAAAAAAAAATATTATTAACCCCGGGATTCGAACCCACAACCCTATGGTTGCGAGGCGGGTCCTTTACCGCTCGGCCATTTGGGTCAGTGTAAGGCCCTATACAATTCATTTCTCATAAGCTTCAAAAATAGAAAAATAAAGAAAAAAAAAATATAAAATCAATTTTCACCCACAGAATTTGTACATTCAATGTGTACTAGGGTGATAAAATTGGTTAATTAATTTTGGTGACACCAGGATAATGCATTTTCCAACATTTTCCACGGTGCAAGGAAAAAATGATAAAAAAAAAAGAAAAAAAAGAAAGAGAGGAAAATATGAGAGAAAGAAAAAGAAAGGGCTGAAAACAAAAGGGGGAGCATTCCTCGTCGTAAAGACGAGCATCACATCGCGTCATCCGCTCACCGATCGGGTGACGGACCGCCGGCAACTCATACCTATAAAAAAAAAGAGAAAGGAAAGAAAGGGATATGGCATGTTTTTTTTTTGTTCTCAACGAACTATTACTGTTCGGAGAACTACAAAAAAAAAAAGAGAGAGAAAAAGAGAAAAAGAACCCACCAATGATCAATGAGTGTAAGAACACTCAGAGGCAGTAACCCATGTGGACACCGCGCGGAACGCTGTCGCGGCCTCACCTCGCGAGGAAGAACCGACCAACCGAGCGACCAACTGACCAACCAACCAATCGACCGCCCGAACGACCAACCGACCGACCAGACCGATGAAATCCAACCAAACGTCCCCAGCAACCAACCGAGTGAAGAAAACCGCATTGGCAAGTGGGCAGAACCACTTGTGCCATACTTAAAATTAAAGAGAAAGGGAAATCTCGCAAAGAAAACCAACACAAATACGCCGAAAATTAAAGTAAATTTTTTTTTATTTTATTTTTTTTTAAACCTAATACAAAAGGAAATCTTAATAATAAAATAAACGAAGAAAAAAAAAAAAAAAAAAAAAAATATTATTAATAAGAATCGTTTCTTAAAAATTACTCGAGGGCGAGGTAGTAGTCGTCGCGATGCCCCCGGGTGTCGTACACCAGGCGGATGTTGCCATTCCGGTCCAAAAACCCGGGCTGGCGACGCACCTGGGCTGGCTCGCCCAGCTCGCAGCGAACGCAGCGGCCCGTTAGCGGGAGAGGGGCCCTCATCTCGTCCCAATTGTCCCGGATCGTCCTGACCCCGGTGGAGGTGTTGACCTCCACCGTTATCTCGTCGATCTTGTGCCAGCAGTGGTACCTGCACAGGCCCGGGTAGCGAGGACGCCGTTCGAGGTCTGGAAAAATAAAACAAAACGAGGAAAAGGATTAATTAAAAGAAAAAAATAAATAAATGAAAAGCAATAAGACAGTTAGCTGTCAATAAGACTTACCAAGGATGGCTGGTACTCTGGCCCCCGGATGCGTGGGGAGCGGCTGCCTCGGCTTAATGTGGGCAGCCAAGGCCGCCCTCTTCTCCTCGATCCATTTTCTGTCCTCCGCGGAGAGAACAAATCCCACTGAAAAGAAAATACACACAAACATTAACACACGAATAAGACAAAAGATGACTACCGCTACGAACGACCACTTACCATCATATTCGGAGCTAGCTCCGGACGCAACGGACGAGGCGGACGAGGAGGCCATTGTTTTTTTTGGGGTAGTTGCTTTTGTGACAAAAGAAACGAGAGTGACTTTGATTTAAAATTTTCTTAACGAAGAAAACTTCACGACAGCCTTTTTCCCCACTCATCACAATTTTTCTCCCACTAAACACCCACACGGCACGACTCACTGGGCAGGTAGAACCATGAAAAAATGGAAAGAAGGGATAGACAGCGAGAAAAGCTAACGCGCGCGACAAAATATTCGGAACCCAGGTAGCTAAAGAGGAAAAGGGTAAAGGTGTGTTTTAACGCCATATTACAGATGAGTCCGACAAGGAGGGAGCTATGGAGCGTAGCAATACTACTTCTGTACCGCCTCCTACTCCCCGCGGACGCCCTGATTGGTTACGACTGCGGAGGAGCCTCAAGCAACATCACCACCTTATCTTTATTGGAAGTAGGGGAATGCAATATTCCACAACCCGAGGTTAATGTTACTAAAACTTACATACAATTAGTGCAAATCAACCAATACGGGTCAATACACGTAATACAATGCAAAGTCGAAATTTTGCGCACGATAAAAAAATGCGGAATGTTCTCGCACACCATGGACGTACCTAACGGTGAATATGCTTATGTCGACGATATACCACTAGATCGCTGCCGACAAATGCATCGCCAAGGAAATATAAAAATCGGAAACACTGAAATCGTTGGAATAAAAGCGAACCATACTACCTCCAGGCCCGTGTCAATTAGCGGAAGCTTAGATTCAGACGGCAAGTGTCAAGGAGTTTATTACTCTGATCCCTACGGTAATTGGGATAATGTAATAGTAAAAGGGACGGTGAAAATATCTTTGAGAGATTATACGGCCGAAGTGAATGTTGACGCCAACAAAGTACATTTACGCTCGGGCACACGGTGTAATTTAAACGAAGGACAATGCGACGACGTGGACGGAGGAAACACGTACTGGGATCCGCTCCCGGAAAACGCGTGTAAAACAGACAGATACGGGTTGCTATACGAAGGAAATGCAGATCAAACAACAGATATACACACTAATTTTAAACAAATAGTATATTCCATGACCGAAGGGGAAATTGTATTCGCACTTACCGCCAAGGGCGTGACGCACGTCTGTGGATACACTTTAATTCGCACTGAACACCCCAAATTAATTATTGTACCCACTGAAAGAGGAAATCCGTTTATAAAAAAGGAATTGATCTCCGTAAACAATTTAGACTTGTTTGCATACATGAATTCCAAATTCGTATATGTCGAAAAACACATTCGTACGGAACTCAAACATATGTACCATGATATATTAACGCAAAAATGCAATCTCGAGCGTCAGGTCCTTCAAAATGCCCTAACCATCGCTAGGCGTTCTCCCGACGAATTCGCTTACAATATAATGAAGGGACCCGGTTATATGGCTCTCCCGGCCGGAGAGGTCGTACACATAATTAAATGCATCCCAGTCGACGTAAAAATCCATCAGACCAAAGAGTGTTATGATCAATTACCAGTTTACATTGGAAATAATACATATTATTTTTCACCCAGAACTCATATTTTGACGAAAATGGGACTGCAAGTCACGTGCAATCGCTTGGTATCGCCTATGTATATGCTCGACGGCGTTTGGTACAGCATGGGCCCGGACCCCGTGCGTGCCATGCCGCCTGCAGTCGTAAAACCGCTCACGGCGCCTACCTGGCAATACAGAAACCCACACAGTCTCGCCACCAGTGGCATATACACACAGAAAGACCTCGACGAGCTAAGGGACCATATAATGTTCCCCGCCGAACGCCCGGCTATATTAAATTCAGTAGCTCGAGGAATATCTGGTCAACCCACTATTATGCAAGGAGGATCAATCTCTAATTTACTCGATGATGAATCTGTCTCGAAAATTATTCAGTCCACTTGGGAAAAAACGTGGGGATATCTATCCATTTTCGGAAATATCAGCGCCGGACTAATTGGACTCCTATTAATTTGCCGCATTATTAAACTCATTTTCGACACTATTATCCACGGATATACATTACATACTGTATACGGTTGGTCTATATATCTTTTAGGCGCAGTTTGGGACTCTGTCACTAATCTGCTTTTGCATTTGAGTCGACGACCAAGAAATTCTGGAAAACCCGAGAAACCCAACGGAGAACCGTCAGCTCCAGGTAGAAAAAGCGAAAAAGTAATACGAGAAAAATCTAAGGGAGATGACTCTAACGCGAATCCACTAAACGACGTGGCCGTTATGTACAATGTACGTGAACCCGAAAATAGAGAGGCAAATCAGCCCGAAGCCGCTCCCGGCTATACTCCCCCGGCGTTCCAAACTTTTTCTGAAAATTGTTTGCCTCCACAATATAACCCTTACTTTATGAAAAACCAATTGACACAACCATTATCCTTCGTCTGGGCAACGGGAATGCCCAATGCGGCTCCGCACAATATCACCGCCGCGCCGTCAACCGAAAAACGCAAGACAAAGAACACGAAAATCCCGGACCCCAGTACTGCAGCTAACACGGGAGAAAGCAGTAAAATGTACCCAGATTTGAGACATGACTCACCCACCCCACCCGACCTTAGCAGAGACAGAAAACAACCTAACATTCCTTGAAGGGAAAAAGGGAAACGATCATGGAGCCGGAAGAAAAATTTTATTGAAAAAAAAATTTTTTACGAGGAAAAAAGAGGAGATTCATAAAAAAATATATAGATATATGTGTGCTAAGTCACAATTAATCCGAAGAAAAAAAAAAAAAAAAAAAAAAAAAAAAATACAAAAGGAAAAAAAAAATATATATCTTATGTTTACAATCGGTTATGTTAATATCATAGATAAGATTAGTTCACTAAAAACGCTTGCTGCTTCATTGTACCTGTAATTGTGGAATTAATTCAAGAATTTTAATTATAGAGCAAGGATCTTCATGGTGCACACGGAAAATTGTGGAGAATGATGCACCCATAATAGAATAACAAATAATAAATGAATCTATACAATCTTAGGCCTGCAGCATGTGTCCGCGCGAAGGAAGGAAGCGCCCCTCATCCACCAAGAGTCACCGTAATAAACCTACGAAAAAATCACGACCAGATGTTCCCCCATCAAATAGAGTACTCCGAAGTCACAAAAGAACAGGCTTAATGGCAACTGTGAAGGCGTCATCAAATCATCACGATCACGAAAACCCGGAGAAAATCCCGGACCCTCAGCCCTCTACGAAAGAATCATGCGAGGTTCCAGCACCGGAAAAGGCTTCGCAGTCTCTCATTAAATCCAATACAGATGCACCACCACTGCCATGCCTAAGCGGAGAGGAAGTCGCCGAAATACTGAATAATCTTTATTCAAAAACGGAGGAAATACTGAGTGCGCTCGGAGACGTACGAGCCGCAACGAATACCACAAACCAAGGCTCGGGTTACACCTCACCGAACGAAGGACCAAGTACCCTAAACAAAACCGCCACCTTCGTGACGAATGATGATTTCGAACTTGCACATCTACTCATAACCTACCTTAACTCCGTCTACGACGAAAAAAGGTACTGAACAATATTTTCACCTCCATCTGGTTAAGACCGTACGTATCACCGACAATCTCGTGAGTAAAAATCATTTTTGTTATAACTGAAGTTAGTCGATTTCTGGGGTTAGATCGAAAACGATCTTAAAGGCAACATCTTGAGATGAGTACGAATAATTTACACTAATGCATTATTTAACAATCAAACAAAAAAAAAAAAAAAAAAAAAAAAAAAATATATGAACTATCGAAAAAAAAAAAAAAAAAAAATATATATATATATATATAATAACCTGAATAAAAAGGGGAACGAACAAAACGCACTTGTAAAGTCATCCATTAATTCATTTGTTACCATTACATAGTCCAGATTAAGACACATTATGTCGATTGAATAATGGGATTACACGATGAGTCACCTAGTCACCTGAGGCTAAGAGGGCTATCCCAGGCACGCGCGAGGCACGGGCAACACGAACGCAACAGGCCCGAAGCCCGGAAGCCATTCATACCTGTCAGCGGAGAAGCAGTCATCGCGCTCTCGGGTACATCTGGTAAAGGCAACCCAATGGGCAAAGGAGAGAGACGGAAGATTCACTTTCTCGTCGCGACTCATCAAACCCGCCGTGACACCCAGTGTCACGCCCGAACGAAAAACGCTCGCTGCTGACGGCGAGAGTTTCTATCCACTATCAACAACGCAGACGAAGACATCAGGTAGACATCTCCAACAAGTCATTGACCTGCCGACATCGACGACGAGAATCCAAAGAAGATGTCCCGTGACCAGAAGCCACCGTCATCACCCGTGCGACTTCAAGACCGTAGGAAACACCCTCTTTAGATTATTACATGACGTAGATATGTTGCATTAGGTAGGTTTAAATTTAAGAACATCGGATTAATTAGGGCATTAGTTAAGTACATGGTCAGGTGCGATTTCACACCTAATTTTGATTAATTTTACATAGGACCGCATAGTAAACAAAAACAAAAAAAAAAAAAAAAAAAAAGACAAACAAAGAAAAAGAGGTTAATTGCTAGAAGGACTAAAAACTCACCCAGGTTACATTTTGAACGTTAAACGGAATACTTTAAATGAATAAAAAAAAAAAAAGAAAGAGAGAAGTAAAACTCTAGGAAAAAGGAGAGAGAAGGAAAGAAGAAAAGGGGAATTTACTTGCAGTACGCTTATAAGTAAGAAAAACTAGTAATAATGCGTTTTGAAGACATTAATTAAAATATAATTGCGAATATTTACGAGGAGATACACGGTTACGACAATCGAAACGATATGAACATGTACAACGAGATGCACAATGATAGATCACGGAAAGTCCAGGGAAATCGAATACTTTTTGAATAATCGAAACTGAAAAAGGAAACTGACACGTGCCCTCGTAGAAGTTATTTACTTATGAATTCCAAAGGCAAATGAGAAATTGATTCGCTTCATCAAAAATAATAGCATCAAAGGAAATTGCAAAAAGAGAAAAGAGTTCACGCGAACCGATTACTTACAGCTCGGAAATGATTACTAAAGTTGTCTAGTAAATTCAAGAAGGGCGGAAATACACCATCACCCTCATAGGCGTACGTTCGATTATTAGTCTTTCATCCTAATAATCGTTTTAAGGGGGGAGGTGTTACGTCAGGCCGTAACTTCGTGCTACTCGCACAAACGCACCCATAGTTCAGTCATGAGTTTCGAGACTTCAGGTGAAAGGGGGCATTCGGTAGACAAAAATACGAGCAACGGTCCCCGCAGGCCCCGGAAATTACAAAATCTGTTGACAGATAGCGCTGGGGCAGTCGAGGTAAAAGTCGAGGTAAAAGAGTGCGGATGATGGTACAACAGGGCCCGATTTTTCGGAACACCTAGCTCTCTAGAAAGTGTCACCTACGCCCCTCGAGCGAGCGGGGATAGACGAAACTAGAGGCAGCGGGCGGATGGGTTATCGACCGCCAGCCGCGGGCCTTGCTTGACCACGCCTCTCAACGATCCTCGATCACTCGTTGCAGCCGAGCCCGCCTGTGATCACAAGAAAGGGAAATAAAAGAACTCTACTTAGCCCTGAGAGCTCGAAGATTATTGGGGACACCGGGTGAATGCCCTACGATCCACCAAAATCGTCGTTGCATTTTTTGCCTCGAAAATCATGATTTGAACATGACGGAATTATAATTTGGCCAAGTAACAAAAACTATTCCTCCGCTTTTCTTGGAGACCCCCGTAAATGCACAGATTAAAAGAATAAGAGGATGCCACGAGACGAAATAATCAATGTCTCAAAGAACCTTTGGAACTCAAAAGACGGAGCCCCGTAAGATAACGAGGCAAAATGATTAAAAAGCCTATGAACAACCGTAAGGAATATAACATTCGACATGAGAATTTGTTAACATAAGAAAACGGTAATTTGTTAACATAAGAAAATGGGGAAAGAATTAATAGTCTATAAAATCGGGACGCATACATTTAAATATGAATAACTTTCAAAGGTTATAACATTCGACATGATAATTTGTTAACATAAGAAAATGGTAAAGGGATTAATAAGTTTATAAAATCGGGATTCATACATTTAAATACGGACAATTTTTGAAAAGTATAACATTTGGAAGTATACTTGTTAAAATAAACAAAAAGGTGAAAGGTTCAACAATTTATAAATTGGGATTCGCACAATTAGGATAATTAGGAAAGTCAAGATACGTCCCCTCGAGAATATGAAGCTGCAATTTTATATAAAATTTGTAATGACACGTATTAGCAACGACAAGCGATGAACTTTCTACAACAAATTCGAGAAATTACAGTCTGTAAAATTCAAATCCGGGTCAATGCGATCTTGGTAAAAATTCAAGGACTCAGACAATGTACTCTATAGCAAACTTATAAGCTTATAAGCGAAGAAGTCCAAATAAGGCAACAACTGAATCGTTTCAACGAAAAGCGTGAACACCTGGGCGAAACATCGAGAAGACATTGTCGAAAGAGGAAGCCGCCAAGGTGGAGCGAGGGCAAGGGACAGGCGCGGGGTCACGAGCCACGCGCGGAGCCACGCGCGACCTGCGAGGTGCGGTGTCCTCTTCTAAACATGAGCTAGGGAGTCGAAGACCACGTAGACCACTACCCCTACCATCTCTCAATCGAAGGTCCCAATCATATAAAAAGACAAAAGAGAATCGACAAGCAAGCAGTGCGCCCCGAAAATTAGATCTACCCACGTCGAATCTCTGCCCGAGCATAGACCGAAACTTTAAAATCGAATTAACGACGAATTTCTGCCCGACCGCGGACTTAGAAAAAAATCATTTAAATCGATCACGGACTTAGAAAAAATCATTTAAATCGACCGCGGACTTAGAAAAAAATCATTTAAATCGATCGCGGACTTAGAAAAAATCATTTAAATCGACCGCGGACTTAGAAAAAAATCAGCTTCGAAATTAAATCATAACGCGGACTTTGAAGAAAATCAGATCCGAATTTAAAACGTAACGCGGACTTAGGAAATTTCGAGCTCCAATCATCATCGAATTTTAATCCGACCGCGGACTTAGATTCATTCCGTTCTTCGCCAAGATTTTCATTTTTCGTAATTCGAACCTTTGTCCTAAACGGGGACTTAGGAGTTCATAGACTTAAATAAGACTACAGTTTTGTATTCTCGGGCATCGACCAATTTTGTATTTTATTTTATAATTTCGCACGCTTCGTATTTCGAGAAATTTGTACATCCGAACTCTGAATTTTGTTACACCACGAGGTGCCGATTTTTGTGAACATCATCACGATTAATTACATGTTAACACTCTTTGTTGAGAAAAATCGGTTTATTTAATTTCCTCGTTTTACGAATAAAATTCGACGGTTGCAATCTTAAATTCAGTGTCACCGTTTCTTTACGATCGTGTCCTTCCCATCTGCAGCATCAGCATCCAGTTCAATACAAAAAGGGTAAGTGAAATTTTTAATTATATCGGTGAAATATCATCCGCGCATTGTCTCGAGCCATCATCACTTCATCATCATCTCAGACCTCAGTCAAATTCCCTTTGGAGAAGCATTCGCAGCTCGTCCCCGAGTAATTTTCCGAAAGGTTAGACTCGAAACAGAGCTTGCGCGTTTAGTGTACTTCGTCGGATGTGGTATAGGGAGGAGCCTTCCTTCTTGACCAGAGCACGGGTAATCACGCTGAACCGCACTAATACGTGTAAATTTGTCGCTCGAGTAAAATCAACGACACTTTTGACGTAACAATATCGCGAGTTTCGAGCGATTCTGAGAGCACAGCTCGGTGTAAATGTGTCAAAAACCTTCATTCTACTCAAATACACAAGATCCATGTGTTAAAAGTTGTCTGGCACAGCCGTGGCGAACGAAACATTGAAGATCACCAAAATCGTGATATCGCGTGTTTCGAGCGTTTCTGAGAGCACAGCTCGGTGTATATGTGTCAAAAACCTTCATTCTACTCAAATGCACAATATCCATGAATCAAAAGTCGTCAGTCTCAGCTGTGGAGAACGAAACATCGAGGATCACCAAAATCGTGATCTCGCGTGTTTCGAGCGTTTCTCAGAGCACAGCTCGGTGTAAATGTGTCAAAAACCTTCATTCTACTCAAATGCACAATATCCGTGCGTCAAAAGTCGTCAGGCACAGCTGTGGAGAACGAAAAATCGAGGATCATCAAAATCGAGGATCATCAAAATCGTGATATCGCGTGTTTCGAGCGTTTCTGAGAGCACAGCTCGGTGTAAATGTATGAAAAACCTTCATTCTACTCAAATGCACATTATCCATGCGTTAAAAGTCGTCTGGCACATCTGTGGTGAACGAAAAATCGACGAAAACCAAAATCGTGATATCGCGTGTTTCGAGCGTTTCTGAGAGCACAGCTCGGTGTAAATGTGTCAAAAACCTTCATTCTACTCAAATGCACAATATCCATGTGTTAAAAGTTGTCTGGCACAGCTGAGGCGAACGAAACTTTGAACAGCACCAAAATCGTGATGTCGCGTGTTTCGAGCGTTTCTGAGAGCACAGCTCGGTGTAAATGTGTCAAAAACCTTCATTCTACTCAAATGCACAATATCCATGCGTCAAAAGTCGTCAGGCACAGCTGTGGAGAACGAAAAATCGAGGATCACCAAAATCGTGATATCGCGTGTTTCGAGCGTTTCTGAAAGCACAGCTCGGTGTAAATGTATGAAAAACCTTCATTCTACTCAAATGCACATTATCCATGCGTTAAAAGTCGTCTGGCACAGCTGTGGCGAACGAAAAATCGACGAACACCAAAATCGTGATATCGCGTGTTTCGAGCGTTTCTGAGAGCACAGCTCGGTGTAAATGTACGAAAACCCTTCATTCTACTCAAACACACAAGATCCATGTGTTAAAAGTCGTCAGCCACAGCTGTGGCGAACGAAAAATCGACGAACACCAAAATCGTGATATCGCGTGTTTCGAGCGTTTCTGAGAGCACAGCTCGGTGTAAATGCGTAAAAAACCTTCATTCTACTCAAATACACAAGATCCATGTGTTAAAAGTTGTCTGGCACAGCCGTGGCGAACGAAACATTGAAGATCACCAAAATCGTGATATCGCGTGTTTCGAGCGTTTCTGAGAGCACAGCTCGGTGTAAATGTGTCAAAAACCTTCATTCTACTCAAATACACAAGATCCATGTGCTAAAAGTTGTCTGGCACAGCTGTGGCGAACGAAACTTTGAACAGCACCAAAATCGTGATATCGCGTGTTTCGAACGGTTCTGAGAGCACAGCTCGGTGTAAATGTACGAAAACCCTTCATTCTACTCAAATGCACAATATTCATGCGTTAAAACTCGTCTGGCACAGCTGTGGCGAACGAAAAATCGACGAACACCAAAATCGTGATATCGCGTGTTTCGAGCGTTTCTGAGAGCACAGCTCGGTGTAAATGCGTAAAAAACCTTCATTCTACTCAAATACACAAGATCCATGTTTTAAAAGTTGTCTGGCACAGCCGTGGCGAACGAAACATTGAAGATCACCAAAATCGTGATATCGCGTGTTTCGAGCGTTTCTGAGAGCACAGCTCGGTGTAAATGTGTCAAAAACCTTCATTCTACTCAAATACACAAGATCCATGTGCTAAAAGTTGTCTGGCACAGCTGTGGCGAACGAAACTTTGAACAGCACCAAAATCGTGATATCGCGTGTTTCGAACGGTTCTGAGTGCACGGCTCGGTGTAGATGTGTCAAAAACCTTCATTCTACTCAAATACACAAGATCCATGTGTTAAAAGTTGTCTGGCACAGCCCTGGCGAACGAAACATTGAACAGCACCAAAATCGTGATATCGCGTGTTTCGAACGGTTCTGAGTGCATAGCTCGGTGTAAATGTGTCAAAAACCTTCATTCTACTCAAACACACAAGATCCATGTGTTAAAAGTCGTCAGCCACAGCTGTGGCGAACGAAAAATCGACGAACACCAAAATCGTGATATCGCGTGTTTCGAGCGTTTCTGAGAGCACAGCTCGGTGTAAATGTGTCAAAAACCTTCATTCTACTCAAATGCACAATATCCATGTGTTAAAAGTTGTCTGGCACAGCTGAGGCGAACGAAACTTTGAACAGCACCAAAATCGTGATGTCGCGTGTTTCGAGCGTTTCTGAGAGCACAGCTCGGTGTAAATGTGTCAAAAACCTTCATTCTACTCAAATGCACAATATCCATGCGTCAAAAGTCGTCAGGCACAGCTGTGGAGAACGAAAAATCGAGGATCACCAAAATCGTGATATCGCGTGTTTCGAGCGTTTCTGAAAGCACAGCTCGGTGTAAATGTATGAAAAACCTTCATTCTACTCAAATGCACATTATCCATGCGTTAAAAGTCGTCTGGCACAGCTGTGGCGAACGAAAAATCGACGAACACCAAAATCGTGATATCGCGTGTTTCGAGCGTTTCTGAGAGCACAGCTCGGTGTAAATGTACGAAAACCCTTCATTCTACTCAAACACACAAGATCCATGTGTTAAAAGTCGTCAGCCACAGCTGTGGCGAACGAAAAATCGACGAACACCAAAATCGTGATATCGCGTGTTTCGAGCGTTTCTGAGAGCACAGCTCGGTGTAAATGCGTAAAAAACCTTCATTCTACTCAAATACACAAGATCCATGTGTTAAAAGTTGTCTGGCACAGCCGTGGCGAACGAAACATTGAAGATCACCAAAATCGTGATATCGCGTGTTTCGAGCGTTTCTGAGAGCACAGCTCGGTGTAAATGTGTCAAAAACCTTCATTCTACTCAAATACACAAGATCCATGTGCTAAAAGTTGTCTGGCACAGCTGTGGCGAACGAAACTTTGAACAGCACCAAAATCGTGATATCGCGTGTTTCGAACGGTTCTGAGAGCACAGCTCGGTGTAAATGTACGAAAACCCTTCATTCTACTCAAATGCACAATATTCATGCGTTAAAACTCGTCTGGCACAGCTGTGGCGAACGAAAAATCGACGAACACCAAAATCGTGATATCGCGTGTTTCGAGCGTTTCTGAGAGCACAGCTCGGTGTAAATGCGTAAAAAACCTTCATTCTACTCAAATACACAAGATCCATGTTTTAAAAGTTGTCTGGCACAGCCGTGGCGAACGAAACATTGAAGATCACCAAAATCGTGATATCGCGTGTTTCGAGCGTTTCTGAGAGTACAGCTCGGTGTAAATGTGTCAAAAACCTTCATTCTACTCAAATACACAAGATCCATGTGCTAAAAGTTGTCTGGCACAGCTGTGGCGAACGAAACTTTGAACAGCACCAAAATCGTGATATCGCGTGTTTCGAACGGTTCTGAGTGCACGGCTCGGTGTAGATGTGTCAAAAACCTTCATTCTACTCAAATACACAAGATCCATGTGTTAAAAGTTGTCTGGCACAGCCCTGGCGAACGAAACATTGAACAGCACCAAAATCGTGATATCGCGTGTTTCGAACGGTTCTGAGTGCATAGCTCGGTGTAAATGTGTCAAAAACCTTCATTCTACTCAAACACACAAGATCCATGTGTTAAAAGTCGTCAGCCACAGCTGTGGCGAACGAAAAATCGACGAACACCAAAATCGTGATATCGCGTGTTTCGAGCGTTTCTGAGAGCACAGCTCGGTGTAAATATGTAAAAAACCTTCATTCTACTCAAATGCACAATATCCAAGCGTTAAAAGTCGTCTGGCACAGCTGTGGCGAACGAAAAATCGACGAACACCAAAATCGTGATATCGCGTGTTTCGATCGATTCTGAGAGCACAGCTCGGTGTAAATGTATGAAAACCCTTCATTCTACTCAAATGCACAATATTCATGCTTTAAAAGTCGTCTGCCTCAGCTGTGGCGAATGAAACATTGAAGAACACTAAAATCGTGACATCGCGTGTTTCGTGCGTTTCTGAGAGCACAGCTCGGTGTAAGTGCGTCAAAAACCTTCATTCTGCTCAAATGCACAAAATCCATGTGTTAAAAGTTGTCTGGCACAGCAGTGGTTAATGAAACATTGAAGAACACTAAAATCGTGATCTCGCGTGTTTCGAGCATTTCTGAGAGCACAGCTCGGTGTAAATGTGTCATAAACCTTCATTCTACTCAGATGCACAATATTCATGCGTCAAAAGTCGTCAGGCACAGCTGTGGAGAACGAAAAATCGTGATATCGCATGTTTCAAGCGTTTCTGAGAGCACAGCTCGGTGTAAATGTATGAAGAACCTTCATTTTACTCAAATGCACAATATCCATGAATCAAAAGTCGTCAGTCACAGCTGTGGAGAACGAAACATCGAGGATCACCAAAATCGTGATCTCGCGTGTTTCGAGCGTTTCTGAGAGCACAGCTCGGTGTAAATGTGTCAAAAACCTTCATTCTACTCAAATGCACAATATCCATGCGTCAAAAGTTGTCTGGCACAGCAGTGGCGAATGAAACATTGAAGAACACTAAAATCGTGATCTCGCGTGTTTCGAGCGTTTCTGAGAGCACAGCTCGGTGTTAATGTGTCAAAAACCTTCATTCTGCTCAAATGCACAATATTCATGCGTTAAAAGTCGTCTGGCACAGCTGTGGCGAACGAAAAATCGACGAACACCAAAATCGTGATATCGCGTGTTTCGAGCGTTTCAGAGAGCACAGCTCGGTGTAAATGTGTAAAAAACCTTCATTCGGCTCAAACACACAAGATCCATGTGTTAAAAGTTGTCTGCCACAGCCGTAGCGAACGAAACATTGAAGATCACCAAAATCGTGATATCGCGTGTTTCGAGCGTTTCTGAGAGCACAGCTCGGTGTAAATGTGTCAAAAACCTTCATTCTACTCAAATGCACAATATACATGTGTTAAAAGTCGTCAGCCACAGCTGTGGCGAACGAAAAATCGACGAACACCAAAATCGTGATATCGCGTGTTTCGAGCGTTTCTGAGAGCACAGCTCGGTGTAAATATGTAAAAAACCTTCATTCTACTCAAATGCACAATATCCATGCGGTAAAAGTCGTCTGGCACAGCTGTGGCGAACGAAAAGTCGACGAACACCAAAATCGTGATATCGCGTGTTTCGATCGATTCTGAGAGCACAGCTCGGTGTAAATGTATGAAAAACCTTCATTCTACTCAAATGCATAATAATCATGCTTTAAAAGTCGTCTGGCACAGCTGTGGCGAATGAAACATTAAAGAACACTAAAATCGTGATATCGCGTGTTTCGTGCGTTTCTGAGAGCACAGCTCGGTGTAAGTGCGTCAAAAACCTTCATTCTGCTCAAATGCACAAAATCCATGTGTTAAAAGTTGTCTGCCACTGCTGTGGAGAACGAAAAATCGAGGATCACCAAAATCGTGATATCGCGTGTTTCGAGCGTTTCTGAGAGCACAGCTCGGTGTAAATGTATGAAAAACCTTCATTCTACTCAAATGCACAATATCCATGCGTTAAAAGTCGTCTGGCACAGCTGTGGCGAACGAAAAGTCGACGAACACCAAAATCGTGATATCGCGTGTTTCGATCGATTCTGAGAGCACAGCTCGGTGTAAATGTACGAAAACCCTTCATTCTACTCAAATGCACAATATTCACGCGTTAAAACTCGTCTGGCACAGCTGTGGCGAACGAAAAATCGACGAACACCAAAATCGTGATATCGCGTGTTTCGAGCGTTTCTGAGAGCACAGCTCGGTGTAAATGAGTAAAAAACCTTCATTCTACTCAAATACACAAGATCCATGTGTTAAAAGTTGTCTGGCACAGCCGTGGCGAACGAAACATTGAAGATCACCAAAATCGTGATATCGCGTGTTTCGAGCGTTTCTGAGAGCACAGCTCGGTGTAAATGTGTCAAAAACCTTCATTCTACTCAAATACACAAGATCCATGTGCTAAAAGTTGTCTGGCACAGCTGTGGCGAACGAAACTTTGAACAGCACCAAAATCGTGATATCGCGTGTTTCGAACGGTTCTGAGTGCACGGCTCGGTGTAGATGTGTCAAAAACCTTCATTCTACTCAAATACACAAGATCCATGTGTTAAAAGTTGTCTGGCACAGCCCTGGCGAACGAAACATTGAACAGCACCAAAATCGTGATATCGCGTGTTTCGAACGGTTCTGAGTGCACAGCTCGGTGTAAATGTGTCAAAAACCTTCATTCTACTCAAACACACAAGATCCATGTGTTAAAAGTCGTCAGAAACAGCTATGGCGAACGAAAAATCGACGAACACCAAAATCGTGATATCGCGTGTTTCGAGCGTTTCTGAGAGCACAGTTCGGTGTAAATGTGTCAAAAACCTTCATTCTACTCAAATGCACAATATCCATCCGTCAAAAGTCGTCAGGCACAGCTGTGGAGAACGAAAAATCGAGGATCACCAAAATCGTGATATCGCGTGTTTCGAGCGTTTCTGAGAGCACAGCTCGGTGTAAATGTATGAAAAACCTTCATTCTACTCAAATGCACAATATCCATGCGTTAAAAGTCGTCTGGCACAGCTGTGGCGAACGAAAAGTCGACGAACACCAAAATCGTGATATCGCGTGTTTCGATCGATTCTGAGAGCACAGCTCGGTGTAAATGTACGAAAACCCTTCATTCTACTCAAATGCACAATATTCACGCGTTAAAACTCGTCTGGCACAGCTGTGGCGAACGAAAAATCGACGAACACCAAAATCGTGATATCGCGTGTTTCGAGCGTTTCTGAGAGC
The DNA here is from genome assembly GCA_963932165.1 of Pimpla rufipes. Classification (NCBI taxonomy): domain Eukaryota; kingdom Metazoa; phylum Arthropoda; class Insecta; order Hymenoptera; family Ichneumonidae; genus Pimpla; species Pimpla rufipes. The sequence continues at coordinate 1,569,881 of CAWVQF010000007.1, forward strand.
ACAGCTCGGTGTAAATGCGTAAAAAACCTTCATTCTACTCAAATACACAAGATCCATGTGTTAAAAGTTGTCTGGCACAGCCGTGGCGAACGAAACATTGAAGATCACCAAAATCGTGATATCGCGTGTTTCGAGCGTTTCTGAGAGCACAGCTCGGTGTAAATGTGTCAAAAACCTTCATTCTACTCAAATACACAAGATCCATGTGCTAAAAGTTGTCTGGCACAGCTGTGGCGAACGAAACTTTGAACAGCACCAAAATCGTGATATCGCGTGTTTCGAACGGTTCTGAGTGCACGGCTCGGTGTAGATGTGTCAAAAACCTTCATTCTACTCAAATACACAAGATCCATGTGTTAAAAGTTGTCTGGCACAGCCCTGGCGAACGAAACATTGAACAGCACCAAAATCGTGATATCGCGTGTTTCGAACGGTTCTGAGTGCACAGCTCGGTGTAAATGTGTCAAAAACCTTCATTCTACTCAAACACACAAGATCCATGTGTTAAAAGTCGTCAGAAACAGCTATGGCGAACGAAAAATCGACGAACACCAAAATCGTGATATCGCGTGTTTCGAGCGTTTCTGAGAGCACAGCTCGGTGTAAATGTGTAAAAAACCTTCATTCTACTCAAATGCATAATATCCATGCGTTAAAAGTCGTCTGCCACTGCTGTGGCGAACGAAAAATCGACGAACACCAAAATCGTGATATCGCGTGTTTCGTGCATTTCTGAGAGCACAGCTCGGTGTAAGTGTGTCAAAAACCTTCATTCTGCTCAAATGCACAAAATCCATGTGTTAAAAGTTGTCTGGCACAGCAGTGGCGAATGAAACATTGAAGAACACTAAAATCGTGATCTCGCGTGTTTCGAGCGTTTCTGAGAGCACAGCTCGGTGTAAATGTGTCAAAAACCTTCATTCTGCTCAAATGCACAATATTCATGCGTTAAAAGTCGTCTGGCACAGCTGTGGCGAACGAAAAATCGACGAACACCAAAATCGTGATATCGCGTGTTTCGAGCGTTTCAGAGAGCACAGCTCGGTGTAAATGTGTAAAAAACCTTCATTCGGCTCAAACAGACAAGATCCATGTGTTAAAAGTTGTGTGCCACAGCCGTGGCGAACGAAACATTGAAGATCACCAAAATCGTGATATTGCGTGTTTCGAGCGTTTCTGAGAGCACAGCTCGGTGTAAATGTGTCAAAAACCTTCATTCTACTCAAATGCACAATATCCATGTGTTAAAAGTTGTCTGGCACAGCTGCAGCGAACGAAACTTTGAACAGCACCAAAATCGTGATATTGCGTGTTTCGAACGGTTCTGAGTGCACAGCTCGGTGTAGATGTGTCAAAAACCTTCATTCTACTCAAACACACAAGATCCATGTGTTAAAAGTCGTCAGGCACAGCTGTGGAGAACGAAAAATCGAGGATCATCAAAATCGTGATATCGCGTGTTTCGAGCGTTTCTGAGAGCACAGCTCGGTGTAAATGTGTCAAAAACCTTCATTCTACTCAAACACACAAGATCCATGTGTTAAAAGTCGTCAGCCACAGCTGTGGCGAACGAAAAATCGACGAACACCAAAATCGTGATATCGCGTGTTTCGAGCGTTTCTGAGAGCACAGCTCGGTGTAAATATGTAAAAAACCTTCATTCTACTCAAATGCACAATATCCATGCGTTAAAAGTCGTCTGGCACAGCTGTGGCGAACGAAAAATCGACGAACACCAAAATCGTGATATCGCGTGTTTCGATCGATTCTGAGAGCACAGCTCGGTGTAAATGTATGAAAACCCTTCATTCTACTCAAATGCACAATATTCATGCTTTAAAAGTCGTCTGCCTCAGCTGTGGCGAATGAAACATTGAAGAACACTAAAATCGTGACATCGCGTGTTTCGTGCGTTTCTGAGAGCACAGCTCGGTGTAAGTGCGTCAAAAACCTTCATTCGGCTCAAATGCACAAAATCCATGTGTTAAAAGTTGTCTGGCACAGCAGTGGCGAATGAAACATTGAAGAACACTAAAATCGTGATCTCGCGTGTTTCGAGCATTTCTGAGAGCACAGCTCGGTGTAAATGTGTCATAAACCTTCATTCTACTCAAATGCACAATATTCATGCGTCAAAAGTCGTCAGGCACAGCTGTGGAGAACGAAAAATCGTGATATCGCATGTTTCGAGCGTTTCTGAGAGCACAGCTCGGTGTAAATGTATGAAGAACCTTCATTTTACTCAAATGCACAATATCCATGAATCAAAAGTCGTCAGTCACTGCTGTGGAGAACGAAACATCGAGGATCACCAAAATCGTGATCTCGCGTGTTTCGAGCGTTTCTGAGAGCACAGCTCGGTGTAAATGTGTCAAAAACCTTCATTCTACTCAAATGCACAATATCCATGCGTCAAAAGTCGTCAGGCACAGCTGTGGAGAACGAAAAATCGAGGATCATCAAAATCGTGATATCGCGTGTTTCGAGCGTTTCTGAGAGCACAGCTCGGTGTAAATGTGTCAAAAACCTTCATTCTACTCAAATACACAAAATCCATGTGTTAAAAGTTGTCTGGCACAGCAGTGGCGAATGAAACATTGAAGAACACTAAAATCGTGATCTCGCGTGTTTCGATCGTTTCTGAGAGCACAGCTCGGTGTAAATGTGTCAAAAACCTTCATTCTGCTCAAATGCACAATATCCATGCGTTAAAAGTCGTCTGGCACATCTGTGGCGAACGAAAAATCGACGAAAACCAAAATCGTGATATCGCGAGTTTCGAGCGATTCTGAGAACACAGCTCGGTGTAAATGTGTCAAAAACCTTCATTCTACTCAAATACACACAATCCATGTGTTAAAAGTTGTCTGGCACAGCTGTGGCGAACGAAAAATCGACGAACACCAAAATCGTGATATCGCGTGTTTCGTGCGTTTCTGAGAGCACAGCTCGGTGTAAGTGCGTCAAAAACCTTCATTCTGCTCAAATGCACAAAATCCATGTGTTAAAAGTTGTCTGGCACAGCAGTGGCGAATGAAACATTGAAGAACACTAAAATCGTGATCTCGCGTGTTTCGAGCATTTCTGAGAGCACAGCTCGGTGTAAATGTGTCAAAAACCTTCATTCTACTCAAATACACAAAATCCATGTGTTAAAAGTTGTCTGGCACAGCAGTGGCGAATGAAACATTGAAGAACACTAAAATCGTGATCTCGCGTGTTTCGAGCGTTTCTGAGAGCACAGCTCGGTGTAAATGTGTCAAAAACCTTCATTCTGCTCAAATGCACAATATCCATGCGTTAAAAGTCGTCTGGCACATCTGTGGCGAACGAAAAATCGACGAAAACCAAAATCGTGATATCGCGTGTTTCGAGCGTTTCTGAGAGCACAGCTCGGTGTAAATGTGTCAAAAACCGTCATTCTACTCAAACACTCAAGATCCAAGCGTTAAAAGCCGTCTGCCACCGCCGTGGCGAACGAAAAATCGACGAACACCAAAATCGTGATATCGCGTGTTTCGAGCGTTTCCGAGAGTACAGTTCGGTGTAAATGTGTCAAAAACCTTCATTCTACTCAAATGCACAATATCCATGCCTCAAAAGTCGTCAGGCACAGCTGTGGAGAACGAAAAATCGTGATATCGCGTGTTTCGAGCCTTTCTGAGAGCACAGCTCGGTGTAAATGTATGAAGAACCTTCATTCTACTCAAATGCACAATATCCATGAATCAAAAGTCGTCAGTCACAGCTGTGGAGAACGAAACATCGAGGATCACCAAAATCGTGATCTCGATTGTTTCGAGCGTTTCTGAGAGCACAGCTCGGTGTAAATGTGTAAAAAAACGTTCATTCTACTCAAATGCACAATATCCATGCGTTAAAAGTCGTCTGGCACAGCTGTGGCGAACGAAAAATCGACGAACACCAAAATAGTGATATCGCGTGTTTCGATCGTTTCTGAGAGCACAGCTCGGTGTAAATGTATGAAAAACCTTCATTCTACTCAAATACACAAAATCCATGTGTTAAAAGTTGTCTGGCACAGCAGTGGCGAATGAAACATTGAAGAACACTAAAATCGTGATCTCGCGTGTTTCGAGCGTTTCTAAGAGCACAGCTCGGTGTAAATGTCTCAAAAACCTTCATTCTACTCAAATGCACAATATCCATGTGTTAAAAGTTGTCTGGCACAGCTGCGGCGAACGAAACTTTGAACAGCACCAAAATCGTGATATCGCGTGTTTCGAGCGTTTCTGAGAGCACAGCTCGGTGTAAATATGTAAAAAACCTTCATTCTACTCAAATGCACAATATCCATGCGTTAAAAGTCGTCTGGCACAGCTGTGGCGAACGAAAAATCGACGAACACCAAAATCGTGATATCGCGTGTTTCGATCGATTCTGAGAGCACAGCTCGGTGTAAATGTATGAAAACCCTTCATTCTACTCAATTGCACAATATTCATGCTTTAAAAGTCGTCTGCCTCAGCTGTGGCGAATGAAACATTGAAGAACACTAAAATCGTGACATCGCGTGTTTCGTGCGTTTCTGAGAGCACAGCTCGGTGTAAGTGCGTCAAAAACCTTCATTCTGCTCAAATGCACAAAATCCATGTGTTAAAAGTTGTCTGGCACAGCAGTGGCGAATGAAACATTGAAGAACACTAAAATCGTGATCTCGCGTGTTTCGAGCATTTCTGAGAGCACAGCTCGGTGTAAATGTGTCATAAACCTTCATTCTACTCAAATGCACAATATTCATGCGTCAAAAGTCGTCAGGCACAGCTGTGGAGAACGAAAAATCGTGATATCGCATGTTTCGAGCGTTTCTGAGAGCACAGCTCGGTGTAAATGTATGAAGAACCTTCATTTTACTCAAATGCACAGTATCCATGAATCAAAAGTCGTCAGTCACTGCTGTGGAGAACGAAACATCGAGGATCACCAAAATCGTGATCTCGCGTGTTTCGAGCGTTTCTGAGAGCACAGCTCGGTGTAAATGTGTCAAAAACCTTCATTCTACTCAAATGCACAATATCCATGCGTCAAAAGTCGTCAGGCACAGCTGTGGAGAACGAAAAATCGAGGATCATCAAAATCGTGATATCGCGTGTTTCGAGCGTTTCTGAGAGCACAGCTCGGTGTAAATGTGTCAAAAACCTTCATTCTACTCAAATACACAAAATCCATGTGTTAAAAGTTGTCTGGCACAGCAGTGGCGAATGAAACATTGAAGAACACTAAAATCGTGATCTCGCGTGTTTCGATCGTTTCTGAGAGCACAGCTCGGTGTAAATGTGTCAAAAACCTTCATTCTGCTCAAATGCACAATATCCATGCGTTAAAAGTTGTCTGGCACAGCAGTGGCGAATGAAACATTGAAGAACACTAAAATCGTGATCTCGCGTGTTTCGAGCGTTTCTGAGAGCACAGCTCGGTGTAAATGTGTCAAAAACCTTCATTCTGCTCAAATGCACAATATCCATGCGTTAAAAGTCGTCTGGCACATCTGTGGCGAACGAAAAATCGACGAAAACCAAAATCGTGATATCGCGTGTTTCGAGCGTTTCTGAGAGCACAGCTCGGTGTAAATGTGTCAAAAACCGTCATTCTACTCAAATGCACAATATTCATGCTTTAAAAGTCGTCTGCCTCAGCTGTGGCGAATGAAACATTGAAGAACACTAAAATCGTGACATCGCGTGTTTCGTGCGTTTCTGAGAGCACAGCTCGGTGTAAGTGCGTCAAAAACCTTCATTCTGCTCAAATGCACAAAATCCATGTGTTAAAAGTTGTCTGGCACAGCAGTGGCGAATGAAACATTGAAGAACACTAAAATCGTGATCTCGCGTGTTTCGAGCATTTCTGAGAGCACAGCTCGGTGTAAATGTGTCATAAACCTTCATTCTACTCAAATGCACAATATTCATGCGTCAAAAGTCGTCAGGCACAGCTGTGGAGAACGAAAAATCGTAACATCGCGTGTTTCGTGCGTTTCTGAGAGCACAGCTCGGTGTAAGTGGGTCAAAAACCTTCATTCTGCTCAAATGCACAAAATCCATGTGTTAAAAGTTGTCTGGCACAGCAGTGACGAATGAAACATTGAAGAACACTAAAATCGTGATCTCGCGTGTTTCGAGCATTTCTGAGAGCACAGCTCGGTGTAAATGTGTCATAAACCTTCATTCTACTCAAATGCACAATATTCATGCGTCAGTGTAAATGTATGAAGAACCTTCATTTTACTCAAATGCACAATATCCATGAATCAAAAGTCGTCAGTCACAGCTGTGGAGAACGAAACATCGAGGATCACCAAAATCGTGATCTCGCGTGTTTCGAGCGTTTCTGAGAGCACAGCTCGGTGTAAATGTGTCAAAAACCTTCATTATACTCAAATGCACAATATCCATGCGTCAAAAGTCGTCAGGCACAGCTGTGGAGAACGAAAAATCGAGGATCATCAAAATCGTGATATCGCGGGTTTCGAGCGTTTCTGAGAGCACAGCTCGGTGTAAATGTGTCAAAAACCTTCATTCTACTCAAATACACAAAATCCATGTGTTAAAAGTTGTCTGGCACAGCAGTGGCGAATGAAACATTGAAGAACACTAAAATCGTGATCTCGCGTGTTTCGAGCGTTTCTGAGAGCACAGCTCGGTGTAAATGTGTCAAAAACCTTCATTCTGCTCAAATGCACAATATCCATGAATCAAATGTCGTCAGTCTCAGCTGTGGAGAACGAAACATCGAGGATCACCAAAATCGTGATCTCGCGTGTTTCGAGCGTTTCTGAGAGCACAGCTCGGTGTAAATGTGTCAAAAACCTTCATTCTGCTCAAATGCACAATATCCATGCGTTAAAATTCGTCTGGCACATCTGTGGCGAACGAAAAATCGACGAAAACCAAAATCGTGATATCGCGTGTTTCGAGCGTTTCTGAGAGCACAGCTCGGTGTAAATGTGTCAAAAACCGTCATTCTACTCAAACACACAAGATCCAGGCGTTAAAAGCCGTCTGCCACCGCCGTGGCGAACGGAAAATCGACGAACACCAAAATCGTGATATCGCGTGTTTCGAGCGTTTCCGAGAGTACAGTTCGGTGTAAATGTGTCAAAAACCTTCATTCTACTCAAATACACAAAATCCATGTGTTAAAAGTTGTCTGGCACAGCAGTGGCGAATGAAACATTGAAGAACACTAAAATCGTGATCTCGCGTGTTTCGAGCGTTTCTGAGAGCACAGCTCGGTGTAAATGTGTCAAGAACCTTCATTCTGCTCAAATGCACAATATTCATGCGTTAAAAGTTGTCTGGCACAGCTGCGGCGAACGAAACTTTGAACAGCAACAAAATCGTGATATTGCGTGTTTCGAACGGTTCTGAGTGCACAGCTCGGTGTAAATGTGTAAAAAACCTTCATTCTGCTCAAACACACAAGATCCATGTGTTAAAAGTTGTCTGCCACAGCCGTGGCGAACGAAACATTGAAGATCACCAAAATCGTGATATCGCGTGTTTCGAGCGTTTCTGAGAGCACAGCTCGGTGTAAATATGTAAAAAAACCTTCATTCTACTCAAATGCACAATATCCATGCGTTAAAAGTCGTCTGGCACAGCTGTGGCGAACGAAAAATCGACGAACACCAAAATCGTGATATCGCGTGTTTCGATCGATTCTGAGAGCACAGCTCGGTGTAAATGTATGAAAAACCTTCATTCTACGCAAATGCACAATATCCATGAATCAAAAGTCGTCAGTCACAGCTGTGGAGAACGAAACATCGAGTATTACCAAAATCGTGATCTCGCGTGTTTCGAGCGTTTCTGAGAGCACAGCTTGGTGTAAATGTGTCAAAAACCTTCATTCTACTCAAATGCACAATATCCATGCGTCAAAAGTCGTCAGGCACAGCTGTGGAGAACGAAAAATCGAGGATCATCAAAATCGTGATATCGCGTGTTTCGAGCGTTTCTGAGAGCACAGCTCGGTGTAAATGTGTCAAAAACCTTCATTCTACTCAAATACACAAAATCCATGTGTTAAAAGTTGTCTAGCACAGCAGTGGCGAATGAAACATTGAAGAACACTAAAATCGTGATCTCGCGTGTTTCGAGCATTTCTGAGAGCACAGCTCGGTGTAAATGTGTCAAAAACCTTCATTCTGCTCAAATGCACAATATTCATGGGTTAAAAGTCGTCTGGCACAGCTGTGGCGAACGAAAAATCGACGAACACCAAAATCGTGATATCGCGTGTTTCGAGCGTTTCAGAGAGCACAGCTCGGTGTAAATGTGTAAAAAACCTTCATTCGGCTCAAACACACAAGATCCATGTGTTAAAATTTGTCTGCCACAGCCGTGGCGAACGAAACATTGAAGATCACCAAAATCGTGATATCGCGTGTTTCGAGCGTTTCTGAGAGCACAGCTCGGTGTAAATGTGACAAAAACCTTCATTCTACTCAAATGCACAATATCCATGTGTTAAAAGTTGTCTGGCACAGCAGTGGCGAATGAAACATTGAAGAACACTAAAATTGTGATCTCGCGTGTTTCGAGCATTTCTGAGAGCACAGCTCGGTGTAAATGTGTCAAAAACCTTCATTCTACTCAAATACACAAAATCCATGTGTTAAAAGTTGTCTGGCACAGCAGTGGCGAATGAAACATCGAAGAACACTAAAATCGTGATCTCGCGTGTTTCGAGCGTTTCTGAGAGCACAGCTCGGTGTAAATGTGTCAAAAACCTTCATTCTGCTCAAATGCACAATATCCATGAATCAAATGTCGTCAGTCTCAGCTGTGGAGAACGAAACATCGAGGATCACCAAAATCGTGATCTCGCGTGTTTCGAGCGTTTCTGAGAGCACAGCTCGGTGTAAATGTGTCAAAAACCTTCATTCTGCTCAAATGCACAATATCCATGCGTTAAAATTCGTCTGGCACATCTGTGGCGAACGAAAAATCGACGAAAACCAAAATCGTGATATCGCGTGTTTCGAGCGTTTCTGAGAGCACAGCTCGGTGTAAATGTGTCAAAAACCGTCATTCTACTCAAACACACAAGATCCAGGCGTTAAAAGCCGTCTGCCACCGCCGTGGCGAACGAAAAATCGATGAACACCAAAATCGTGATATCGCGTGTTTCGAGCGTTTCCGAGAGTACAGTTCGGTGTAAATGTGTCAAAAACCTTCATTCTACTCAAATACACAAAATCCATGTGTTAAAAGTTGTCTGGCACAGCAGTGGCGAATGAAACATTGAAGAACACTAAAATCGTGATCTCGCGTGTTTCGAGCGTTTCTGAGAGCACAGCTCGGTGTAAATGTGTCAAGAACCTTCATTCTGCTCAAATGCACAATATTCATGCGTTAAAAGTTGTCTGGCACAGCTGCGGCGAACGAAACTTTGAACAGCAACAAAATCGTGATATTGCGTGTTTCGAACGGTTCTGAGTGCACAGCTCGGTGTAAATGTGTCAAAAACCTTCATTCTACTCAAACACACAAGATCCATGTGTTAAAAGTCGTCAGCCACAGCTGTGGCGAACGAAAAATCGACGAACACCAAAATCGTGATATCGCGTGTTTCGAGCGTTTCTGAGAGCACAGCTCGGTTTATATGTGTCAAAAACCGTCATTCTACTCAAACACACAAGATCCAGGCGTTAAAAGCCGTCTGCCACCGCCGTGGCGAACGAAAAATCGACGAACACCAAAATCGTGATATCGCGTGTTTCGAGCGTTTCCGAGAGTACAGTTCGGTGTAAATGTGTCAAAAACCTTCATTCTACTCAAATGCACAATATCCATGCGTCAAAAGCCGTCAGGCACAGCTGTGGAGAACGAAAAATCGTGATATCGCGTGTTTCGAGCCTTTCTGAGAGCACAGCTCGGTGTAAATGTATGAAGAACCTTCATTCTACTCAAATGCACAATATCCATTAATCAAAAGTCGTCAGTCACAGCTGTGGAGAACGAAACATCGAGGATCACCAAAATCGTGATCTCGATTGTTTCGAGCGTTTCTGAGAGCACAGCTCGGTGTAAATGTGTAAAAAAAACCTTCATTCTACTCAAATGCACAATATCCATGCGTTAAAAGTCGTCTGGCACAGCTGTGGCGAACGAAAAATCGACGAACACCAAAATAGTGATATCGCGTGTTTCGATCGTTTCTGAGAGCACAGCTCGGTGTAAATGTATGAAAAACCTTCATTCTACTCAAATACACAAAATCCATGTGTTAAAAGTTGTCTGGCACAGCAGTGGCGAATGAAACATTGAAGAACACTAAAATCGTGATCTCGCGTGTTTCGAGCGTTTCTGAGAGCACAGCTCGGTGTAAATGTGTAAAAAACCTTCATTCGGCTAAAACACACAAGATCCATGTGTTAAAAGTTGTCTGCCACAGCCGTGGCGAACGAAACATAGAAGATCACCAAAATCGTGATATCGCGTGTTTCGAGCGTTTCTGAGAGCACAGCTCGGTGTAAATGTGTCAAAAACCTTCATTCTACTCAAATGCACAATATCCATGTGTTAAAAGTTGTCTGGCACAGCTGCGGCGAACGAAACTTTGAACAGCACCAAAATCGTGATATCGCGTGTTTCGAGCGTTTCTGAGAGCACAGCTCGGTGTAGATGTGTCAAAAACCTTCATTCTACTCAAACACACAAGATCCATGTGTTAAAAGTCGTCAGCCACAGCTGTGGCGAACGAAAAATCGCCGAACACCAAAATCGTGATATCGCGTGTTTCGAGCGTTTCTGAGAGCACAGCTCGGTGTAAATATGTAAAAAACCTTCATTCTACTCAAATGCACAATATTCATGCGTTAAAAGTCGTCTGGCACAGCTGTGGCGAACGAAAAATCGACGAACACCAAAATCGTGATATCGCGTGTTTCGATCGATTCTGAGAGCACAGCTCGGTGTAAATGTATGAAAAACCTTCATTCTACTCAAATGCACAATATCCATGAATCAAAAGTCGTCAGTCACAGCTGTGGAGAACGAAACATCGAGGATTACCAAAATCGTGATCTCGCGTGTTTCGAGCGTTTCTGAGAGCACAGCTTGGTGTAAATGTGTCAAAAACCTTCATTCTACTCAAATGCACAATATCCATGCGTCAAAAGTCGTCAGGCACAGCTGTGGAGAACGAAAAATCGTGATATCGCGTGTTTCGAGCCTTTCTGAGAGCACAGCTCGGTGTAAATGTATGAAGAACCTTCATTCTACTCAAATGCACAATATCCATGAATCAAAAGTCGTCAGTCACAGCTGTGGAGAACGAAACATCGAGGATCACCAAAATCGTGATCTCGATTGTTTCGAGCGTTTCTGAGAGCACAGCTCGGTGTAAATGTGTAAAAAAAACCTTCATTCTACTCAAATGCACAATATCCATGCGTTAAAAGTCGTCTGGCACAGCTGTGGCGAACGAAAAATCGACGAACACCAAAATAGTGATATCGCGTGTTTCGATCGTTTCTGAGAGCACAGCTCGGTGTAAATGTATGAAAAACCTTCATTCTACTCAAATACACAAAATCCATGTGTTAAAAGTTGTCTGGCACAGCAGTGGCGAATGAAACATTGAAGAACACTAAAATCGTGATCTCGCGTGTTTCGAGCGTTTCTAAGAGCACAGCTCGGTGTAAATGTGTAAAAAACCTTCATTCGGCTAAAACACACAAGATCCATGTGTTAAAAGTTGTCTGCCACAGCCGTGGCGAACGAAAAATCGCCGAACACCAAAATCGTGATATCGCGTGTTTCGAGCGTTTCTGAGAGCACAGCTCGGTGTAAATATGTAAAAAACCTTCATTCTACTCAAATGCACAATATCCATGCGTTAAAAGTCGTCTGGCACAGCTGTGGCGAACGAAAAATCGACGAACACCAAAATCGTGATATCGCGTGTTTCGATCGATTCTGAGAGCACAGCTCGGTGTAAATGTATGAAAAACCTTCATTCTACTCAAATGCACAATATCCATGAATCAAAAGTCGTCAGTCACAGCTGTGGAGAACGAAACATCGAGGATTACCAAAATCGTGATCTCGCGTGTTTCGAGCGTTTCTGAGATCACAGCTTGGTGTAAATGTGTCAAAAACCTTCATTCTACTCAAATGAACAATATCCATGCGTCAAAAGTCGTCAGGCACAGCTGTGGAGAACGAAAAATCGAGGATCATCAAAATCGTGATATCGCGTGTTTCGAGCGTTTCTGAGAGCACAGCTCGGTGTAAATGTGTCAAAAACCTTCATTCTACTCAAATACACAAAATCCATGTGTTAAAAGTTGTCTAGCACAGCAGTGGCGAATGAAACATTGAAGAACACTAAAATCGTTGACGTTCGCCGAGTCTTAACGAGGCGTCAACAGGATCGGCGAGGGAAACCGATCGGAGAGAGAGCCCATACGAACGGGTATTTGTACGAATTAAGTGGCCCTGAAAAGGGCCGTTGGTCGAAATTGTTCTTAAAAGAACATTTGAGGTTTCCTCAAGGAGCGGAAACGGCTAGCCCCGGCGTACGCCTCGGAAGGGGATCGTCGTCCGGCCCGAACAGTTCCGTCAACCGTTCTCGTAGTCGACGGAACGGGTCGTCCTCGACGACTCCCTGCAGACGGGCAGCGGGGGGCAGCACCACGTCCGAGAGGATACGTGGGGGCGAGAAGTCAAGCCGCCGAACGACCTTCTCTTCGCGGGAAGTTACCTCCGGCTTCCTTGAAAACAAGTCCGCCGGGATGGACTTTCCGGGAGTCGGAGGTGGCCCTTCCGTCACGTTCTCGGGCTCGGAGAGAATCTCGTCGAGCACCGATATTGCCAACGAGGACGGGGGAGGATCTCCACGGAGAGCGGCTACCCGCGGATGCGTTATCCGCGTGGGCAGGACTCGGCGGTGGCGTCTCCCCGCTCGCTTTGGCATACGGTGGTCGTCGGAGACCGCCCGATGTCCGAGAAGCGAGAGGCGACTCGAGTGTTGCCGCTACCGTCCACAGGGGCGAGCTTCGCAGCCGCTACCAACGTGAGTTGGAGCGCGCAGAGAGCCGCTGCCGATGTCCGGGGCGAGCCGAAGACCGTCCGCTGTCGCCCCCCGGAGCGAGCAGTGTCGTCGCTTCCAACGTTCGTTGGAGCAACGAAAAGGCCGCTGCCGGAGTCCGGAGCTAGTCGTACCACAAATGTGGATTTTCAAAAATGATTGACCAACGACTAATTTCGATAAAGATATTCTTTATTGAAATCATCAGGTGACAATCCGATTTTTCCCTCGTCTTATATAAGAGTTCGGGATTACAAACGCTTGCGGGAAACTGTCGGCCTATGCGCCACGTAGCGGAGGCGATTAAATTAATTTTCCGTAATAAAAATAATCAAGGGAACATGTGACGAACGTGACAGCTCTGGTAAAGTAGAGCTCTCTGAAGGGTGTCTAATTTACCGACGGTGCTTGGAGTCGCGTATATATATTTTTTTTTCATAATTAAATATTCGTAGTAGGTGGGCAAAAGTTGCGTACAACATCGTGATCTCGCGTGTTTCGAGCGTTTCTGAGAGCACAGCTCGGTGTAAATGTGTCAAAAACCTTCATTCTGCTCAAATGCACAATATCCATGCGTTAAAAGTCGTCAGCCACAGCTGTGGCGAACGAAAAATCGCGGAACACCAAAATCGAGATATCGCGTGTTTCGATCGTTTCTGAGAGCACAGCTCGGTGTAAATGTATGAAAAACCTTCATTCTACTCAAATGCACAATATTCATGCTTTAAAAGTCGTCTGGCACAGCTGTGTCGAATGAAACATTGAAGAACACTAAAATCGTGATATCGCGTGTTTCGTGCGTTTCTGAGAGCACAGCTCGGTGTAAGTGCGTCAAAAACCTTCATTCTGCTCAAATGCACAAAATCCATGTGTTAAAAGTTGTCTTTCACAGCAGTGGCGAATGAAACATTGAAGAACACTAAAATCGTGATCTCGCGTGTTTCCAGCGTTTCTGAGAGTACAGTTCGGTGTAAATGTGTCAAAAACCTTCATTCTACTCAAATGCACAATATCCATGCGTCAAAAGTCGTCAGGCACAGCTGTCGATAACGAAAAATCGTGATATCGCGTGTTTCGAGCGTTTCTGAGAGCACAGCTCGGTGTAAATGTATGAAGAACCATCATTCTACTCAAATGCACAATATCCATGAATCAAAAGTCGTCAGGCACAGCTGTGGAGAACGAAAAATCGAGGATCATCAAAATCGTGATATCGCGTGTTTCGAGCGTTTCTGAGAGCACAGCTCGGTGTAAATGTGTCAAAAACCTTCATTCTACTCAAACACACAAGATCCATGTGTTAAAAGTCGTCAGCCACAGCTGTGGCGAACGAAAAATCGACGAACACCAAAATCGTGATATCGCGTGATTCGAGCGTTTCTGAGAGCACAGCTCGGTGTAAATATGTAAAAAACCTTCATTCTACTCAAATGCACAATATCCATGCGTTAAAAGTCGTCTGGCACAGCTGTGGCGAACGAAAAATCGACGAACACCAAAATCGTGATATCGCGTGTTTCGATCGATTCTGAGAGCACAGCTCGGTGTAAATGTATGAAAACCCTTCATTCTACTCAAATGCACAATATTCATGCTTTAAAAGTCGTCTGCCTCAGCTGTGGCGAATGAAACATTGAAGAACACTAAAATCGTGACATCGCGTGTTTCGTGCGTTTCTGAGAGCACAGCTCGGTGTAAGTGCGTCAAAAACCTTCATTCTACTCAAATGCACAAAATCCATGTGTTAAAAGTTGTCTGGCACAGCAGTGGCGAATGAAACATTGAAGAACACTAAAATCGTGATCTCGCGTGTTTCGAGCATTTCTGAGAGCACAGCTCGGTGTAAATGTGTCATAAACCTTCATTCTACTCAAATGCACAATATTCATGCGTCAAAAGTCGTCAGGCACAGCTGTGGAGAACGAAAAATCGTGATATCGCATGTTTCGAGCGTTTCTGAGAGCACAGCTCGGTGTAAATGTATGAAGAACCTTCATTTTACTCAAATGCACAATATCCATGAATCAAAAGTCGTCAGTCACAGCTGTGGAGAACGAAACATCGAGGATCACCAAAATCGTGATCTCGCGTGTTTCGAGCGTTTCTGAGAGCACAGCTCGGTGTAAATGTGTCAAAAACCTTCATTCTACTCAAATGCACAATATCCATGCTTCAAAAGTCGTCAGGCACAGCTGTGGAGAACGAAAAATCGAGGATCATCAAAATCGTGATATCGCGTGTTTCGAGCGTTTCTGAGAGCACAGCTCGGTGTAAATGTGTCAAAAACCTTCATTCTACTCAAATACACAAAATCCATGTGTTAAAAGTTGTCTGGCACAGCAGTGGCGAATGAAACATTGAAGAACACTAAAATCGTGATCTCGCGTGTTTCGAGCGTTTCTGAGAGCACAGCTCGGTGTTAATGTGTCAAAAACCTTCATTCTGCTCAAATGCACAATATTCATGCGTTAAAAGTCGTCTGGCACAGCTGTGGCGAACGAAAAATCGACGAACACCAAAATCGTGATATCGCGTGATTCGAGCGTTTCAGAGAGCACAGCTCGGTGTAAATGTGTAAAAAACCTTCATTCGGCTCAAACACACAAGATCCATGTGTTAAAAGTTGTCTGCCACAGCCGTGGCGAACGAAACATTGAAGATCACCAAAATCGTGATATCGCGTGTTTCGAGCGTTTCTGAGAGCACAGCTCGGTGTAAATGTGTCAAAAACCTTCATTCTACTCAAATGCACAATATACATGTGTTAAAAGTCGTCAGCCACAGCTGTGGAGAACGAAAAATCGTGATATCGCGTGTTTCGAGCGTTTCTGAGAGCACAGCTCGGTGTAAATGTATGAAGAACCTTCATTCTACTCAAATGCACAATATCCATGAATCAAAAGTCGTCAGTCACAGATGTGGAGAACGAAACATCGAGGATCACCAAAATCGTGATCTCGCGTGTTTCGAGCGTTTCTGAGAGCACAGCTCGGTGTAAATGTGTCAAAAACCTTCATTCTACTCAAATGCACAATATCCATGCGTCAAAAGTCGTCAGGCACAGCTGTGGAGAACGAAAAATCGAGGATCATCAAAATCGTGATATCGCGTGTTTCGAGCGTTTCTGAGAGCACAGCTCGGTGTAAATGCGTCAAAAACCTTCATTCTACTCAAATACACAAGATCCATGTGTAAAAAGTTGTCTGGCACAGCCGTGGCGAACGAAATATTGAAGATCACCAAAATCGTGATATTGCGTGTTTCGAACGGTTCTGAGTGCACAGCTCGGTGTAGATGTATCAAAAACCTTCATTCTACTCAAACACACAAGATCCATGTGTTAAAAGTCGTCAGCCACAGCTGTGGCGAACGAAAAATCGCCGAACACCAAAATCGTGATATCGCGTGTTTCGAGCGTTTCTGAGAGCACAGCTCGGTGTAAATATGTAAAAAACCTTCATTCTACTCAAATGCACAATATCCATGCGTTAAAAGTCGTCTGGCACAGCTGTGGCGAACGAAAAATCGACGAACACCAAAATCGTGATATCGCGTGTTTCGATCGATTCTGAGAGCACAGCTCGGTGTAAATGTATGAAAAACCTTCATTCTACTCAAATGCACAATATCCATGAATCAAAAGTCGTCAGTCACAGCTGTGGAGAACGAAACATCGAGGATTACCAAAATCGTGATCTCGCGTGTTTCGAGCGTTCCTGAGAGCACAGCTTGGTGTAAATGTGTCAAAAACCTTCATTCTACTCAAATGCACAATATCCATGCGTCAAAAGTCGTCAGGCACAGCTGTGGAGAACGAAAAATCGAGGATCATCAAAATCGTGATATCGCGTGTTTCGAGCGTTTCTGAGAGCACAGCTCGGTGTAAATGTGTCAAAAACCTTCATTCTACTCAAATACACAAAATCCATGTGTTAAAAGTTGTCTAGCACAGCAGTGGCGAATGAAACATTGAAGAACACTAAAATCGTGATCTCGCGTGTTTCGAGCGTTTCTGAGAGCACAGCTCGGTGTAAATGTGTCAAAAACCTTCATTCTGCTCAAATGCACAATATTCATGGGTTGAAAGTCGTCTGGCACAGCTGTGGCGAACGAAAAATCGACGAACACCAAAATCGTGATATCGCGTGTTTCGAGCGTTTCAGAGAGCACAGCTCGGTGTAAATGTGTAAAAAACCTTCATTCGGCTCAAACACACAAGATCCATGTGTTAAAATTTGTCTGCCACAGCCGTGGCGAACGAAACATTGAAGATCACCAAAATCGTGATATCGCGTGTTTCGAGCGTTTCTGAGAGCACAGCTCGGTGTAAATGTGACAAAAACCTTCATTCTACTCAAATGCACAATATCCATGTGTTAAAAGTTGTCTGGCACAGCAGTGGCGAATGAAACATTGAAGAACACTAAAATTGTGATCTCGCGTGTTTCGAGCATTTCTGAGAGCACAGCTCGGTGTAAATGTGTCAAAAACCTTCATTCTACTCAAATACACAAAATCCATGTGTTTTAACGTTTACGTTGTCTGGCACAGCAGTGGCGAATTAAACATTGAAGAACACTAAAATCGTGATCTCGCGTGTTTCGAGCGTTTCTGAGAGCACAGCTCGGTGTAAATGTGTCAAAAACCTTCATTCTGCTCAAATGCACAATATCCATGAATCAAATGTCGTCAGTCTCAGCTGTGGAGAACGAAACATCGAGGATCACCAAAATCGTGATCTCGCGTGTTTCGAGCGTTTCTGAGAGCACAGCTCGGTGTAAATGTGTCAAAAACCTTCATTCTGCTCAAATGCACAATATCCATGCGTTAAAATTCGTCTGGCACATCTGTGGCGAACGAAAAATCGACGAAAACCAAAATCGTGATATCGCGTGTTTCGAGCGTTTCTGAGAGCACAGCTCGGTGTAAATGTGTCAAAAACCGTCATTCTACTCAAACACACAAGATCCAGGCGTTAAAAGCCGTCTGCCACCGCCGTGGCGAACGAAAAATCGACGAACACCAAAATCGTGATATCGCGTGTTTCGAGCGTTTCCGAGAGTACAGTTCGGGGTAAATGTGTCAAAAACCTTCATTCTACTCAAATACACAAAATCCATGTGTTAAAAGTTGTCTGGCACAGCAGTGGCGAATGAAACATTGAAGAACACTAAAATCGTGATCTCGCGTGTTTCGAGCGTTTCTGACAGCACAGCTCGGTGTAAATGTGTCAAGAACCTTCATTCTGCTCAAATGCACAATATTCATGCGTTAAAAGTTGTCTGGCACAGCTGCGGCGAACGAAACTTTGAACAGCAACAAAATCGTGATATTGCGTGTTTCGAACGGTTCTGAGTGCACAGCTCGGTGTAAATGTGTCAAAAACCTTCATTCTACTCAAACACACAAGATCCATGTGTTAAAAGTCGTCAGCCACAGCTGTGGCGAACGAAAAATCGACGAACACCAAAATCGTGATATCGCGTGTTTCGAGCGTTTCTGAGAGCACAGCTCGGTTTATATGTGTCAAAAACCGTCATTCTACTCAAACACACAAGATCCAGGCGTTAAAAGCCGTCTGCCACCGCCGTGGCGAACGAAAAATCGACGAACACCAAAATCGTGATATCGCGTGTTTCGAGCGTTTCCGAGAGTACAGTTCGGTGTAAATGTGTCAAAAACCTTCATTCTACTCAAATGCACAATATCCATGCGTCAAAAGTCGTCAGGCACAGCTGTGGAGAACGAAAAATCGTGATATCGCGTGTTTCGAGCCTTTCTGAGAGCACAGCTCGGTGTAAATGTATGAAGAACCTTCATTCTACTCAAATGCACAATATCCATTAATCAAAAGTCGTCAGTCACAGCTGTGGAGAACGAAACATCGAGGATCACCAAAATCGTGATCTCGATTGTTTCGAGCGTTTCTGAGAGCACAGCTCGGTGTAAATGTGTAAAAAAACCTTCATTCTACTCAAATGCACAATATCCATGCGTTAAAAGTCGTCTGGCACAGCTGTGGCGAACGAAAAATCGACGAACACCAAAATAGTGATATCGCGTGTTTCGATCGTTTCTGAGAGCACAGCTCGGTGTAAATGTATGAAAAACCTTCATTCTACTCAAATACACAAAATCCATGTGTTAAAAGTTGTCTGGCACAGCAGTGGCGAATGAAACATTGAAGAACACTAAAATCGTGATCTCGCGTGTTTCGAGCGTTTCTGAGAGCACAGCTCGGTGTAAATGTGTAAAAAACCTTCATTCGGCTAAAACACACAAGATCCATGTGTTAAAAGTTGTCTGCCACAGCCGTGGCGAACGAAACATAGAAGATCACCAAAATCGTGATATCGCGTGTTTCGAGCGTTTCTGAGAGCACAGCTCGGTGTAAATGTGTCAAAAACCTTCATTCTACTCAAATGCACAATATCCATGTGTTAAAAGTTGTCTGGCACAGCTGCGGCGAACGAAACTTTGAACAGCACCAAAATCGTGATATCGCGTGTTTCGAGCGTTTCTGAGAGCACAGCTCGGTGTAGATGTGTCAAAAACCTTCATTCTACTCAAACACACAAGATCCATGTGTTAAAAGTCGTCAGCCACAGCTGTGGCGAACGAAAAATCGCCGAACACCAAAATCGTGATATCGCGTGTTTCGAGCGTTTCTGAGAGCACAGCTCGGTGTAAATATGTAAAAAACCTTCATTCTACTCAAATGCACAATATCCATGCGTTAAAAGTCGTCTGGCACAGCTGTGGCGAACGAAAAATCGACGAACACCAAAATCGTGATATCGCGTGTTTCGAACGATTCTGAGAGCACAGCTCGGTGTAAATGTATGAAAAACGTTCATTCTACCCAAATGCACAATATCCATGAATCAAAAGTCGTCAGTCACAGCTGTGGAGAACGAAACATCGAGGATTACCAAAATCGTGATCTCGCGTGTTTCGAGCGTTTCTGAGAGCACAGCTTGGTGTAAATGTGTCAAAAACCTTCATTCTACTCAAATGCACAATATCCATGCGTCAAAAGTCGTCAGGCACAGCTGTGGAGAACGAAAAATCGTGATATCGCATGTTTCGAGCGTTTCTGAGAGCACAGCTCGGTGTAAATGTATGAAGAACCTTCATTTTACTCAAATGCACAATATCCATGAATCAAAAGTCGTCAGTCACAGCTGTGGAGAACGAAACATCGAGGATCACCAAAATCGTGATCTCGCGTGTTTCGAGCGTTTCTGAGAGCACAGCTCGGTGTAAATGTGTCAAAAACCTTCATTCTACTCAAATGCACAATATCCATGCTTCAAAAGTCGTCAGGCACAGCTGTGGAGAACGAAAAATCGAGGATCATCAAAATCGTGATATCGCGTGTTTCGAGCGTTTCTGAGAGCACAGCTCGGTGTAAATGTGTCAAAAACCTTCATTCTACTCAAATACACAAAATCCATGTGTTAAAAGTTGTCTGGCACAGCAGTGGCGAATGAAACATTGAAGAACACTAAAATCGTGATCTCGCGTGTTTCGAGCGTTTCTGAGAGCACAGCTCGGTGTTAATGTGTCAAAAACCTTCATTCTGCTCAAATGCACAATATTCATGCGTTAAAAGTCGTCTGGCACAGCTGTGGCGAACGAAAAATCGACGAACACCAAAATCGTGATATCGCGTGATTCGAGCGTTTCAGAGAGCACAGCTCGGTGTAAATGTGTAAAAAACCTTCATTCGGCTCAAACACACAAGATCCATGTGTTAAACGTTGTCTGCCACAGCCGTGGCGAACGAAACATTGAAGATCACCAAAATCGTGATATCGCGTGTTTCGAGCGTTTCTGAGAGCACAGCTCGGTGTAAATGTGTCAAAAACCTTCATTCTACTCAAATGCACAATATACATGTGTTAAAAGTCGTCAGCCACAGCTGTGGAGAACGAAAAATCGTGATATCGCGTGTTTTGAGCGTTTCTGAGAGCACAGCTCGGTGTAAATGTATGAAGAACCTTCATTCTACTCAAATGCACAATATCCATGAATCAAAAGTCGTCAGTCACAGATGTGGAGAACGAAACATCGAGGATCACCAAAATCGTGATCTCGCGTGTTTCGAGCGTTTCTGAGAGCACAGCTCGGTGTAAATGTGTCAAAAACCTTCATTCTGCTCAAATGCACAATATCCATGAATCAAATGTCGTCAGTCTCAGCTGTGGAGAACGAAACATCGAGGATCACCAAAATCGTGATCTCGCGTGTTTCGAGCGTTTCTGAGAGCACAGCTCGGTGTAAATGTGTCAAAAACCTTCATTCTGCTCAAATGCACAATATCCATGCGTTAAAATTCGTCTGGCACATCTGTGGCGAACGAAAAATCGACGAAAACCAAAATCGTGATATCGCGTGTTTCGAGCGTTTCTGAGAGCACAGCTCGGTGTAAATGTGTCAAAAACCGTCATTCTACTCAAACACACAAGATCCAGGCGTTAAAAGCCGTCTGCCACCGCCGTGGCGAACGAAAAATCGACGAACACCAAAATCGTGATATCGCGTGTTTCGAGCGTTTCCGAGAGTACAGTTCGGTGTAAATGTGTCAAAAACCTTCATTCTACTCAAATACACAAAATCCATGTGTTAAAAGTTGTCTGGCACAGCAGTGGCGAATGAAACATTGAAGAACACTAAAATCGTGATCTCGCGTGTTTCGAGCGTTTCTGAGAGCACAGCTCGGTGTAAATGTGTCAAGAACCTTCATTCTGCTCAAATGCACAATATTCATGCGTTAAAAGTTGTCTGGCACAGCTGCGGCGAACGAAACTTTGAACAGCAACAAAATCGTGATATTGCGTGTTTCCAACGGTTCTGAGTGCACAGCTCGGTGTAAATGTGTCAAAAACCTTCATTCTACTCAAACACACAAGATCCATGTGTTAAAAGTCGTCAGCCACAGCTGTGGCGAATGAAAAATCGACGAACACCAAAATCGTGATATCGCGTGTTTCGAGCGTTTCCGAGAGTACAGTTCGGTGTAAATGTGTCAAAAACCTTCATTCTACTCAAATGCACAATATCCATGCGTCAAAAGTAGTCAGGCACAGCTGTGGAGAACGAAAAATCGTGATATCGCGTGTTTCGAGCCTTTCTGAGAGCACAGCTCGGTGTAAATGTATGAAGAACCTTCATTCTACTCAAATGCACAATATCCATTAATCAAAAGTCGTCAGTCACAGCTGTGGAGAACGAAACATCGAGGGTCACCAAAATCGTGATCTCGATTGTTTCGAGCGTTTCTGAGAGCACAGCTCGGTGTAAATGTGTAAAAAAACCTTCATTCTACTCAAATGCACAATATCCATGCGTTAAAAGTCGTCTGGCACAGCTGTGGCGAACGAAAAATCGACGAACACCAAAATAGTGATATCGCGTGTTTCGATCGTTTCTGAGAGCACAGCTCGGTGTAAATGTATGAAAAACCTTCATTCTACTCAAATACACAAAATCCATGTGTTAAAAGTTGTCTGGCACAGCAGTGGCGAATGAAACATTGAAGAACACTAAAATCGTGATCTCGCGTGTTTCGAGCGTTTCTGAGAGCACAGCTCGGTGTAAATGTGTAAAAAACCTTCATTCGGCTAAAACACACAAGATCCATGTGTTAAAAGTTGTCTGCCACAGCCGTGGCGAACGAAACATAGAAGATCACCAAAATCGTGATATCGCGTGTTTCGAGCGTTTCTGAGAGCACAGCTCGGTGTAAATGTGTCAAAAACCTTCATTCTACTCAAATGCACAATATCCATGTGTTAAAAGTTGTCTGGCACAGCTGCGGCGAACGAAACTTTGAACAGCACCAAAATCGTGATATCGCGTGTTTCGAGCGTTTCTGAGAGCACAGCTCGGTGTAGATGTGTCAAAAACCTTCATTCTACTCAAACACACAAGATCCATGTGTTAAAAGTCGTCAGCCACAGCTGTGGCGAACGAAAAATCGCCGAACACCAAAATCGTGATATCGCGTGTTTCGAGCGTTTCTGAGAGCACAGCTCGGTGTAAATATGTAAAAAACCTTCATTCTACTCAAATGCACAATATCCATGCGTTAAAAGTCGTCTGGCACAGCTGTGGCGAACGAAAAATCGACGAACACCAAAATCGTGATATCGCGTGTTTCGATCGATTCTGAGAGCACAGCTCGGTGTAAATGTATGAAAAACCTTCATTCTACTCAAATGCACAATATCCATGAATCAAAAGTCGTCAGTCACAGCTGTGGAGAACGAAACATCGAGGATTACCAAAATCGTGATCTCGCGTGTTTCGAGCGTTTCTGAGAGCACAGCTTGGTGTAAATGTGTCAAAAACCTTCATTCTACTCAAATGCACAATATCCATGCGTCAAAAGTCGTCAGGCACAGCTGTGGAGAACGAAAAATCGTGATATCGCGTGTTTCGAGCCTTTCTGAGAGCACAGCTCGGTGTAAATGTATGAAGAACCTTCTTTCTACTCAAATGCACAATATCCATGAATCAAAAGTCGTCAGTCACAGCTGTGGAGAACGAAACATCGAGGATCACCAAAATCGTGATCTCGATTGTTTCGAGCGTTTCTGAGAGCACAGCTCGGTGTAAATGTGTAAAAAAAACCTTCATTCTACTCAAATGCACAATATCCATGCGTTAAAAGTCGTCTGGCACAGCTGTGGCGAACGAAAAATCGACGAACACCAAAATAGTGATATCGCGTGTTTCGATCGTTTCTGAGAGCACAGCTCGGTGTAAATGTATGAAAAACCTTCATTCTACTCAAATACACAAAATCCATGTGTTAAAAGTTGTCTGGCACAGCAGTGGCGAATGAAACATTGAAGAACACTAAAATCGTGATCTCGCGTGTTTCGAGCGTTTCTAAGAGCACAGCTCGGTGTAAATGTGTAAAAAACCTTCATTCGGCTAAAACACACAAGATCCATGTGTTAAAAGTTGTCTGCCACAGCCGTGGCGAACGAAAAATCGCCGAACACCAAAATCGTGATATCGCGTGTTTCGAGCGTTTCTGAGAGCACAGCTCGGTGTAAATATGTAAAAAACCTTCATTCTACTCAAATGCACAATATCCATGCGTCAAAAGTCGTCAGGCACAGCTGTGGAGAACGAAAAATCGTGATATCGCGTGTTTCGAGCCTTTCTGAGAGCACAGCTCGGTGTAAATGTATGAAGAACCTTCATTCTACTCAAATGCACAATATCCATGAATCAAAAGTCGTCAGTCACAGCTGTGGAGAACGAAACATCGAGGATCACCAAAATCGTGATCTCGATTGTTTCGAGCGTTTCTGAGAGCACAGCTCGGTGTAAATGTGTAAAAAAAACCTTCATTCTACTCAAATGCACAATATCCATGCGTTAAAAGTCGTCTGGCACAGCTGTGGCGAACGAAAAATCGACGAACACCAAAATAGTGATATCGCGTGTTTCGATCGTTTCTGAGAGTACAGCTCGGTGTAAATGTATGAAAAACCTTCATTCTACTCAAATACACAAAATCCATGTGTTAAAAGTTGTCTGGCACAGCAGTGGCGAATGAAACATTGAAGAACACTAAAATCGTGATCTCGCGTGTTTCGAGCGTTTCTAAGAGCACAGCTCGGTGTAAATGTGTAAAAAACCTTCATTCGGCTAAAACACACAAGATCCATGTGTTAAAAGTTGTCTGCCACAGCCGTGGCGAACGAAACATTGAAGATCACCAAAATCGTGATATCGCGTGTTTCGATCGTTTCTGAGAGCACAGCTCGGTGTAAATGTGTAAAAAACCTTCATTCTACTCAAATGCACAATATCCATGTGTTAAAAGTTGTCTGGCACAGCTGCGGCGAACGAAACTTTGAACAGCA
Organism: Pimpla rufipes; assembly: GCA_963932165.1. Taxonomy (NCBI): domain Eukaryota; kingdom Metazoa; phylum Arthropoda; class Insecta; order Hymenoptera; family Ichneumonidae; genus Pimpla; species Pimpla rufipes. The sequence continues at coordinate 1,594,828 of CAWVQF010000007.1, forward strand.
CCAAAATCGTGATATCGCGTGTTTCGAGCGTTTCTGAGAGCACAGCTCGGTGTAGATGTGTCAAAAACCTTCATTCTACTCAAACACACAAGATCCATTTGTTAAAAGTCGTCAGCCACAGCTGTGGCGAACGAAAAATCGCCGAACACCAAAATCGTGATATCGCGTGTTTCGAGCGTTTCTGAGAGCACAGCTCGGTGTAAATATGTAAAAAACCTTCATTCTACTCAAATGCACAATATCCATGCGTTAAAAGTCGTCTGGCACAGCTGTGGCGAACGAAAAATCGACGAACACCAAAATCGTGATATCGCGTGTTTCGATCGATTCTGAGAGCACAGCTCGGTGTAAATGTATGAAAAACCTTCATTCTACTCAAATGCACAATATTCATGCTTTAAAAGTCGTCTGGCACAGCTGTGGCGAATGAAACATTGAAGAACACTAAAATCGTGATATCGCGTGTTTCGTGCGTTTCTGAGAGCACAGCTCGGTGTAAGTGCGTCAAAAACCTTCATTCTGCTCAAATGCACAAAATCCATTTGTTAAAAGTTGTCTGGCACAGCAGTGGCGAATGAAACATTGAAGAACACTAAAATCGTGATCTCGCGTGTTTCGAGCATTTCTGAGAGCATAGCTCGGTGTAAATGTGTCAAAAACCGTCATTCTACTCAAACACACAAGATCCAGGCGTTAAAAGCCGTCTGCCACCGCCGTGCCGAACGAAAAATCGACGAACACCAAAATCGTGATATCGCGTGTTTCGAGCGTTTCTGAGAGTACAGTTCGGTGTAAATGTGTCAAAAACCTTCATTCTACTCAAATGCACAATATCCATGCGTCAAAAGTCGTCAGGCACAGCTGAGGATAACGAAAAATCGTGATATCGCGTGTTTCGAGCGTTTCTGAGAGCACAGCTCGGTGTAACTGTGTCAAAAACCTTCATTCTACTCAAACACACAAGATCCATGTGTTAAAAGTCGTCAGCCACAGCTGTGGCGAACGAAAAATCGACGAACACCAAAATCGTGATATCGCGTGTTTCGAGCGTTTCTGAGAGCACAGCTCGGTGTAAATATGTAAAAAACCTTCATTCTACTCAAATGCACAATATCCATGCGTTAAAAGTCGTCTGGCACAGCTGTGGCGAACGAAAAATCGACGAACACCAAAATCGTGATATCGCGTGTTTCGATCGATTCTGAGAGCACAGCTTGGTGTAAATGTATGAAAACCCTTCATTCTACTCAAATGCACAATATTCATGCTTTAAAAGTCGTCTGCCTCAGCTGTGGCGAATGAAACATTGAAGAACACTAAAATCGTGACATCGCGTGTTTCGTGCGTTTCTGAGAGCACAGCTCGGTGTAAGTGCGTCAAAAACCTTCATTCTGCTCAAATGCACAAAATCCATGTGTTAAAAGTTGTCTGGTACAGCAGTGGCGAATGAAACATTGAAGAACACTAAAATCGTGATCTCTCGTGTTTCGAGCATTTCTGAGAGCACAGCTCGGTGTAAATGTGTCATAAACCTTCATTCTACTCAAATGCACAATATTCATGCGTCAAAAGTCGTCAGGCACAGCTGTGGAGAACGAAAAATCGTGATATCGCATGTTTCGAGCGTTTCTGAGAGCACAGCTCGGTGTAAATGTATGAAGAACCTTCATTTTACTCAAATGCACAATATCCATGAATCAAAAGTCGTCAGTCACAGCAGTGGCGAATGAAACATTGAAGAACACTAAAATCGTGATCTCGCGTGTTTCGAGCGTTTCTGAGAGCACAGCTCGGTGTAAATGTGTCAAAAACCTTCATTCTGCTCAAATGCACAATATTCATGCGTTAAAATTCGTCTGGCACAGCTGTGGCGAACGAAAAATCGACGAACACCAAAATCGTGATATCGCGTGTTTCGAGCGTTTCAGAGAGCACAGCTCGGTGTAAATGTGTAAAAAAACCTTCATTCGGCTCAAACACACAAGATCCATGTGTTAAAAGTTGTGTGCCACAGCCGTGGCGAACGAAACATTGAAGATCACCAAAATCGTGATATCTCGTGTTTCGAGCGTTTCTGAGAGCACAGCTCGATGTAAATGTGTCAAAAACCTTCATTCTACTCAAATGCACAATATCCATGTGTTAAAAGTTGTCTGGCACAGCTGCGGCGAACGAAACTTTGAACAGCACCAGGGGTGGGATCCTGAGTTTACGATAAACGATATACGATATACGATACGATAAACGATACGATAAATCGTACCGATACTATGGCGAGCCAAGCGGGACTGCAGACAAGTCGGCTGCGGTGCCGTCTCGCGAACGCCGAGTCGTCTGCTCGGTCGTCGCCGTCGTCGCCGTGTCAGGTTAACCTGTCAAAAGTATTTCGATAAGTGTTTGTAATTTTCAACCGCCGAGGCCGGTTGAAAATTCAGGAAGAGGAAGAAGGAGGACCCGACGACGACGTCGACGACGATGACGGTGGCTCCGGGTTCGGCCGATGAGCCCGTGTTCCGTGTTTCGGGCCGGGAAAAGCCGGAGCGAGAATCGAGGTCGACAAGGACTGGGCAAAGTCGTTTATGGATCGTCACGAAATTCCCACCGCCAAGTGGAAAGCCTTCACGACTGCCAGTGAGGCGAAAAAAATGGTCAACGAGTTCGTGAATATTTTCGGCTAGACAAGCTATCCAATGATACTTGAAATAATAAAAATAACAAATTGACTCCGTTGCCGCAGATCGACTTTCGCAGCACTGGTGATCAAGGCTTCGCCGCAGGAAAGGACGTCGTGGTGGCAAAAGACAACGAGGAAGCTTGTAAAGCCATCGACAAGAATTTTGGGAAGGCGGGCGAAATCGTGGTGGTCGAGGAGTTGCTCGAGGGCGAGGAAGTTTCCTTGCTGGTGTTCACGGACGGTGAGTAAATATATTTTCAAAAATCGTACGGTATATAAATTGCGAATGCAAATAGAAAATATTCATATGAAGTCAAAAGTAAATAAGGCTTTTGACGGTTCGCTCGTTTCGCAGGGAAAAGCGTGAAGATTATGCCACCGACACAGGATCACAAGAGGATCTTAGACGGAGATCTCGGACCGAACACCGGTGGCATGGGCGCTTACGGTCCTTGCCACTTGCTCAGGGAAAACGACTGGAAATTCCGTTTTGTAAAAAACATTTTTACAAAATGATATTTTGTAAAATACATTTTTACATAATTGTATCTCGCAAAATAAATTTCGTAAAAAGAAACTATTGCTCAAATAAATTCCGCGGTGTGAAAAAAAGGTAATTTGAAACTGGCGAAAAACGGTGTGTTTTTCTCGTTTCAGGAATTGGATCCGCCTTTCTGCATACAGCACGCGGGTACGATCGACCGACTGCCGACCTCGAGTACCTGCATGAATCTCCTGAAGCTGCCCGAGTTCCCGGACGAGACGACGCTGCGCGAGAAGTTGCTGTACGCGATCCAGGCCGGCGCGGGATTCGAGCTGAGCTAAATCCGCGTATGCAAAACGAACGACAGTACAACACAGGATTTCGCGATCGCGGCGACGCTGCGAGTCTCGCGTTTATACCTCGACAATTAATTAAACGGACCATTGCGAAAGTTTCAAACGCGGCCACGCGATCAACAGTCAATACGACCATCGTCGAAATCGAGCGGTTGTCCACCTAGTTTACGTTTTTAAGTCCTACCGCGAATTTCGAGCGAAGCGCCGCGCGTAACGCCGAAAAAAAAAAAATTCAACAGACCCGCGAAAAATCGCGAATTTCCGCCTCCTCGTCGCGTGAGCGGAGGGCGAAAAATCGAGAAGAAAAGAGAGAGAGAAAAATAAGCAACACTTCGATCAGATGTAAATGTATATTCTGTATATTTTTATGTTTGATAAGCGGCATAATAATTCACCCTCATCGTCGTGGTTTATTCCAACGTATGCGAAGAATGTACGTGTACATATTTATATATGGACGTTGAATCGGTGTTAATAATAAGAATGATAATAATGATAATGATAAGAACGAATAAATCAATTGAATCGATCGAAAATGTCGTTTATTTTCTCGTCAATCGACTACAATTTTTTGAGTTCAACGAATCCACTGTAGGTATGTAAAAAAGAAAATCGATGACTCGTAAGTAGCCGACTCGATAATTCGACGTCGTAAACAAAAAATTCGTATCCACATTTCACGAATTTTACGCTACGAATTTTGTTCTGTTTATATGAATTTTTATTATACTTATTTCCCTTACAGGAATTTTGTTTATATG
>CAWVQF010000008.1:0-2500 GCA_963932165.1 Pimpla rufipes
AATCCCCGCGAAGAGTCACTGGAACGCACTGTCTTTCGGTTACTCGGACGGGACAATAAGGTAAACGTCCCAGTAATCGACAATGTACCAGTAATCGACATTTATGTGCTTTGAATATAGATTTTGCTATAGACAAATCACACATTGTCGATTACTGGTACACTGTCGATTACTGGGACGTTTACCTGACCCATTCAATATGATAAGATTCACCGATGCACGCCCGACTCGTTATATTTGCGATATCCGGTGCCACACAACGCACCTCATATATATGGGCGACGCGTGTATGAGTGTCCACCTACGGCCGCCACTCATACTCTCTCCTCTTTGCCTTATTTATTCCATATAAAAATCATATATTACCGTAATTGATTTTTCTAGTTAAAAATGTGTAGTCACGATAAATCACGGGATGTAACATTCCATTACGAGTCTCAATATTGCTTTGACACTCGTAATTCCTCTGAGCATAGCCCAGGCTCCCGTTGTTTAGTCGATCTCGCGCTTCATTATTGCTACGACGCCGAGATTATCCCTCTGAGCATAGTCCAGGCTCCAATTTTTCTTGACATTGCGTCAACACAAATTGTCCAGTAGATGTAAGTCCGTTCTCTGCCTCGATATAGCATCGACACAGAGAAATCCATCTCTTCAAGTCTCGACATAGCGTCGCCGCTTGAATTACCTTTTTTTTCCTTCTTGCGAAGGAAAAAAAAGGCGAGCGGGCCGGCCTTCGATCGGCGATCGCCCTTCGAAGTCTATCGCTACGTAATTGTTCACGCGTTTTTTTAGTTTGTGTCGCTTCAGTCGGGGCCACCGAGCCCCGGTCGCCCTTCCGGCGGCGAATCTATTTTTGTGTATTTTCTAATAAATTTATTTTTGCGGACATTAAACGCAATAGCGCATATTATTAATTAAATTGGTGATTTATTGGCCTCGAGACTCTCCCTTCGACTCCACGACCCCTTAAGTCGGGTGGATCCGGAAAAATTATCAACCGTTAGCCCTCCGGTCGAAGTGAAAAATAAAATTCAAGGGCCTGGCGCCCCGTGTGGTAACATCGGGCGCTTTTGTCGACCTGTAATCCGCGTTGCACTTGCATTGCGGTGCGTTGCGGAGGAAATTATCGCGTCACAGTACCTAACCTAGGCCACCGATGCTGGTATAAGTAATTTTTTTGAGGAAAATTAGATACATTTGAAGACAAAAAGGTACACTTTTATGGAGCTACACGATAGGTAATTTGAAAAGAAATGATACTCACACATTTATTCGCGCCTGGAATAATTGATTTTTTGCACGACCCTAGGCATGTCGTTGGTGGATAAGCGCATGAACTGGAAATTGTCGACCCCTTTGGTATCTCTGACGTCGGCCCGTGCTCAGACCGTGACACTCGTACACGTGCGGTACTTCTTTTTGCATGCCTGCTATTGTTCGCTCCGATTCGACTGAGAACGAAGATAACATGTCGAGGGGACTTTCCAGCTATTCCATTGGATGATGACGACCGCCGAACAGGCGACAGGATACTCCACATCGATGGATCATTCGAAGCGGCGGGTAGATCCACAGGCAGGGAACTAGAAGCGACAGTAATCCCAACGCTACCCATCGTAGGCTGCAACCTTTCTCGATGCGGCAGCTGAAACAAGAGTAGTAAGCACCAGGTATAGAGAGACAGTGTTTACCCCTTCCCTACCTCCTATCTGGAGCTTTGGTGTTAGTACTAGACAGGTGGAGGGGGAAGTGCGGGGGTAAATTCCCCGAGCTGGGTTGGTCTAAAAGTCCCCTCTCCTCCCTCGCTCCCATGTAGGATTTGACCATCTTGCCAGTCCTGGTTCCACGTTGATATCGATCGACTCTCGGCTGCCAATGGTGGGACAGACTCGTATATGTGACGCACGGCTGATGCTCAATAGCAAACAGTTGGATACCAGGCCTGAATCGGCAATAGTTTTTCTATCGGGCCAGTCTCGTTGCAACATTTTCTGCCGGATTCGTGAAGTTGCTAAAACACGGCAGAACCGACGTCGACCCAGTCTTGGTATCCGACTATTGGCATTTTTTTTTGTTTTGCTTCTGCATAGAGGAACCATTGTTTTCGTGAAATTTTTTTTTTTTCGAGATTTTCATGGGTGCGTGCGTGCGTGCGTGTATGCACGTTTTTTTGTTTAGTCGATAACTGCCGTCATTTTTTAAGAATATTCTTCAAATTTGGCACGCACGTTCTCTATCATAGAATACTCTATGGGATTGTACTAGACGCGAATCGGTTAGGAAATACAGATTTTACAGCATTTTGAAAATTTTGCCAAAATCGTTTGCGCGCTATAACTTCCGAAAATTGAGAGATATCCGGATAAAAATTTGTACGTCAATAGATCACCATCAAACCACGATCTATACCAAATTTGGAGAAAATCGGTAAAGCAGTTCTCATGTTATTGCAATTTAATTATTTTTCCAAATGTCTGTAATTACTTTAGCTCCTGTA